>NW_012193665.1:217742-241707 GCF_000504015.1 Erythranthe guttata
GACTTTAATACGCATCAATAAACAACAGCAAAAACACTAGATCAAATAGATACAGTGGAGTGTAGAAATAAAACTCTACGTTTACGTTTACGTGGATTTTTTTTTTGGATTAATTTATTTTCTATTTGAATTGATGGATTTGGTATCTTATAGGTACAAATCGAAAATAAGGTGTCCAGGAAGCAAAAATGATCAAAGAGAAAGAAAAGAGTTGCAATTAGGAAAATAAAATCAAATTAGAAGAGAGAATCCCTCAACATCTTTGGTAGTGTACGTCCACGAAGTCGAGCATAACTTTCTCATCCGGACTCCAAATCAACTAGTTCCGGCGGCATTAGAAAGCTATTTCAGCTGGCTACAATTCCTGTCTAACGTGAAAAATCCAAATTCGGACTCGAACATGGTCAAAATTGGATTCCAAAAGCGATCATGATAATACGTACAACAGTTTGAGGACATGAATTTGCATCGAGAAACGTGCACAAAAACTCTCGTTAGAAAGATATGCACATAAGTAAGTATACAAAGGCATGCACAAAAGTACTCACGCAATAGTGCATTCGCAAAAAGGATCATGAAAACACAAACTACAATCCTAGGACATTAATACAAATTTGCAAACATGCACAAGCACACTCGCTCAAATGAACATGCACAAACGTACATGTAAAAAAACATGCGCAAAAGTGCATTTGCAACAACGTTCTTCAAAACACGAACTACAATACTAGGACTTTAATACGCATCAACAAACAACAGCAAAAACACCAGATCAAATAGATACAGTGGAGTGTAGAAATAAAACTCTAGGTTTACGTTTACGTGGACTTTTTTTTTGGATTAATTTATTTTCTGTTTGAATTGGTGGATTTGGTATCGTATAGGTACAAATTGAAAATTAGGTGTCCAGGAAGCAAAAATGATCAAAGAGAAAGAAAAGAGTTGCAATTAGGAAAATAAAATCAAATTAGAAGAGAGAATCCCTCAACATCTTTGGTAGTGTACGTCCACGAAGTCGAGCATAACTTTCTCATCCGGACTCCAAATCAACTGGTTTTGGCGGCATAAGAAAGGTATTTCAGCTGGCTACAATTCCTGTCTAACGTGAAAAATCCAAATTCGGACTCGAACAAGGTCAAAATTGGATTCCAAAAGCGATCATGAAAATACGTACTACAGTTCGAGGACATGAATGCGCATCGAGAAACGTGCACAAAAATTGTCGCTAGAAAATTACGCAATTAAGTAAGTATACAAAGGCATGCACAAAAGTACTCACGCAAAAGTGCATTCGCAAAAAGGATCATGAAAACACAAACTACAATCCTAGGACAATAATACAAATCAACAAACATGCACAAGCACACTCGCTCAAATGGACATGCACAAACGTACATGTAAAAAAACATGCGCAAAAGTGCAGTCGCAACAACGTTCTTCAAAACACAAACTACAATACTAGGACTTTAATACGCATCAACAAACAACAGCAAAAACACTTGATCAAATAGATACAGTGGAGTGTAGAAATAAAACTCTACGTTCTCGTTTACGTGGATTTTTTTTTTGGATTAATTTATTTTCTGTTTGAATTGGTGGATTTGGTATCTTATAGGTACAAATCGAAAATTAGGTGTAAAGGACGCAAAAATGATCAAAGAGAAAGAAAAGAGTTGCAATTAGGAAACTAAAATCAAATTAGAAGAGAGAATCCCTCAACATCTTTGGTAGTGTACGTCCACGAAGTCGAGCATAACTTTCTCATACGGACTCCAAATCAACTGTTTCTGGTGGCATTAGAAAGCTATTTCAGCTGGCTACAATTCCTGTCTAACGTGAAAAATCCAAATTCGGACTCGAACATGGTCAAAATTGGATTCCAAAAGCGATCCTGAAAATACGTACAACAGTTTGAGGACATGAATTCGCATCGAGAAACGTGCACAAAAACTCTCGTTAGAAAGATATGCACATAAGTAAGTATACAAAGGCATGCACAAAAGTACTCACGCAATAGTGGATTCGCAAAAAGGATCATGAAAACACAAACTACAATCCTAGGACATTAATTCAAATTAGCAAACATGCACAAGCACACTCGCTCAAATGAACATGCACAAACGTACATGTAAAAAAACATGCGCAAAAGTGCATTTGCAACAACGTTCTTCAAAACACGAACTACAATACTAGGACTTTAATACGCATCAACAAACAACAGCAAAAACACCAGATCAAATAGATACAGTGGAGTGTAGAAATAAAACTCTAGGTTTACGTTTAAGTGGACTTTTTTTTTTTGGATTAATTTATTTTCTGTTTGAATTGGTGGATTTGGTATCGTATAGGTACAAATTGAAAATTAGGTGTCCAGGAAGCAAAAATGATCAAAGAGAAAGAAAAGAGTTGCAATTAGGAAAATAAAATCAAATTAGAAGAGAGAATCCCTCAACATCTTTGGTAGTGTACGTCCACGAAGTCGAGCAATACTTTCTCATCCGGACTCCAAATCAACTGGTTTTGGCGGCATAAGAAAGCAATTTCAGCTGGCTACAATTCGTAGCTAACGTGAAAAATCCAAATTCGGACTCGAACAAGGTCAAAATTGGATTCCAAAAGCGATCATGAAAATACGTACTACAGTTCGAGGACATGAATGCGCATCGAGAAACGTGCACAAAAATTGTCGCTAGAAAATTACGCAATTAAGTAAGTATACAAAGGCATGCACAAAAGTACTCACGCAAAAGTGCATTCGCCAAAAGGATCATGAAAACACAAACTACAATCCTAGGACAATAATACAAATCAACAAACATGCACAAGCACACTCGCTCAAATGGACATGCACAAACGTACATGTAAAAAAACATGCGCAAAAGTGCAGTCGCAACAACGTTCTTCAAAACACAAACTACAATACTAGGACTTTAATACGCATCAACAAACAACAGCAAAAACACTTGATCAAATAGATACAGTGGAGTGTAGAAATAAAACTCTACGTTCTCGTTTACGTGGATTTTTTTTTTGGATTAATTTATTTTCTGTTTGAATTGGTGGATTTGGTATCTTATAGGTACAAATCGAAAATTAGGTGTAAAGGACGCAAAAATGATCAAAGAGAAAGAAAAGAGTTGCAATTAGGAAACTAAAATCAAATTAGAAGAGAGAATCCCTCAACATCTTTGGTAGTGTACGTCCACGAAGTCGAGCATAAATTTCTCATCCGGACTCCAAATCAACTGTTTCTGGTGGCATTAGAAAGCTATTTCAGCTGGCTACAATTCCTGTCTAACGTGAAAAATCCAAATTCGGACTCGAACATGGTCAAAATTGGATTCCAAAAGCGATCATGAAAATACGTACAACAGTTTGAGGACATGAATTCGCATCGTGAAACGTGCACAAAAACTCTCGTTAGAAAGATATGCACATAAGTAAGTATACAAAGGCATGCACAAAAGTACTCACGCAATAGTGCATTCGCAAAAAGGATCATGAAAACACAAACTACAATCCTAGGACATTAATACCAATTAGCAAACATGCACAAGCACACTCGCTCAAATGAACATGCACAAACGTACATGTAAAAAAACATGCGCAACAACGTTCTTAAAAACACGAACTACAGTACTAGGACTTTAATACGCATCAATAAACAACAGCAAAAACACTAGATAAAAAAGATACAGTGGAGTGCAGAAATAAAACTATATGTTTACGTTTTAAGTGGATTTTTTTTTGGATTAATTTATTTTATGTTTGAATTGGTGGATTTGGTATCTTATAGGTACAAATCGAAAATTTGGTGTCCAGGAAGCAAAAATGATCAAAGAGAAAGAAAAGAGTTGCAATTAGGAAACAAAAATAAAATTAGAAGAGAGAATCCCTCAACATCTTTGGTAGTGTACGTCCACGAAGTCGAGCATAACTTTCTCATCCGGACTCCAAATCAACTGGTTCCGGCGGCATTAGAAAGCTATTTCAGCTGGCTACAATTCCTGTCTAACGTGAAAAATCCAAATTCGGACTCGAACATGGTCAAAATTGGACTCCAAAAGCGATCATGTAAATACGTACAACAGTTTGAGGACATGAATTCGCATCGAGAAACATGCACAAAAACTCTCGTTAGAAAGATACGCACATAAGTAAGTATACAAAGGCACGCACAAAAGTACTCACGCAATAGTGCATTCGCAAAAAGGATCATGAAAACACAAACTACAATCCTAGGACATTAATACGAATCAACAAACATGCACAAGCACACTCGCTCAAATGAACATGCACACACGTACATGTAAAAAAACATGCGCAAAAGTGCATTTGCAACAACGTTCTTCAAAACACGAACTACAATACTAGGACTTAAATACGCATCAACAAACAACAGCAAAAACACCAGATCAAATAGATACAGTGGAGTGTAGAAATAAAACTCTAGGTTTACGTTTACGTGGACTTTTTTTTGGATTAATTTATTTTCTGTTTGAATTGTTGGATTTGTTATCTTAGAGGTACAAATTGAAAATTAGGTGTCCAGGAAGCAAAAATGATAAAAGAGAAAGAAAAGAGTTGCAATTAGGAAAATAAAATCAAATTAGAAGAGAGAATCCGTGAATATCTTTGGTAGTGTACGTCCACGAAGTCGAGCATAATTTTCTCATCCGGACTCCAAATCAACTGGTTTTGGCGGCATAAGAAAGCTATTTCAGCTGGCTACAATTCCTGTCTAACGTGAAAAATCCAAATTAGGACTCGAACAAGGTCAAAATTGGATTCCAAAAGCGATCATGAAAATACGTACTACAGTTCGAGGACATGAATGCGCATCGAGAAACGTGCAAAAAAACTGTCGCTAGAAAGATACGCACATAAGTAAGTATACAAAGGCATGTACAAAAGTACTCACGCAAAAGTGCATTCGCAAAAAGGATCATGAAAACACAAACTACAATCCTAGGACATTAATACAAATCAACAAACATGCACAACCACACTCGCTCAAATGGACATGCACAAACGTACATGTAAAAAAACATGCGCAAAAGTGCATTCGCAACAACGTTCTTCAAAACACGAACTACAATACTAGAACTTTAATACGCATCAACAAACAACAGCAAAAACACTAGATCAAATAGATACAGTGGAGTGTAGAAATAAAACTCTACGTTTACGTTTACGTGGATTTTTTTTTTTTGGATTAATTTATTTTCTATTTGAATTGGACGATTTGGTATCTTATAGGTACAAATCAAAAATAAGGTGTCCAGGAAGCAAAAATGATCAAAGAGAAAGAAAAGAGTTGCAATTAGGAAAATAAAATCAAATTAAAAGAGAGAATCCCTCAACATCTTTGGTAGTGTACGTCCACGAAGTCGAGCATAACTTTCTGATCCAGACTCCAAATCAACTGGTTCTGGCAGCATTAGAAAGCTATTTCAGCTGGCTACAATTCCTGTCTAACGTGAAAAATCCAAATTCAGACTCGAACATGGTCAAAATTGGATTCCGAAAGCAATCATGAAAATACGTACTACAGTTCGAGGACATGAATGCGCATCGAGAAACGTGCACAAAAACTGTCGCTAGAAAGATACGCACATAAGTAAGTATACAAAGGCATGCACAAAAGTACTCACGCAAAAGTGCATTCGCAAAAAAGATCATGAAAACACAAACTACAATCCTAGGACATTAATACCAATCAACAAACATGCACAAGCACACTCGCTCAAATGGACATGCACAAACGTACATGTAAAAAAACATGCGCAAAAGTGCATTCGCAACAACGTTCTTCAAAACACGAACTACAATACTCGAACTTTAATACGCATCAACAAACAACAGCAAAAACACTAGATCAAATAGATACAGTGGAGTGTAGAAATAAAACTCTACGTTTTCGTTTACGTGGATTTTTTTTTTTTGATCAATTAATTTTCTGTTTGAATTGGTGGATTTGGTATCTTATAGGTACAAATCGAAAATTAGGTGTCGTAGAAGCAAAAATGATCAAAGAGAAAGAAAAGAGTTGCAATTAAGAAAAATAAAATCAAATTAGAAGAGAGAAACCCTCAACATCTTTGGTAGTGTACGTCCATGAAGTCGAGCATAACTTTCTGATCCAGACTCCAAATCAACTGGTTCCGGCAGCATTAGAAAGCTATTTCAGCTGGCTACAATTCCTGTCTAACGTGAAAAATCCAAATTCAGACTCGAACATGGTCAAAATTGGATTCCGAAAGCAATCATGAAAATACGTACTACAGTTCGAGGACATGAATGCGCATCGAGAAACGTGCACAAAAACTGTCGCTAGAAAGATACGCACATAAGTAAGTATACAAAGGCATGCACAAAAGTACTCACGCAAAAGTGCATTCGCAAAAAAGATCATGAAAACACAAACTACAATCCTAGGACATTAATACCAATCAACAAACATGCACAAGCACACTCGCTCAAATGGACATGCACAAACGTACATGCAAAAAAACATGCGCAAAAGTGCATTCGCAACAACGTTCTTCAAAACACGAACTACAATACTAGAACTTTAATACGCATCAACAAACAACAGCAAAAACACTAGATCAAATAGATACAGTGGAGTGTAGAAATAAAACTCCACGTTTTCGTTTACGTGGATTTTTTTTTTGGATTAATTTATTTTCTGTTTGAATTGGTGGATTTCGTATCTTGTAGGTACAAATCGAAAATTAGGTGTCCAGGAAGCAAAAATGATCAAAGAGAAAGAAAAGAGTTGCAATTAGGAAAATAAAATCAAATAAGAAGAGAGAATCCCTCAACATCTTTGGTAGTGTACGTCCACGAAGTCGAGCATAACTTCCTCATCAGGACTCCAAATCAACTGGTTCCGGCGGTATTAGAAAGGTATTTCAGCTGGCTACAATTCATGTCTAACGTGAAAAATCCAAATTCGGACTCGAAAATGGTCAAAATTGGATTCCAAAAGCAATCATGAAAATACGTACTACAGTTCGAGGACAAGAATGCGCATCGAGAAACGTGCACAAAAAATGTCGCTAGAAAGATACGCACATAAGTAAGTATACAAAGGCATGCACAAAAGTACTCACGCAAAAGTGCATTCGCAAAAAGGATCATGAAAACACAAACTACAATCCTAGGACATTAATACAAATCAACAAACATGCACAGGCACACTCGCTCAAATGGACATGCACAAACGTACATGTAAAAAAACATGCGCAAAAGTGCATTCGCAACAACGTTCTTCAAAACACGAACTACAATACTAGGACTTTAATACGCATCAACAAACAACAGCAAAAACACTAGATCAAATAGATACAGTGGAGTGTAGAAATAAAACTCTACGTTTTCGTTTACGTGGATTTTTTTTTTGGATTAATTTATTTTCTGTTTGAATTGGTGGATTTCGTATCTTATAGGTACAAATCGAAAATTAGGTGTCCAGGAAGCAAAAATGATCAAAGAGAAAGAAAAGAGTTGCAATTAGGAAAATAAAATCAAATAAGAAGAGAGAATCCCTCAACATCTTTGGTAGTGTACGTCCACGAAGTCGAGCATAACTTTCTCATCAGGACTCCAAATCACTTGGTTCCGGCGGCATTCGAAAGGTATTTCAGCTGGCTACAATTCGTGTCTAACGTGAAAAATCCAAATTCGGACTCGAAAAATGGTCAAAATTGGATTCCAAAAGCAATCATGAAAATACGTACTACAGTTCGAGGACAAGAATGCGCATCGAGAAACGTGCACAAAAAATGTCGCTAGAAAGATACGCACATAAGTAAGTATACAAAGGCATGCACAAAAGTACTCACGCAAAAGTGCATTCGCCAAAAGGATCATGAAAACACAAACTACAATCCTAGGACATTAATACAAATCAACAAACATGCACAAGCACACTCGCTCAAATGGACATGCACAAATGTACATGTAAAAAAACATGCGAAAAAGTGCATTCGCAACAATATTCTTCAAAACACGAACTACAATACTAGGACTTTAATACGCATCAACAAACAACAGCAAAAACACTAGATCAAATAGATACAGTGGAGTGTAGAAATAAAACTCTATGTTTTCGTTTACGTGGATTTTTTTTTTTGGATTAATTTATTTTCTGTTTGAATTGGTGGATTTGGTATCTTATAGGTACAAATCGAAAATAAGGTGTCCAGGAAGAAAAAATGATCAAAGAGAAAGAAAAGAGTTGCAATTAGGAAAATAAAATCAAATTCGAAGAGAGAATCCCTCAACATCTTTGGTAGTGTACATCCACGAAGTCGAGCATAACTTTCTCATCCGGACTCCAAATCAACTGGTTCCGACGGCATTAGAAAGCTATTTCAGCTGGCTACAATTCCTGTGTAACGTGAAAAATCCAAATTCGGACTCGAACATGGTGAAAATTGGATTCCAAAAGCAATCATGAAAATACGTACTACAGTTCGAGGACATGAATGCGCATCGAGAAACGTGCACAAAAACTGTCGCTAGAAAGATACGCACATAAGTAAGTATACAAAGGCATGCACAAAAGTACTCACGCAAAAGTGCATTCTCAAAAAAGATCATGAAAACACAAACTACAATCCTAGGACATTAATACCAATCAACAAACATGCACAAGCAAACTCGCTCAAATGGACATGCACAAACGTACATGTATAAAAACATGCGCAAAAGTGCATTCGCAACAACGTTCTTCAAAACACGAACTACAATACTAGGCCTTTAATACGCATCAACAAACAACAGCAAAAACACTAGATCAAATACATACAGTGGAGTGTAGAAATAAAACTCTACGTTTTCGTTTACGTGGATTTTTTTTTTGGATTAATTTATTTTCTGTTTGAATTGGTGGATTTAGTATCTTATAGGTAC
The DNA here is from genome assembly GCF_000504015.1 of Erythranthe guttata. The sequence continues at coordinate 226,665 of NW_012193665.1, forward strand.
AAATCGAAAATTAGGTGTCCAGGAAGCAAAAATGAACAAAGAGAAAGAAAAGAGTTGCAATTAGGAAAATAAAATCAAATAATAAGAGAGAATCCCTCAACATCTTTGGTAGTGTACGTCCACGAAGTCGAGCATAACTTTCTCATCCGGACTCCAAATCAACTGGTTCCGACGGCATTAGAAAGCTATATCAGCTGGCTACAATTCCTGTCTGACGTGAAAAATCCAATTTCGGACTCGAACATGGTCAAAATTGGATTCCAAAAGCAATCATGAAAATACGTACTACAGTTCGAGGACATGAATGCGCATCGAGAAACGTGCACAAAAACTCTCGTTAGAAAGATACGCACATAAGTAAGTATACAAAGGCATGCAAAAAAGTACTCACGCAAAAGTGCATTCGCAAAAAGGATCATGAAAACACAAACTACAATCCTAGGACATTAATACCAATCAACAAACATGCACAAGCACACTCGCTCAAATGGACATGCACAAACGTACATGTAAAAAAACATGCGCAAAAGTGCATTCGCAACAATGTTCTTCAAAACAGGAACTACAATACTAGGACTTTAATACGCATCAACAAACAACAGCAAAAACACTAGATCAAATAGATACAGTGGAGTGTAGAAATAGAACTCTACGTTTTCGTTTACGTGGATTTTTTTTTGGATTAATTTAATTTCTGTTTGAATTGGTGGATTTGGTATCTTATAGGTACAAATTGAAAATTAGGTCTCCAGGAAGCAAAAATGATCAAAGAGAAAGAAAAGAGTTGCAATTAGGAAAATAAAATCAAATTAGAAGAGAGAATCCCTCAACATCTTTGGTAGTGTACGTCCACGAAGTCGAGCATAACTTTCTAATCCGGACACCAAATCAACTGGTTTTGGCGGCATAAGAAAGCTATTTCAGCTGGCTACAATTCCTGTCTAACGTGAAAAATCCAAATTCGGACTCGAACAAGGTTAAAATTGGATTCCAAAAGCGATCATGAAAATACGTACTACAGTTCGAGGACATGAATGCGCATCGAGAAACGTGCACAAAAACTGTCGCTAGAAAGATACGCACATAAGTAAGTATACAAAGGCATGCACAAAACTACTCACGCAATAGTGCATTCGCAAAAAGGATCATGAAAACACAAACTACAATCCTAGGATATTAATACAAATCAACAAACATGCACAAGCACACTCGCTCAAATGGACATGTACAAACGTACATGTAAAAAAACATGCGCAAAAGTGCATTCGCAACAACGTTCTTCAAAACACGAACTACAATACTAGGACTTTAATACGCATCAACAAACAACAGCAAAAACACTAGATCAAATAGATACAGTGGAGTGTAGAAATAAAACTCTAGGTTTATGTTTACGTGGATTTTTTTTTTTTTTGGATTAATTTATTTTCTGTTTGAATTGGTGGATTTGGTATCTTATAGATACAAATTGTAAATTAGGTGTCCAGGAAGCAAAAATGATCAAAGAGAAAGAAAAGAGTTGCAATTAGGAAAATAAAATCAAATTAGAAGAGAGAATCCCTCAACATCGTTGGAAGTGTACGTCCACGAAGTCGAGCATAACTTTCTCATCCGGACACCAAATCAACTGGTTCCGGCGGCATTAGAAAGCTATTTCAGCTGGCTACAATTCCTGTCTAATGTGAAAAATCCAAATTCGGACTCGAACAAGGTCAAAATTGGATTCCAAAAGCGATCATGAAAATACGTACAACAGTTTGAGGACATGAATTCGCATCGAGAAACGTGCACAAAAACTCTCGTTAGAAAGATACGCACATAAGTAGGTATACAAAGGCATGCACAAAAGTACTCACGCAATAGTGCATTCGCAAAAGGGATCATGAAAACACAAACTACAATCCTAGGACATTAATACAAATCAACAAACATGCACAAGCACACTCGCTCAAATGAATATGCACAAACGTACATGTAAAAAAACATGCGCAAAAGTGCATTTGCAACAACGTTCTTCAAAACACGAACTACAATACTAGGACTTTAATACGCATCAACAAACAACAGCAAAAACACTAGATCAAATAGATACAGTGGAGTGTAGAAATAAAACTCTACGTTTTCGTTTACGTGGATTTTTTTTTTTGGATTAATTTATTTTCTGTTTGAATTGGTGGATTTCGTATCTTATAGGTACAAATCGAAAATTAGGTGTCCAGGAAGCAAAAATGATCAAAGAGAAAGAAAAGAGTTGCAATTAGGAAAATAAAATCAAATAAGAAGAGGGAATCCCTCAACATCTTTGGTAGTGTACGTCCACGAAGTCGAGCATAACTTTCTCATCAGGACTCCAAATCACTTGGTTCCGGCAGCATTAGAAAGGTATTTCAGCTGGCTACAATTCTCGTCTAACGTGAAAAATCCAAATTCGGACTCGAAAATGGTCAAAATTGGATTCCAAAAGCAATCATGAAAATACGTACTACAGTTCGAGGACAAGAATGCGCATCGAGAAACGTGCACAAAAAATGTCGCTAGAAAGATACGCACATAAGTAAGTATACAAAGGCATGCACAAAAGTACTCACGCAAAAGTGCATTCGCCAAAAGGATCATGAAAACACAAACTACAATCCTAGGACATTAATACAAATCAACAAACATGCACAAGCACACTCGCTCAAATGGACATGCACAAATGTACATGTAAAAAAACATGCGAAAAAGTGCATTCGCAACAATATTCTTCAAAACACGAACTACAATACTAGGACTTTAATACGCATCAACAAACAACAGCAAAAACACTAGATCAAATAGATATAGTGGAGTGTAGAAATAAAACTCTACGTTTTCGTTTACGTGGATTTTTTTTTTGGATTAATTTATTTTCTGTTTGAATTGGTGGATTTGGTATCTTATAGGTACAAATCGAAAATAAGGTGTCCAGGAAGAAAAAATGATCAAAGAGAAAGAAAAGAGTTGCAATTAGGAAAATAAAATCAAATTAGAAGAGAGAATCCCTCAACATCTTTGGTAGTGTACATCCACGAAGTCGAGCATAACTTTCTCATCCGGACTCCAAATCAACTGGTTCCGACGGCATTAGAAAGCTATTTCAGCTGGCTACAATTCCTGTCTAACGTGAAAAATCCAAATTCGGACTCGAACATGGTCAAAATTGGATTCCAAAAGCAATCATGAAAATACGTACTACAGTTCGAGGACATGAATGCGCATCGAGAAACGTGCACAAAAACTGTCGCTAGAAAGATACGCACATAAGTAAGTATACAAAGGCATGCACAAAAGTACTCACGCAAAAGTGCATTCTCAAAAAAGATCATGAAAACACAAACTACAATCCTAGGACATTAATACCAATCAACAAACATGCACAAGCAAACTCGCTCAAATGGACATGCACAAACGTACATGTATAAAAACATGCGCAAAAGTGCATTCGCAACAACGTTCTTCAAAACACGAACTACAATACTAGGACTTTAATACGCATCAACAAACAACAGCAAAAACACTAGATCAAATACATACAGTGGAGTGTAGAAATAAAACTCTACATTTTCGTTTACGTGGATTTTTTTTTTGGATTAATTTATTTTCTGTTTGAATTGGTGGATTTAGTATCTTATAGGTACAAATCGAAAATTAGGTGTCCAGGAAGCAAAAATGATCAAAGAGAAAGAAAAGAGTTGCAATTAGGAAAATAAAATCAAATTATAAGAGAGAATCCCTCAACATCTTCTGTAGTGTACGTCCACGAAGTCGAGCATAACTTTCTCATCCTGTCTCCAAATCAACTGGTTCCGGCGGCATTAGAAAGCTATTTCAGCTGGCTACAATTCCTCTCTAACGTGAAAAATCCAAATTCGGAGTCGAACATGGTCAAAATTGGATTCCAAAAGCGATCATGAAAATACGTTTTACAGTTCGAGGACATGAATTCGCATCGAGAAACGTGCACAAAAAATGTCGCTAGAAAGATACCCACATAAGTAAGTATACAAAGGCATGCACAAAAGTACTCACGCAATAGTGCATTCGCAAAAAGTATCATGAAAACACAAACTACAATCCTAGGACATTAATACAAATCAACAAACATGCACAAGCACACTCGCTCAAATGAACATGCACAAACGTACATGTAAAAAAACATGCGCAAAAGTGCATTCGCAACAACGTTCTTCAAAACACGAACTACAATACTAGGACTTTAATACGCATCAACAAACAACAGCAAAAACAGTAGATCAAAAAGATACAGTGGAGTGTAGAAATAAAACTCTACGTTTACGTTTACGTGGATTTTTTTTTTGGATTAATTTATTTTCTGTTTGAATTGGTGGATTTGGTATCTTATAGGTACAAATCGAAAATAAGGTGTCCAGGAAGCAAAAATGATCAAAGAGAAAGAAAAGAGTTGCAATTAGGAAAATAAAATCAAATTAGAAGAGAGAATCCCTCAACATCTTTTGTAGTGTACGTCCACGAAGTCGAGCATGAATTTCTCATCCTGACTCCAAATCAACTGGTTTGCGGCGGCATTAGAAAGCTATTTCAGCTGGCTACAATTCCTGTCCAACGTGAAAAATCCAAATTCGGACTCGAACATGGTCAAAATTGGATTCCAAAAGCAATCATGAAAATACGTACTACAGTTCGAGGACATGAATGCGCATTGAGTAACGTGCACAAAAACTGTCGCTAGAAAGATACGCACATAAGTAAGAATACGAAGGCATGCACAAAAGTACTCACGCAAAAGTGCATTCGCAAAAAAGATCATGAAAACACAAACTACAATCCTAGGACAGCAATACAAATCAACAAACATGCACAAGCACACTCGCTCAAATGGACATGCACAAACGTACATGTAAAAAAACATGCGCAAAAGTGCATTCGCAACAAAGTTCTTCAAAACACGAACTACAATACTAGGACTTTAATACGCATCAACAAACAACAGCAAAAACAGTAGATCAAATAGATACAGTGGAGTGTAGAAATAAAACTCTACGTTTACGTTTACGTGGATTTTTTTTTTTTGGATTAATTTATTTTCTGTTTGAATTTGTGGATTTGGTATCTTATAGGTACAAATCGAAAATTAGGTGTCCAGGAAGCAAAAATGATTAAAGAGAAAGAAAAGAGTTGCAATTAGGAAAATAAAATCAAATTAGAAGAGAGAATCCCTCAACATCTTTGGTAGTGTACGTCCACGAAGTCGAGCATAACTTTCTCATCCGGTCTCCAAATCAACTGGTTCCGGCGGCATTAGAAAGCTATTTCAGCTGGCTACAATTCCTATCTAACATGAAAATTCCAAATTCGGACTCGAACATGGTCAAAATTGGATTCCAAAAGCGATCATGAAAATACGTACTACAGTTCGAGGACATGAATGCGCATCGAGAAACGTGCACAAAAAATGTCGCTAGAAAGAAATGCACATAAGTATACAAAGGCATGCACAAAAGTACTCACGCAAAAGTGCATTCGCAAAAAGGATCATGTGTAACAACCCGCATTTTCATAAGCATTTATATATGATTATATTGAACATATAGTAAATACAAATATACGTGCATTTCATGAATCGATTAGCAATTTATACGTTCTCTATGTGTTTATGTGATTTAGATACATTATAGTATTTTTAGAAGTGGACATTATTATTAATTGAGTAGTCGATTCTAATTATGTGATTTAATGAATTATGTGCTTTAGTCCATGGATTTTAATGATGTGCTTTAATTGATAATTAATCTAGGATGGAGATGATGTGAAATTAGTTTTCGTTATAGTTTAATTGGTATCCTATGGAATTTATATGAATTATATGTTTTGGTGTGTGTGTATTGGCCGTGTGTTGTGTGTGAGGGAATGTGAATTACTCCCTAAGTTTATTAATTACAAAGGACTCCCCTCTTCTCTTCTATATTGCTAAGAAGCCCCAAGGTATGTTCTCCCAAATTGCTAATAAAACCCCAATGTCTTTTATATTGCAAATAAGGGCCTCATCTCCCCTATAAATAAACCCCTCCTCTTTACATTTTCTTCACACCAAACATCAGCCAAAAAGGCCCTCCCCTCTCCCTCTCCATCGATCAAAAACATCCCAAGAAGAATTCTCTTCTTGCACTTCAAGAAGCTCCCATCAAGCCCCTTTCTCTCTCCTTCCTCTCTTCAATTCCTCTCCAAGAGAAACTCCCTCTTCTTCAATTCTGCTAAAAATCTTCAAGAAACAGCCCCTTAACATCCATCAAACTCAGCCCCAAAGCCATCCAAGAACATCCAAGCCAAACCCGCCGAAAATCCACCGAGCCTTTGGTTTTCTTACTCCTCCATCTTCGATTGCTTGCTCTTGGGTAAGGACCTTGGTCTTTACTGAAATAATAACTTAATTAACATAAATTATATGGGTTTTAATGAATTATATGTTGTGGTTTAATTTTGGGCTTTAGAAGATAAAGTTCTTGATGAACACTACTTGAATTTCAGTTTCGTAGCTTCTGATTGTATTGCATGTCTCATCGGGTAATCCCTAAGATAAAATTATGAAATTTTATGTTAGTCTAGAACTCTCGGTTAGCTTCATTTTGATATAAATTATGCATAAATTGGATTTGTATTGAGTGAGTTATGAACCTTTTTCTGAATCTGCACAGTTTCGGAGTCATCCACTAATTATGTGTTATATAGCGTTTTATACTAATCTTATTGAGTTGATTCCACTTGAATATGATTATGTACTTATGAAACTAATATTCTACGAAATTTGGTAATTTTTGGATTAAGTGATGAATTATTTGGTATTTTTAAAGTTAGTAGATCTGTTCTGAATTTCTGCTTATGTTACTGCACTAAATTGATTATATCTCTTACATAGGTGAGTTTCTTCATAAACTGTTTTAACCCTATAAACTAGACTTAGATATGAACATGTGTTCCAAATTTCATCAGGTTTGGATCTACGGATTAGGAGATATGAATTTCTGAAGTTATAGTGCCTAAACTGCCAGATCTGTTTTGATCAAAGATGTAGATATAGATTACTAATGAATTTTCAGGTTCTCAGCCTCGGAGTTTACTGCATGTTTCACAGATGCCCTGTTTTCCTAAAATCACGAAATTTCATGGGTAACTAGATCTTTCTGTTCTCTTTAATTTGATATATTTTAATCATCAATCGGATTTCAGATAATTAAGATATGAACTATTTACTAAACCTGCACAGCCTTTGAGTCAGCTGAGTATTTGCTTCTGAAATCGATGTTTTCTTACTTTGATTTCCTTCATTCCACTTGGAATATATTTATAACTTATAAAACCAGTTTTCGACAAAAGTGTGCAGTGTTTTAACAAAAGGGTGATTTATTGAGTATTTTTAAAGTGGTTGGTTCTGTTTCTGAAAGTGTGACCATACTACTGTACTATTTTACTTATTTCTCTTAGGCTATTTGTTTTCTTGGAAAACTGTTTTAAAGGAGTCTTTTGCACTGATATAGGAGTATTGTGTTAAAGTTTCAGAATTTTTGAAGTTATGGTCTAAGAGAAATGTATTTTCAAAGTTAAGGTGTCAAAACTGCCCGATTTTCCTAAAAACGAATTTCTTTGAATTAAAGGGGTCCTTTGTGAGCATGATTTAAACTCTTGAGACATGATTTAATATGGTAATGAATATAGATTATGATGTTACATCTAGAGAACCATTATTAGAGTACTTATAAGTAAGATACAAAGACTAGTATATATTTAGAACTATAAGTTGTTCTTGAAACTTTCTATGTCCTAGTACTTCTACTAGATTTGATTTTCTATAGTCCTTTGAATAGGTATTATGTGAAATATTGAAATTCATGATGATTATTTGAATAATGTGTTTTACCCTTATGAGGTATAAGTATGTATATATAAAAGTATATGTATATGTATATCGATAGTTTAGACCTATGATGTTATAGGCGTACTCCCTTCAGGTTGAGGAAACTTATAGCCCATAGTTATAAATTAGAGTATATACGTATATGTATAAGTATATATATACGTATAAGTACCTATGTGTATATACGTGTAAAAGTATATGTGTTTTTATTACTAATGTTTGATCTCTATGTGCTTACTATAGTCTCGGAAATTACTTCCGAATTATGTGATTTAATTCCTTCGAATTACGTGAATGATATAATTGGAATTATTATCGTGTGCTATTAAGATCTTGGATTTTCGTGCATTCATCGAGTCATTAATTGGTATTGCATGGTCTACTAAAGAAAAGTCAAAGTTGTAACGTTGCTACGGTTGAATAGACACGGGATACGGGGGGCCGGTATCCCAACAACAGTTACTATAGAACAACAGGGTGGTTAGCTCCCACCGAATGACCGGGCTCAGCATATAAACGTCTATTGCCGATGCTTACGTTAGGGATCCCAACAAGTGCATACTTGCATACGAAATAATATAGCATAATATAATTATGACGTAAAATAACATAGACGGAAAAGAACATAGACGAATACTTTAGGACTCCCATAGGTCGTGAGAGATGCGATGAGAGAGGCGTGAGTTCGTCAGACTAAGACTAACGTCCTTACTGAGCCAGTGGTTGGGCTCATGCTTTTATGCAAATTATCTTTTCAGGTTCTCCAAGCTATTTAGGAGGCCGGCGGAGTGGAGTTCGAGGAATCACGAGCTTTGGTGCCTAGATTATTTTACTCGTATTTACCACGTCAACGATTTATCGAAAAACTAATCAACATAGTATGATTTCATTTTGTACTCTGTTTTGGGAACCCAGTCTATTAAACGGGGGTATCTTAAATAAAGTTTATTTCCTTCCGCTGTCTCACGAATGTTTTCTAAACCCCGATAATGTTTTATGTGGATTATTCCGCCACCTCGAGATTATTTTCAAAATCCCGTTCATGTTATGGTACACTCTCTATGAAAAACCTTATTTTCCGATTGTGGGTTAGATTTGAAGTAAAGGGACATGGTTCTTAAATTTTAAAGTGGTTTTTCTCAAAGTTCAAATTTGTTCCAAAAGTATTTAATAAAGTCCGTGTTTTCTAAAATTTCTTTTAAATCATTGAGGGTGCTACATCATGGTATCAGAGCAGTGTTTAGTACACTGGGTTCCTCGTTATGGCTCAAGGCACATGTGATTCCTCCTCCGATTCCCGGCCCAAGTCATGAGGTATGATTCATATTTAGTTTTGACTAATTCGAATTGGAGAACTTACAATTCTATGTGATCTTGTCACTATACTCATTAACTATATCTCGAGTTGATCTTAGTAAGATTTACAATCTCCTGATTACTAATAATGAGGTGTAGATAATTTATGTGATTTTGAAGTTTTATGTAATTTGGTGTATGCCCATAGTTATAAATTAGAGTATATACGTATATGTATAAGTATATATATACGTATAAGTACCTATGTGTATATACGTGTAAAAGTATATGTGTTTTTATTACTAATGTTTGATCTCTATGTGCTTACTATAGTCTCGGAAATTACTTCCGAATTATGTGATTTAATTCCTTCGAATTACGTGAATGATATAATTGGAATTATTATCGTGTAGCTATTAAGATCTTGGACTTTCGTGCATTCATCGAGTCATTAATTGGTATTGCATGGTCTACTAAAGAAAAGTCAAAGTTGTAACGTTGCTACGGTTGAATAGACACGGGATACGGGGGGCCGGTATCCCAACAACAGTTACTATAGAACAACAGGGTGGTATCTTATAGGTACAAATCGAAAATAAGGTGTCCAGGAAGCAAAAATGATCAAAGAGAAAGAAAAGAGTTGCAATAGGAAAATAAAATCAAATTAGAAGAGTGAATCCCTCAACATCTTTTGTAGTGTACGTCCACGAACTCGAGCATAACTTTCTCATCCGGACTCCAAATCAACTAGTTTGCGGCGGCATTAGAAAGCTAATTCAGCTGGCTACAATTCCTGTCTAACGTGAAAAATCCAAATTCGGACTCGAACATGGTCAAAATTGGATTCCAAAAGCAATCATGAAAATACGTACTACAGTTCGAGGACATGAATGCGCATTGAGTAACGTGCACAAAAACTGTCGCTAGAAAGATACGCACATAAGTAAGTATACAAAGGCATGCACAAAAGTACTCACGCAAAAGTGCATTCGCAAAAAAGATCATGAAACACAAACTACAATCCTAGGACAGCAATACAAATCAACAAACTCAATTTCACACTCGCTCAAATGGACATGCACAAACGTACATGTAAAAAAACATGCGCAAAAGTGCATTCGCAACAAAGTTCTTCAAAACACGAACTACAATACTAGGACTTTAATACGCATCAACAAACAACAGCAAAAACACTAGATCAAATAGATACAGTGGAGTGTAGAAATAAAACCCTAGGTTTACGTTTACGTGGATTTTTTTTTTTTGGATTAATTTATTTTCTGTTTGAATTGGTGGATTTGGTATCTTATAGGTACAAATCGAAAATTAGGTGTCCAGGAAGCAAAAATGATCAAAGAGAATGAAAAGAGTTGCAATTAGGAAAATAAAATCAAATTAGAAGAGAGAATCCCTCAACATCTTTGGTAGTGTACGTCCACGAAGTCGAGCATAACTTTCTCATCCGGTCTCCAGATCAACTGGTTCTGGCGGCATTAGAAAGCTATTCTGGCGGCATTAGAAAGCTATTTCAGCTGGCTACAATTCCTGTATAACGTGAAAAATCCAAATTCGGACTCGAACATGGTCAAATTTGGATTCAGAAAGCGATCATGAAAATACATACTACAGTTCGAGGACATGAATGCGCATCGAGAAACGTGCACAAAAAATGTCGCTAGAAAGATACGCACATAAGTAAGTATACAAAGGCATGCACAAAAGTACTCACGCAAAAGTGCATTCGCAAAAAGGATCATGAAAACACAAACTACAATCCTAGGACATTAATACAAGTCAACAAACATGCACAAGCACACTCGCTCAAATGGACATGCACAAACGTACATGTAAAAAAACATGCGCAAAAGTGCATTCGCAACAACGTTCTTAAAAACACGAACTACAATACTGGGACTTTAATACGCATCAATGAACAACAGCAAAAACACTAGATAAAAAAGATACAGTGGAGTGTAGAAATAAAACCCTAGGTTTACGTTTACGTGGATTTTTTTTTTTTGGATTAATTTATTTTCTGTTTGAATTGGTGGATTTGGTATCTTATAGGTACAAATCGAAAATTAGGTGTCCAGGAAGCAAAAATGATCAAAGAGAATGAAAAGAGTTGCAATTAGGAAAATAAAATCAAATTAGAAGAGAGAATCCCTCAACATCTTTGGTAGTGTACGTCCACGAAGTCGAGCATAACTTTCTCATCCGGTCTCCAGATCAACTGGTTCTGGCGGCATTAGAAAGCTATTCTGGCGGCATTAGAAAGCTATATCAGCTGGCTACAATTCCTGTCTAACGTGAAAAATCCAAATTCGGACTCGAACATGGTCAAAATTGGATTCCAAAAGCGATCATGAAAATACGTACAACAGTTTGAGGACGTGAATTCGCATCGAGAAACCTGCACAAAAACTTTCGTTAGAAAGATACGCACATAAGTAAGTATACAAAGGCATGCACAAAAGTACTCACGCAATAGTGCATTCGCAAAAAGGATCATGAAAACACAAACTACAATCCTAGGACATTAACACAAATCAACAAACATGCACAAGCACACTCGCTCAAATGAACATGCACAAATGTACATGTAAAAAAACATGCGCAAAAGTGCATTTGCAACAACGTTCTTCAAAACACGAACTACAATACTAGGACTTTAATACGCATCAACAAACAACAGCAAAAACACTAGATCAAATAGATACAGTGGAGTGTAGAAATAAAACCCTAGGTTTACGTTTACGTGGATTTTTTTGTTTTGGATTAATTTATTTTCTGTTTGAATTGGTGGATTTTGTATCTTATAGGTACAAATTGAAAATTAGGTGTCCAGGAAGCAAAAATGATCAAAGAGAAAGAAAAGAGTTGCAATTAGGAAAATAAAATCAAATTAGAAGAGAGAATCCCTCAACATCTTTGGTAGTGTACGTCCACGAAGTCGAGCATAACTTTCTCATCCGGACACCAAATCAACCGGTTCCGACGGCATTAGAAAGCTATTTGAACTGGCTACAATTCCTGTCTAACGTGAAAAATCCAAATTCGGACTCGAACATGGTCAAAATTGGATTCCAAAAGCAATCATGAAAATACGTACTACAGTTCGAGGACATGAATTCGCATCGAGAAACCTGCACAAAAACTTTCGCTAGAAAGATACGCACATAAGTAAGTATACAAAGGCATGCACAAAAGTACTCACGCAATAGTGCATTCGCAAAAAAGATCATGAAAACACAACTACAATCCTAGGACATTAATACAAATCAACAAACATGCACAAGCACACTCGCTCAAATGGACATGCACAAACGTACATGTAACAAAACATGCGCAAAAGTGCATTCGCAACTACGTTCTTCAAAACACGAACTACAATACTAGGACTTTAATACGCATCAAGAAACAACAGCAAAAACACTAGATCAAATAGATACAGTGGAGTGTAGAAATAAAACCCTAGGTTTACGTTTACGTTGTTTTTTTTTTTTTGGATTAATTTATTTTCTGTTTGAATTGGTGGATTTGGTATCTTATAGGTACAAATCGAAAATTAGGTGTCCAGGAATCAAAAATGATCAAAGAGAAAGAAAAGAGTTGCAATTAAGAAAAATAAAATCAAATTAAAAGAGAGAATCCCTCAACATCTTTGGTAGTGTACGTCCACGAAGCCGAGCATAACTTTCTGATCCAGACTCCAAATCAACTGGTTCCGGCAGCATTAGAAAGCTATTTCAGCTGGCTACAATTCCTGTCTAACGTGAAAAATTCAAATTCAGACTCGAACATGGTAAAAATTGGATTCCGAAAGCAATCATGAAAATACGTACTACAGTTCGAGGACATGAATGCGCATCGAGAATGGTGCACGAAAACTGTCGCTAGAAAGATACGCACATAAGTAAGTATACAAAGGCATGCACAAAAGTACTCACGCAAAAGTGCATTCGCAAAAAAGATCATGAAAACACAAACTACAATCCTAGGACATTAATACCAATCAACAAACATGCACAAGCACACTCGCTCAAATGGACATGCACAAACGTACATGTAAAAAAACATGCGCAAAAGTGCATTCGCAACAACGGTTCTTCAAAACACGAGCTACAATACTAGGACTTTAATACGCATCAACAAACAACAGCAAAAACACTAGATCAAATAGATACAGTGGAGTGTAGAAATAAAACTCTACGTTTTCGTTTACGTGGATTTTTTTTTTTGGATTAATTTATTTTCTGTTTGAATTGGTGGATTTCGTATCTTGTAGGTACAAATCGAAAATTAGGTGTCCAGGAAGCAAAAATGATAAAAGAGAAAGAAAGGAGTTGCAATTAGGAAAATAAAATCAAATAAGAAGAGAGAATCCCTCAACATCTTTGGTAGTGTACGTCCACGAAGTCGAGCATAACTTTCTCATCAGGACTCCAAATCAACTGGTTCCGGCGGCATTAGAAAGGTATTTCAGCTGGCTACAATTCCTGTCTAACGTGAAAAATCCAAATTCGGACTCGAAAATGGTCAAAATTGGATTCCAAAAGCAATCTTGAAAATACGTACTACAGTTCGAGGACAAGAATGTGCATCGAGAAACGTGCACAAAAAATGTCGCTAGAAAGATACGCACATAAGTAAGTATACAAAGGCATGCACAAAAGTACTCACGCAAAAGTGCATTCGCAAAAAGGATCATGAAAACACAAACTACAATCCTAGGACATTAATACCAATCAACAAACACGCACAAGCACACTCGCTCAAATGGACATGCACAAACGTACATGTAAAAAAACATGCGCAAAAGTGCATTCGCAACAACGTTCTTCAAAACACGAACTACAATACTAGGACTTTAATACGCATCAACAAACAACAGCAAAAACACTAGATCAAATAGATACAGTGGAGTGTAGAAATAAAACCCTAGGTTTACGTTTACGTGGATTTTTTTTTTTTTGGATTAATTTATTTTCTGTTTTAATTGGTGGATTTGGTATCTAATAGGTACAAATCGAAAATTAGGTGTCCAGGAAGCAAAAATGATCAAAGAGAAAGAAAAGAGTTGCAATTAAGAAAAATAAAATCAAATTAAAAGAGAGAATCCCTCAATATCTTTGGTAGTGTACGTCCACGAAGCCGAGCATAACTTTCTGATCCAGACTCCAAATCAACTGGTTCCGGCAGCATTAGAAAGCTATTTCAGCTGGCTACAATTCCTGTCTAATGTGAAAAATCCAAATTCAGACTCGAACATGGTAAAAATTGGATTCCAAAAGCGATCATGAAAATACGTACAACAGTTTGAGGACATGAATGCGCATCGAGAAACGTGCACAAAAACTCTCGCTAGAAAGATACGCACATAAGTAAGTATACAAAGGCATGTACAAAAGTACTCACGCAAAAGTGCATTCGCAAAAAGGATCATGAAAACACAAACTACAATCCTAGGACATTAATACAAATGAACAAACATGCACAAGCACAGTCGCTCAAATGGACATGCACAAACGTACATGTAAAAAAACATGCGCAAAAGTGCATTCGCAACAACGTTCTTCAAAACACGAACTACAATACTAGAAATTTAATACGCATCAACAAACAACAGCAAAAACACTAGATAAAAAAGATAGGAGTGTAGAAATAAAACTCTACGTTTACGTTTAAGTGGATTTTTTTTTTTTGGATTAATTTATTTTATGTTTGAATTGGTGGATTTGGTATCTTATAGGTACAAATCGAAAATTAGGTGTCCAGGAAGCAAAAATGATCAAAGAGAAAGAAAAGAGTTGCAATTAGGAAAATAAAATCAAA
>NW_012193669.1:0-13060 GCF_000504015.1 Erythranthe guttata
CCCATATTCGGTCTACAGAAGTTAAGGTACCGTATATACTACATCGCACTCAAATCCAAGCATACAACAGAAACTTTAGATTATCAAACGAAACTAGGGGTGAAAGTCGGATGGATCGGATCGAAACTAGTCTTTTCGGAAATTTTCCAAAATTTTCGGAATCTAAAAATTCATTCCAATTCCAAAAGGCCCGCAAATTTAGGAATTTCGGAAAAAAATCGGAAATCACATAAGTTTTAAAATTTCAAAACTTAGCCGAAATTTTCTGAAAATTTGATAATTTTCCAAAAATAAGAACATCCACGTCGATAAAAGTAAAACTAATAATTGCTAAATTTCAGTTCAAAAAAATAAATAAAAATAAACCACATCATAATATCTTATAAAACTTCTAACAACAGTTCAATATGTCAAAATCCTAAAACAAAACTTATATCAAATTACTGTTTTAGAACAGAAAAAAAAAAAAAAAACTTAAAATAAGTATTATATAATATTTATTATTTATATGTGTATTTTTCGGGAAAAAACGGATTTTTTCGGAATTAATTTCGGAAATTAAATCGGATTGGAAATCGGAAATTCCATTTTTTTTCCTTATAATTCCAATTCCAATCCTCGGAAATCGGAATTTCAGAAGTCGGAATGAACAAAGTTGTTCCAAAATCATAATTTTTCGGATCGGAACAAACAAAAATTGGAATTTCCAACTTGCTAAACGAAACTAATGGATACTTTACAGTGTACAGTACTCGATCAATGGATACAGAAATCCAACAGAAGGTACGCCAAAACCGATTTCCACAGCAAGCTCTGCATCACGAAAAAGACCGTTTCTACATACGCTAAGTCGAACCCAATTTTACGATAGCAAATGTTAACGAATGAAATTGTACCTCAAAGTTGACGGTCTCTTTACTGAACATATTGTAGAACAAATGCCTAAATGCTTTCGGCTTGTGCAGAATCAAATCGATTACGAGAATCTAGATAATTACCAGCATCCAGGAAAAAAAATTAATCAAAAAAATATTAAAATTAAGCATCAAATATGATCAAATTTTGTATTCTACTTTGTTCGATTACCATCAATTCACACTCGATGTACTCATCAGCAACTGCTTTGCATTTGCCCTAAAATAAATTTCAATAAATTAGAGAGAACGTAAAAACAAAAATTGAAATTGGGTGAAAAATAAGTATGAATTACACATCTCATGAGGCGAATGTTTCCTGGGGAATACTGAATGTAGAGGGTTTTGATAGGGAATCCACACTGCACGCATCGGAAGTCAGTTGTACCCTCCGCTGCGCTAGTAGTACCACAGTCCTCCATTTGTGGTGTTCTTATCTGGTTTTTTTTTGCCTGTGGCAAAAGAGTAATGACAGAGAACATGAAGCATGTAAAAGAGTAGATGTAAAAGAAATTTAAAAAAAAAGGAAAAAAATAATGCGCCGGAGAAAGGTGAGAGCGGTTACCGGAGAAGTAGTCGGAGTGGATTTGTAAATGGATTTGCGGCTGGCCTGTGTGATTTGGGAATTTTTCAAATTAGTGAATTTTTTTTTTTTATTATTTGAGGAAAAATTAGTGAATTTGAAATAAAGAGAATTTTGTTACACATTCTTTTTTGATTTTTCTATTGAGATCAATTTTGCTACAATTTGTTTCTTAAAAAAAAAAAAATTGATTCAATTTTTGCTTAGGACAAAATATATTTTATCAAATGCATTTCATTCTAAAAATTGGAAATTTATCACAAGTCAATGAAAATGAGTTTATTGGGATGAAAATCATATAATGGTGTTATGAAAAAAATGCATAAAATCCCATTATGAAATGATTTGTGCAGGCACATATTAAACAGTCAGGCACATTTTTTACCATTCTTCAAAAAACAAAAAGTGAAAAAACTTAAAAACTCTCTCAACCTTTCGATTTTCTTTCGCAAAGCCCGTGCAAATCGTCAACAGATCGGAGGTAATTTTTACGTTTTTACGATCCTCTTGTTATGTAGATTACGAAAAAAAAAACGAAAAAAATCAAACTTTGGCCTGCTCGTGTGAATTTACACGAGCGCATCCACTGCGCTCGTGTAAATCCACACGAACAAGGGCCGTTAATTTTTTTTTTTAATTGCTCACTTGTTTTCGCACGAGCACTGCTGAAATGCTCGCATGTTTTTGCACGAGCACAACAATTTAATTTTTTTTTCATTTCATTATTTAAATGCTTTTTTTTATTATATGAAATATTAATACTTCCTGTTTTTATATTAATGTAGTTAGCAAATTATAAAACTAAAGAATAAAACTCAAAAAAAAAAAAATTAAAAAATTGTGTTGCTCGTGTGATTTCACACGAACAGAGACGTTCTGCTCGTGTGATTTCACACGAGCATACCTTCTCTGTTCGTGTGAAATCACACGAGTGGGTTAAAAAAAAAACAATTTTTTTAGATTTTCTTTTTTTTTTTAAATTAAATAGCTCGTGTGATTTTAAACGAGCAGGTGCCACCTGTTCGTGTAAAATCGCACGAGAGAATATTAAAAAAAAAATTTGTTAATGTGCTCGTGTGAATTTACGCGAGCACTTGCGAAGTGCTCGCGTAAATCACACGAGCACATGAATAAAAAAAAAATTCATCTCCTCGTGTGAATTACACGAGCACTTGCCAAGTGCTCGTGTATTCACACGAGCAGATAAGGTTGTGGGAAAAAACGAAAAACTTACATTCGGGTCTAAGTTGTTTGGATCCATCGCAAAAATTGTTGAATATCTGAATTTTTTCACTTTGAATGTTGAGTTTTATATTTTATAGGATTGGGTAGGAATAGTACAAAAGGTAAATAGTTATGGTAAAAAGGTAAAAAATCATGGTAAAAAAGTGCCTGAATGTTTAATTTGGCCTGCGTATATTATTACCCAATCCCATTAATAGTTAATGATGTTAACTTTTAACGGAAGGGGAATTTCGTGCAAAGTAAAATAAGCACACAAGGGGGTTTTTCGTAAGATAATAAATGTTGGGGGATTAGGCGCAAATTACCTTTAACACAGTGGGTTTTATGGGCGTATGTGATCCTACACTTAATGAAATTCACCATGTAGCTTTAAACCGTAGATCTATATAAATAACTATCCACTAAAAAGACATACATCGGTGTGTGTCATTATGCTTAGATCGATCGTTTAAAACTATATGGTGTATTATCAGGTGTAGGTTCTCCAAAACCGAGTTTTGTGTAGTTTACCCATTTCGAAAAGGATAAAATTCATTTTGCACCACTGTACTATATGAAATGTATCATTTATCCCACCCCCTATGTATAGAAAACATCAAACACCCCTATATTTAACGGTGTTAAATTTGCGTGTGTTATGACTCTTTTACCATGCTTAATGTCTGATATAATCCCTAATGTTGTTTGGCTTATTTTTGTGTGGATTATTAACGATTTGTAGTGTTCGTTCAGATTATTGTCTTTTGTCGATTTTAGTATTTGATTTTAGGGATTTACGGTTTACTTTTTCAGGGGATTTTCCTATTATAATTTGAAAAGCTTTTTGTTTTTCATTTGTAATTATTTCATATGGTTTTATGCCAATTTTAGAGTTTCTTTTATATTTCAGGACTTTTAATTTTTTTCTTTTATGGGTTTTACATTCGTAATCTGCAAAGCTTCATTCTTTTTTATTCAACTTTTCAGTTTTTTTACTAGAAAAATGACTGAAAAAAAAAATGACTTAATAAAGTGTATTCAGGAAATTAGGATGGATAATCATTGAATAAAGTCAAAATTAAGCAACCTATATATATATATATAAAAAAAAATTATGGTATCTTCGTAAAAAAAAAACCCATTATTTCTTTACAATAGCTGGTCAAAGGGTTTAACTAACGGAAATTAGGAAAAAGACTAACGGCAGGGGTATTTGATGTTTTCTATACTTCAGAGGGTAAATAATACATTATGCATAGTAGAGGGGTGCAAAATGAATTTAACCTTTTCGAAAATGCTTCCAAACACAAACTCTGCAAGCATGTACTGTACAGTACACTGTACTCCCAAACTACACAAAACGCGTACGTGTACAAATCCGACACCCCAACATCAAACAATAATAATAAAATAAAATAAAAAAAGAAAATCGTTTACGTTGCGCTATTTCAAGCCTTCAAATTTCTCATCATCTATCGAAATTCCTCAATTTTCACATGAACCCCAAGTGGGTTCTCCCAATTTCCAAGCAATGGCGGCGGCAAGAACTCACGCCTGCATGAAAAAACTCGCACTGCTATCCAATTCGGTCAACAAGAGACCAGGATCAGCATTCGGGTCGGGTTTTAGAAGGTGGGTTTCCGTTGAAAGCGGCGGAGTACAATACTTTGATGAAGAATTGAGTAAAGGGGGGAACAAGGGTTTTGCCGCTGTGTGGGGGAACGGCGATTTCGGGAGGCTGGGTTTGGGCAATTTGGAGTCCCGGTGGAGGCCTCACCCTATTCCGCCGTCGGCTTTTGCTGATCGGAGTTTGAAGGAGTTAGCTTGTGGCGGCGCTCATACCCTTTTTCTCACCGGTGAATTTTCTTTCCCCTCTCTCTAAAATTGATTTCCTCTTTCTTTGTGGTCGTGATCGGATTTTATTAGTGTTTGATTGGACTTCAATTTGATTATTATATTGACTTGTGTAATCCAACGTCGCGTGAGGTTCACGCGCTCCGATGAATTTTAGTTGATGAATTTCGTAGACATTTTGCGTAGGCAACGTCATTCGTTTTTCTGTGTTCGTATTGATTGTAGATGGCTGATCTTGAAAATCTGTAACTGTACTGTTTTTATTTTCGACTTTGATGAGAAGCTGCAATCTTCTATTAGATCAAGTTATTGCCGAGGATCATAATTCGTAAAAAAAGGATGTTCTAAATTTATTGTGTTCCGCCTTTGTTTCGTGTGATTGCTCGTGATAATCGAACCGTCACTACCATTTTGCTCTTGCTTTTTAACATAAGAAAGTTTCCTACGAGTGTTGTGCGTTTCTGTTTCCCGGAGTTTCCTCGTCGATAGTTCACTCTATCGGGAAATTCGGAATTTATGTGGTCTCTCTATTTTCATTTTTCAGCCTTAAAATAGTTGCTTCAGTTTAACGAAAAAATTAGATATCGTCGAAAACTATTTCTATTTCCAAGCTCGTTAATTAGCTATGCTGATCTGGCAGATAGTGGTGATGTGTATGCTACCGGACTCAACGACTGTGGACAGCTCGGAATATCGGACTCTCGAGATTATACAACTGTATGCTAGTATCTCATCATTATTAATCTCTTACTCGTGTTTTTTTCGGAGCCTTATCGATTTGATGGTCCTGATTTTGAGTTTACCGGAGAATTTTCATATGGAAGGTTTTGTTAATGAGAGACATGAAAAAAAACGAAGAAAAAAAAAATTGATTAGTGAAAGGTTCTGTTGAAATATTTCTGATTCTGTTTTTCACTAATATGTTGTGTTCCGATTAGTGGAATAATTTAGCCTCGTTTGGTTGCCAAGAAGAGATTAAATAATCTAATGAAAATCCAATTATTTTATCCGACCTCCAGGCGCCCAACAAAAAAGCTCCGTAAAAGGCAAGATAAGTCATGATAACATAATATTTGTGGGTCTGACCCGGTAAGTTATTAGGAATACCAAACATCAAACTTAGTCCAATTATTTAGTTAATCATGGCTAATCTCCCCAACCAAACGAGGCTTTACTGTTTTGATTTAATGTGTGCACCAGACTTCATGTATATTTAGTTCATTCGAAATAATTATTGCAGGAACCTGTCAGGGTTTCTATTCCTAAACGGATTATTAAAATTTATGCCGGTTATCATCATTCAGCTGCTATTACAGGTTTGTTGTTATTAAGAACCATTTTAGTTTGGGTAAATTACAGCCTACCCCCTAAGGTAAGGTCAAATTACGAAAAACCCCTTCATGTTTGGGTAATTACAACCACCCATCAATTATGAATCTTCTTACACGTCCATCCTTACGGTGTCAAATTTAGTGGAATCTTCAAGATTATGTGGAATATTCTTCAGTTTGTACCCGTTTTACCTCATTCGAGCTCCACATTTTGAAACAAGATGATCGTAAGATGTGTCTTGGCTTGTAAATATTGTAGTGCATCAGAAACTACATTTTTGCACAAAACTAACATTCCACGAAATTTAGAAGATTATGTTGAATTTGACCTCATAAGGGTGGATGTGTAAGAAGATTCATAGTTGAGGGTGGTGGTTGTAATTACCCAAACATGAGAGATTTTTTCGTAATTTAACCTTACCTCGGTAAATTACCCTATGATTTCATTTTCTAATTCAGATTTTTATCTCATCATAATCCTTCTACAGTAGATGGAGAACTCTACGTATGGGGAAAGAATGCAAATGGACAGCTTGGCCTTGGAAAAAGTAAGTAAACGGGCCTAGGCCTAGGCCCGTATTATTCTATAATTAGTTATTAAAAAATTGTATGCATTGTGTTTCGCTCGACTAAAGTTGACATTTATTTGCATGTAAGTCAATCGTAAATTTGTCTACTTCAAAACTTTATATCTGCAGTGACTGTAATATAATCCTCACTTCTTGATTACAAACCCGCAGAGGCGGAAAAGATTGTTCCTCGTCCTCGTAAAGTTGAATGCTTGGACGGAGTCGTCATTAGAACGGCATCTTTAGCATCTGAACATTCGATTGCTGTTACAGGTCTGTCTACCGTATATATTCACATTACGGTGACTTACAATTACTTACGCATGACGATTTTTTTTTTTTTTTTTTTTTAATAATTTATTATATATTTCTTTTGGCCAGATAAAGGCGAAGCTTTGAGTTGGGGAGGAGGAGAATCTGGAAGACTCGGTCACGGACACGGATCGAGCATTTTGGGTTTTCAAAAAAGTAGTAGGTTCGTTTTTTATTGGCTAAGATTTTTTTTTTTATAATTGTTGGTAAAGATGGCAATTTTGTAAATAACAATTAATCTCTTTTGTTGCTGGTCTCAAATGCAGCGAGTATACACCACGACTAATTAAGGAACTCGAAGGAATCAAGGTATTTCATATGTGGAATAATCTTTTTCATTTCACTTCGGAATAACTTTCAATCTGAGCACGTTGTGCTCGTCGCATTCAGAATAATTTAATAGCATTTATTTCGAAATAACTAGGTCCAAAGTGTTTCCGCGGGAATGCTGCACTCCGTCTGCATTTGTGGTATATTACATGCTTTTAATGGTATCTTAATTTCGATACGACAACCGTAACGGAAGTATGTTTTTTAATTTATTTAAATTTTTTGTCCGGTTCACAGAAGATGGGTCTGTGTATTTCTTCGGTGAAAAAGAATTCGGAAAATGGGTAAGATTCAAAACATGCACTGTTGTCGGTTAGTTTCTGACGTGATTGTCGTAATCGTAATTTCAAAATTTTTAGGGTTTTGGCAAAGCAAAGAGTGCGACAACACCATCCACCGTTAGCTCACTGCCGTTTTCCGAAGAAGTTGCATGCGGTGGTTACCACACCTGCGTTATTACAAGTAATCACTCGTCCGATCGATATGTTAAAGACTTCATTTTGCCTTTGTTTTTAATTAGAACATCTTATATAAAATAGATGGTGGAGAACTGTACACATGGGGGTCGAACGAGAACGGCTGTCTTGGCATCGGGTATATTCCCTTCAGATATTATTCTGTTTCTTTTAACGGTATATAATAAACACACTCACTTAATATAGTCGATATATATTATCTATCAGCTGCACAGATATCGTTTATTCACCCGAACGAGTCCAAGGTCCGTTTTTGAGGCAACCTGTTAGCAAGGTTTGTAACGATGTCTATCTATAAACGGTTGATTCGTAGTTTATTGTCACATGTTCTGCTAAGAAACGATATATTTATCTAATCTAATAGTCGGAATTTATTTGCTCTCTTTTTTTTACGTTTTACGTTTTCACGTACACAGGTATCCTGCGGTTGGAGACACACAGCAGCAATTTCTGGTAAAGATTTCTGACTGAATAGCCAAACAAGCACCTAACTAAAAGTTCTTTTATTATATACCTTCGCGTTTTGCTTACAAAAAGTCCGTTGGCCTATGAATCTAAATTTAGTAGTTTAATGGAGAATGTTCATAAAACGGGAGTGTTTTCAGCTAACAAGTAACTATAGAATTATTTATAAAAAAAAATAAAAAAATCGAGTTGAATTATTAATAAAATGCATGTAATTAAATAAACTACTATTTAATTAATCCTACACTTCAAATAATATATGTTCGAGCTACATATGTTAGTTTCTTGATTCTCTCATACGAAGTGATCGAAATTAATTTAAATTAAACAAATATAGGAGGCAACATTTATACATGGGGATGGGGTGGTTCGAATGGAACGTTCCAAGAAGATGGTCATTCACCGGGCGGACAATTGGTTAGCTTTTTAAATATTATTCTCTTTTAACTATCGGTTTTCGTAATTTTAGCCTCTTTCTTTCTTCTGTTCCAAGCAAAACAAAAAAAAAACATTTTAATTTCGGTTGTGTTGCAGTATTATTTCATTTTCGCAGTCGTGTTTTAGGTTTATAACTGCATTATTTTTTCTAGGGTCAAGGCGACGACGTTGACTATATTGAACCAACGTTACTCGACTTTCACAAGAGTGTCGAAGCGTTGCAAGTTTCTTGTGGATTTAATCATACAGCTGCTATATTCCAATGTATCCGACTTTTTTATTTTTTTTATTTTTTTTATAGCAATGCAATTTTCACGGATAACTAAAGATATTTGTGTATTTTTGCCTTAATTCGTTGCAGGTACATGAAAAAAATATGCAAATAAAAGTTACTTGTATCCCTACTAAAGAAAACTCCGGGATGGATCGGAGCAGAATACAGAGGTTAGTAACAGTAGCGAAAAATATTAATCTATCGAAATATTTTTGAACTCGGGACCGCGAAAATGTATAATTTTAATGAGGTTATTAATTTATCGAGATTCTACTGTAATGTTATCTGTAAATATGCTTCAAATGGAATAATTGATATAATTACTTAGAAATAATATATTATGTTTGAATTGTGACAACTGACAAAATTAATTGTAGCAAGAGAAAAAACAATATAATGAGATCAAGAAATTATGTATTTA
The DNA here is from genome assembly GCF_000504015.1 of Erythranthe guttata. The sequence goes on from NW_012193669.1 coordinate 9,192, forward strand.
AATAATAAAAATAATATTTCCCCACAAAATTAATTTGTATCTCGAATTCGCTTCTCGCTCGAAAGCTCTACTGCTAGTTTAATCAGTGCTTCCTCGTTCGTTTCGTCGCTAATCGGCACAAAATTTCTACTTTTCGAATCTAGCCTCGAAACTCGTTTCTTCAACAAATTTTCTCCGACTTTCACTAAATTCTTCAAATTCGTCTTCGTCGCAACGTCCATTGAACGCATTGCCCCGGTTAAAGAATCGTCCTGAAAAATAAATACATTTTTTTTTATTTTTTTATTACGTGCATCAAAAAATTTGATATTTTTGTAAATGAATATTTAATGAAAAAAGCAAAGAAAAACAATACCTGAATTCGAAGATAATTATCTTGAGAGAAAAAGCGTTGAAGAGATTCTTCTCCACCGTGAGAGTCTTGGAAATAAAAGAGACTGTCGTAATCAGTGAGAAATGACGCAAGTCGACCGATTGTACTCCAAACGGTCGATGAACCATTCATTACTGTGTAATTGTAAAGAAACCACTTTCTTGCTTTCTTGATGTTATATTTAGGTAAACAACTTCCCACCGACAAAAAGAACGGGGAAAAATTACGCTTCTCCGTTCGTATTTGCATCATTGCTGCTAATATCTGCAAAAACAAAATCCCGGAAAAATAATTAGTATTTGTTATTGAATTTTGTTTATTTTTTTTATCGGAGAGTGTAAGATGGAGATATATATTTACCGGGTTGTCGACTGGACTGCCAATGAGGTCGAATTGTTTGGAATTACCGTCGGAATCTTTAGTTACGAAGGAATGCGGAGGCAAATAAGCCGGAAAAGCTAAACTTCCAATGCAGATGTCTGAGAGTGAAACATCCTTATTCTCCACCTAAATCACAAATTGTAAATATTAATTTATATGTTAAATATAAATACAAATAAATAGGAAAAATAACTATAAAAAAAAAAAGAAAAAAGAGAAATTAAAAAAAACCTGATTGGTTGAGAATGTGATGGGGTCTGTGGTGATGACAATATCTGTGAGAGTTTGATTCAGTTTTGTATCACCAATTTTCTCTTTTATTACTGAATTTACATATTTGCCATTATATTTTATTTCCCGGCCGAACCACCATTTAAATTTCTTTGCAGCACGGCTGAATATATTATTTCTGAACCAAACAACAAAGTATTAATTAAAATTACAACTATTTAAAAGAAAAAATATTAATAAATTAAAATAATAATAAAAAGAATTACTTACCCCTGTGGGAATATTTTAGGGAAGTTGTCAATGTAAAATTCTTTGATTTCTTGAGCAGTAAACATCGGACGATTATTTTCGTTAGGTGTAGTAAGCATTGCAGCAGTTAGTGCTCCTGTGTTTGTACCGGCAATTATGTCGAAATAATCTGCAATCCTCGCATCTTTACCGTCTATTTTCTGAAGAATATATATTCAGTATTAAAAAAAATTATTTTTTATACGAATCATGAAAATAATACGTATGTGAGTGTGCTATATAATATATATGTACCTGAAGGTGTGATTCGAGTTTAGCAAGAATAACGAGTGGGATTAAGGCTCTAACTCCACCGCCATCAATCGAAAGAATCCTAGTCATTGGTTCCTCCTGTACAGAACTGCTAGTATTTGCTCCCATTATTACTGAAGATCGAATTATATTTCTTTTGAACGAATCGAGAAAGTTCGATTTTAGGTGTGTGGATGCATGTGTTCTAGTTAGGCCTATTTATAGAGTCAGGTTTTGATGTAAAAAAGGATGCTGTAGCAACAAATTCTTATCTGCGATTTAAACAAACAAGAAAAACTTGCACAAAGATAATTTATTGAATTAAAATAAAATATTGCGGGTTACAAACTCTAATCTAATCCTCTGATTCTCCTCTCAAGAACAATATTTGTTTGACTTTGAATTTCGGAGACGAGTCGTTGATTTGATCTTCTCCGGATTTGATTTGGATTTGAATAACGTCTTCCGAGGGTCTTGTGACTTGAATCTCGGATCGAACGCTGAACTTTGACGGATTTTGACTTGAAGATCTTGGAGTTCTTGATGGATTTGGCCCTTCAATCTTCCTTCGATCTTGATTTGATGTTAATAACGTTAATTCGAGGGTTTAGCACCGTAATCTCGAATTAAACGCTTTAACGCCTTGATTTGATGATGAACTCCTTCGATTTGATGAACTCCTTCGATTTGATGAAGAACGCCTTGAATTTGATGAAGAACGACTTGAATATTGTAGAGAGAATTTTCTCCTACGGTTTTTATTCTTCTTGAGTTGTCCCTTGAATTGTGTAGGGAGGGTCCCTATTTATAGTGGTAGTATAAGAGTCCTACTTAAAGTCTTCTTGATGACGTGGCACGATTTGATTGGCTCTCTTTAAATTGATATCTATCTCTTATAACTTGGAAGAGAAGAAATAATCCTATTGCCAATAATTAATTGATAATTATCTCCATAACTTATTTTGCAAGATAAATTATAATTTAATTTAGACACAATTTAATTAGCTGATTTAATTAACCAATTAATTAATTTTATGCGTCTACAAATGCCCCCTCGAGACTTGTTCACGGACAATGCATCTTGGAGTGGACGAGTCTCGATAATTGCTCAACTTCAATTGCTGCTTGATCTAGCAAAGCACATATAACTTTTGAAATCATGACTGGACTTAGAGAGATTCTAAGTTGCCTACGTACCCTATAAAGGGATCAAGTCATAACGTAGTTCAATATATATCCTTTTGATGGATGTCGTGCACAGTTTATACTCATGTGGACAAGGAGAAACATTTGCAGTTTAAGCTCGTACTGAAGGAGCATTTGACTTGAATTTGTAGATAGTTTATGCTCGTATCAAGGAGCCTTGACTTGATTTCGATATATAGATAGTTTATGCTCGTATCGAGGAGCCTTGACTTGATTTGGATATATAGATAGTTTATGCTCGTATCAAGGAGCCTTGACTTGATATGTATAGATAGTTTATGCTCGTATCAAGGAGCCTTGACTTGATTTAAATATGTAGATAGTTTATGCTCGTATCAAGGAGCCTTGACTTGATTTGCATATATAGATAGTTTATGCTCGTATCAAGGAGCCTTGATTTGATTTGATCTTGTAGACATTTTAAACTCGTGTCAAGGAGTATTTCATTTTTTTTTTTTTTGGACATGTAGACCTTTTAAACTCGTGTCAAGGAGTGCTTCATATGAACTTGAATTTGATATGTGCTCGTAGACCTTTTAAACTCGTGTCAATGAGTGTTTCACTTGACTTGGACTTGTAGACCTTTTAAACTCGTGTCAAGGAGTGCTTCATTTGATTTGGATATGTAGACCTTTTAAACTCGTGTCAAGGAGAACTTCATTTGATTTGGACATGTAGACCTTTTAAACTCGTGTCAAGGAGTGCTTGATTTGATTTGGATATGTAGACCTTTTAAACTCGTGTCAAGGAGAACTTCATTTGATTTGGACTTGTCATATTGCATAGGGTGTTGTTTCTTCAAAAGACTTGCCCCCATCCTCGTGATCTTCTTGTTCTTCTTCGACATGTTCTTCATTGAGCTGGTACGACTTTTGGAATGAAGGTTCTTTGACTTCATTTGCAGTTATACTCAATTCCATATCATGTGCTCGAGTGGCCAACTCTTCAAAACTTTTAGGTTGAATTCCTTGAAGGATATATCGGAGTCCCCATTGCATTCCTTGGATGCACAGTTCAATAGCTGATGTCTCGGGCAGTCGATCCTTGCAATTAAGACTCAAATTTCTCCAACGGTTGATGTAATGGATGACAGTTCCTTCTTCCATTGGCGGGAATTGGTGAGCTCAATCATGCTGAC
>NW_012193669.1:177088-205646 GCF_000504015.1 Erythranthe guttata
CTTACCTCTTTGAAAGGGTATTTTTGTAAAAACAAATAAAGGAAGAAACTTTCCCATCATCCCTACTATTATAAAAAAATAATAATAATAATAATAACAGTAAAGTAAAGAATAAATTGCGGGTAAGACTAAATAATTTACAAATTCCTGTGATACTGGTACTGATAATTATAAATACCTCCTCAAGCCATTTCTCCGTTTTACCGTTACGCCCTTAAAGAGTTATGAGTAGCATAATCTTGAAGATCGTTTATCTAACGGTTTATAACAACATACTGTTAGTTTTAGGGGAACCAATAACAATAGGAGTTTGTAAGTTATTTAGAGCTGATTAAGCTTATAAGCTCTTAAAATCATCTTATAAGATGTTAGAATATTTTATAAGCTATTAAAAGGTGTTTGGTAATTATTTTCTACAAGATCTTATCTTATATATAAAAGAAAAAACATTTAAGCAACTTAAAAAACCATAATGGCTATTTGTAAAAAAAAAATTATTTCAAATTTTTTATCAGATTTTTATCTCCTAGATATCATTTTACATTTTTATCAAATTTTTATATCCTAAATATTATTTTAGACTTTTATCCGATTTGACCTCCTAAATATTATTTTATATATTTATCTACTCGGCTACCATCTCCTATTTACAACCCAATCACTCCTAATTTTCAGCCATAAACATCTCTAATGCACAATCAATTAAAAGAAAACACGTATAATTTAGTTACAAAGATGGATTCCCGATTCCAAAAGACTTCGGCTAAGACTCTCAACACTTCTAACTTCTCTCTTCCACTTCAACACGTTTGTGTTTTCTCTTCATATTTATGTCCGACCTCTCAACTTCTGGACCCTAGTTTTATCTCTCCCCGTTTCTACCAAATATTTGTGGTTTCATTAAAGATTAGCTACTTTGCAATTTGTTCTCTTTTTAGAATGTTTCAGTTTATGTTCTTTATTATCATCCGCCTTCTACACAATTTTTTTTTGTTCCTAGTTCATACATTGGTTCGATATTTACACATTGTCGTTGGAAAAAAATGTAAATAGATCTGATTTTCGTCCGGCGGCTCTTTCTACACAATTTTTTTTGTTCATAGTTCATACTTCATACAGTGGTTCGATTTTTACAAAAAAGGTAAATAAATCGGATTTTCGGTTTTTACAAAAAAAGGTAAATAAATCTGATTTTCATCGATGGTGGATTTTTTGACATCGTTTTACAGTATGTTTGCAATATTTGAATTTTATTTCTTCATCCTACCTATGGCGGCTTCTTTTGGTAACCCGCCTTTAGATTTTTTACCTTATTTTCTTCTTCATCATATTTGACTATGTGGTAATTAGTTGCATCTTTTTCCATCATAAATGATATTGTTATGTTATAGTATTTTGACAAAATTTATTTCAGTGCCTCGAAAAAGTTATAGAACATTATGCCATTTGGGTCGCTGTTTCCAACCCGTTTTTAAATCTTAAAAGACTAAAAAGTCAATATGGCCGATATTATCGGCCTACCGACTTTTTAAATGTTTTTATTGTAATATTTAATTGTAATTTTTATTTTTTTTAATGTTAAAATAATATATAAAAGACTTTAAAACTCAAAAACTCAAAACACAAATTTATAAACCTCTCCATACTATTTATATTTTATAATTCTTATTTCATATTCTTCATCATATATTTTACTCATTGTAGAAGTTTAATAAATAAAAACTCTTAATTTTAGGATTTTTACGACATAAGTTTTCCGAAAACTTTGAATATCTTTTGAAAAAAGTTAAACTGTCAAATTATTCTTGTTTTGTAAAAAGAGAAAAATAAATCAATAGATGTTTGGTCATTCCTACCAACCACTCATTGTTTGCCCGACGAAATCGGTTGCCAACCATTATCCGACCCATAATGGTCAGGCCGATAATGGTTTTCAGTATTCAACAAATTCGGGTGGTCGGATCGGGTAGGTATTTGACCGATAATTACCAGACCCGTCCACCCAATTTTGCTGAAAACTGAAAACTATTATCAGCCCGACCATTATGGGTCGGATAATGGTTGGCAACCGACTTTGTCGAGCAAACAATGAGTGGTTGCTATTATCGGCCATCTATTTATCGTTTTTTTTTTCTCTTTTTACAATTATAGGATTTTTTAAAAGTTTTTCAAAAGATATTCAAAATTTTGGGAAAACTTATATTATAAACATCTTAACTTTAAAATTAAGTGTTTTTTTTTATATTAAAATTCTACAATAAGTAAATATATAATGAAAAATATAAAATAAGAATTACAAATAGTACGAACTGGTTTATAAATTTGTGTTTTGAGTTTTAACGTTTTTATATATTATATTTTAACATTAAAAATTATTTAATTTTACAATTAAATAGTTATAATAGAAAAATTACTAAAAAAGTCCGTTCGCCGATAATATCGGCCAACTGACTTTTGAGTATACCAAACCCACCGACCGACCCATGTATATATGGGTTGATTAGTATTACAGGGCCGACAACAAAATTATCGGCCGAAAAAAGTGGGTCGAAAGTCGGTCGGTAGGCCGATAAAATCGACCCATGCCCAGCCCTAAATATCGCCATGTCATTTTGCCTCCACTCAAAAGTATCGACCGAAAAAAGTGATTTGAGCTTTTGTAAGAAAAGAAAAAACACTAGCCAAAGTATTTATTACATAGAAATTGTAATATAAAAATTCAGTATCTATATCATGGTATTGTCTCAAACCAAAGTAGCAATAAATTATCAGCAAGGGACAAAAAGGTCCACAAATGAATTATGATATTATATATGTGTATATATACTGTATTCTACTGTCCAGAAAGCATTTTGGTAATGGTATCCTGCAGTAAAGCAGTAGACTCTACTGCACTTTTAGCTAACCAGCTTATCCCTACTTTTAACCTGTGCTCGTCTGTCGGTAATCGGATTAAGTACGCTATTTTCCTCGCTGCAATGCATAATCAAACGTGAAATTCAGAGTGCGACAAGAACATTAAATAATTGATGAAAAAAAAAAAACCTATCGTCCCTCTCTATATATATATACCTGTGTGACCAATTGGACCTTCCAAAGTTAGGCCATCAATGAAACTTGGTGTAATAGCGGCATCGTATCTTCCAAGACTCATCATCTCCCCCAAATTCTGAAACCTGAGGTAACAAAACCGAACGTTAAGCTGGCTATCATAAGTACAAAACATAATAATTAGATGAAATTTATTTATCAGTGTAATATTCGAGGTCTTAGTTCGACTATGCGACATACAAAATACATATAATTTTCGGATTAAATTTTCGTTAGGATTTGATTTTTTAAACTTTCTAAATATCATTTTATTCTCCCAAAAAAACACGAACGTATAGCGCTTCACGAATACATTTCACTCCATAACTATCTTCTCTAATCCAGAAACATATCCAAAATTCATAATCAAAATCCAATTAACCGCGCATTCCTTAATACGTTTCTCTAAATCTAAACGAATGAATGTGTGTCTTGTAATTCAATCGAAACTAACCTAAACGGCAGTAGAGGTCGGCCATTTATTGCAGCCCAAAGATTCCAGCCCGCAAAATCGGCCTGTTGAAATGCTACCTGAGAAAAAAACAACATATCAAAGTAATTGTCCCGAACAGGAAATGTTTCACAACAAAAACTATTCATAAAGATATTTATTACCGGTCGGAAAATATAAAAATAATAGGATTAAACAAAGTACCTGAGCTGTGCCAGGAAGCAAATTTCCGTTTCCATCCCTCACAGCAGAAGAGTCTCCAACAGCAAATATACGAGGGTGACCCTTAACACGAAGAGTTTCGTCTGTTTCTGCTTGTCCCCTACCATTAAGAGGAAGGTAAATTGGTTTATCGCTCTGTTCCAGCTCAGCAAGTAGAGGTTTTGATCCAACAGTCCATAAAACTAAATCCACTTCAATAACTTTGCTTTCTACCCCCCTCTCTGCAGGCTGCAACTCCAGTATGTATCTTTCGTTATTGTGAGATTCTGTCGTATCGTCTTTCTTTATACACCGAACAAAGTAACCGAGCAGAAGCTGAACATTCCTGGATGATAGAACCTGACAGAAAATGGCTCTTAGTCTTGGCAATAATCGAACTGCATGAAACCACAAACCAAATAAACGCACGTCTTACTTTCTGTGCAGATTCCCTGTTTCCAGGTGGAGCGTTTGGCAAGATTGATTTGTCAACGTTGATGGCCTGTACGACTCCCCTATCTTTCAGTCTTTCCGATATTGTGGCCGCCAATTCGACCCCTGAGTAACCACATCCCACAATAGCAACACGAATTGGAGAGTCGTTACCGAAGGACTTACGCTCCAGATGTATTAGCTTCTCATTAACTCTCTGCATTAAATTTGAAATCACCATTACAATTTACGACGACGTAAGCACAGCTAAAAAAGGGAGCTCTGGGATTTGACTTATGAAATTGAAATCCTTAAGTTCAGATAGATCGATGGAAATTGCAAACGAAGACTAAAGTATTCAAGATGAAAGTTAATGGAGGCAATTTGAATACTAACATGGGCGTCTCTGAGAGTGGAAAATGGCAATGCATATTCGACTGCACCTGGCACAACATCAAGTTTGGTTTCAGCTCCAAGCGCAAGTACCAACCTGGCTGGCCAGATCAACAAGTATGATATCAGCACACATCATTTTAATGCATAATTGCATACGGAGAACTCAATTCAGAAGCATTTAGATAAACATTGAGTACAAGAACTCAAGCCATATCATATATCGATCACGTCAATAATAAAATGTGGTCAAGCCTTATGTTCTTATGTACACAGCCCTGCTGTGAAAATATATGCAATACATTGAAAAATAAAAGTTACAGTTAACTGAAATAATTAGGAACGTATATGTCTAAGTATGTGTAGATAAGTACGATAAAACAATATCATACAATCAACGATCATCTACGTTTAGTTCATTGCTTAAGGCGTAGAAAGGTCTTAACACTAAATGATAAGTAACAGTCACGAGACAACATGGTACAGTTGCCAAGAATCAAATGAAAGTTTACCAGTCATATTCAATAAGTAGACCACTTTCAAGATGCACGACTCCAGCAGAACGAGACACTGTATCCCCAGCCATTCCTAAATGATCAGAGGGATGTAAAGATTGAACCCTGTCTTTGAAGAACTGCACAGCAGTATTCGACAGCAAGTCTGAGAAACGAGGAGCTATCTCCCATTCATCTACTTCTGCATTTGGACAAATTAATGCAAAACAGGATCACAAAGAAGTAGAATTGGCTTGGTTGATAGAAAAAGAGTTCCTTCATCAAATCAAATCAACAAATACCTCCCGATAAGAGTTCATATAGTAATGGCTTGAAGGCAAAACGCTCGCATTGATCAACAAGAACCACCTGTTTCATTAAACAAAAAAAAAATTATTACGCAACAGCCGTCAAAGTGGAAAATATAGAAGAGCACAAAGAACTTATGCACAATCAAGTTGGTAGAGGATTTTATACAAAATTCCGTTCATCAACTTGAGAGCATTCTAATGGCTAATGACTTCATGAAATGGTATTTCGAGATTTAGATATTTTCTTTTTAATTTTCTACAGAAATAAACACAGAAGAAATATAAACATGCTTATATTACACAAAGCACCAGCTTGCAGAAGGATCGATCAATCTAAGAGCATAACATGAAATTTCTTTCGAATCACAAGTTACCTGTGGTTTCTTTCCCTCAGGCCAATCAAGTGATTCCAATCGCAGTGCAGTGTACAGCCCTCCGAAACCACCACCTAGTATGCACACCCTTGGCCTCTGTAATCATGAACTGTGTTTATTTCGAGATAGCATACTCTATTTAAGATCATAATTCACAATCTCTATGCAGAAGCATTAACAGAAAATTAATTAGCTTTGAAAAACAATTCAAACGGATCTAAAAGATCAAGATACATATTACTCCTACCTTAAATTGCAACACATCAACCAATTAATTCGCAACGATTGACAGGTTTCAAGAGAGACAAATCCAATAACAACTACTTGATGAGTTTAAAATGATGAATTATGAGATCTTATAGTAATGCGCACACGAGCATTAAAATGCGTGGACTGAGATATGTACAGAAATACACACTGAACCTACGCCAACTATTGCAAAAATGTCAAAATATACAATTTATACAAAAATCTTATTATTTCTTCACTGTAACAAATAAATGATTCACCAAAGTACAAACTTCAGTTTCCTTAGTTGAGCAGCAAAAGAAAATTCCAAAGGCAGCGGTTGATCTCGTAAATTAGAAGGTAAGGTGATAGCTTCAGGGAGGAATTTAAACCTCATCTTTTACTTACAAGAAACTGTCAACTCCAAAACCATTGATTTAAAATAATAGCCTTGTCTAACTACCAATCAACATGAGAATAATGTAATTCCAAACGTGAAAAGTTACAGCGCATCATATAGATGATCATTACGACGATAATGTAATTCCAAACAACGAAAAATGAATTTGTAAGGAATAATAAATAAACGTCTAGACTCTAGTTTGCATTGGTTATGCCTGCTTATACGCTGCAAAACATATCCAACCAACACAACCATTCTACTATACAATGTCATATATGAATTCATACATGTAAGCATAACACATTATATGTAATAATTTAATGCCGCAACTAAAAAAAATCCGATCAAAGTCACAACAAAGCTAAAGTCATAGAGGTGTAGAAACTAAAAGCCTAAGATCTCTGTGTGGAAGACAATGTGCGCAAAATATAGTAACAATGACAGATTTAATTCTAAAAAAAAAATCATAGATTTAATTCAAACTCGATAATTTTATACTCATGTAAATAACCTTGTTGCCATCAGGCCATACGTAACCGGAAGCCTTAGATTCACTTTCAGAAATCTCGGAAGCGCCGCCGTATCCTCCTCCGGTTGAATCCGAACGAACCACACGAATTCCTCTCCTTGCGGCGGCGGAGCTAGAAAATTGCCGCGAATTTGTCCAACATCCACGTGAAGGCCGCTGGAACAACTTCCGGCTCTGGAACTGCTGCCCTGAAAATACGACGTCGTTTCAAACACACAACAAAAGGAAAACATTTAAGACCTAATTGACACAACGATGGATTACTGATAAGTGTCAATTATTGAAATACAATTGCGAAGTTAGAGTGAGAGCGTACGGATGAAAAGTGTTGATGACGTAAGAGAAGAAACTGCGTGCGCCATCTGTGACCGGCGGCGGTGGGGAAGCAGCTGGTGGCGGAGCCTGGGTGGTGTTTGTATGTGTGGCTGATCGGGTTCCACGAGAGTGGTTTTTAAAGACGACGGAGCGAAACTGAAAACAGTTGGGTAATAAAAGCGCTTTATATCTACCGATTCGTGCTTGGTTTTACTTTTGTATGAGTTTTTATTTTCAGAAATTGAAAACGAGATTAGCTTCAATCCCAATTCGTGTCCGCCCAATTTTTTTATGGGTAAATTACACCTCCACCCTTCAGTCAGAGTCAGGTATGCAAAAATAATTTTAAGTTTTATGAGCTATTGTTAATTACAGTCACCTTCCTAAAATAATTATTGGAGTCGAGATTTCATGTTCTATAGACCGATATGTACACACGGCCACGGGGCGGGGCGGGTCCGGGTCCGGGTCCGACTTTTAGAGGACCCGAAATCGACCTGTGGGGAGGTGGGTCTGGGTTCGGGGCGGGTCCACCTGGATCCATCCGGGTCCCCGTCCAAATCGGTTTTTCAATTTTTTTTTCTCCAAATAATTACAAGAAAGAAAAAAAAAATGCTTAAATTGAAACTTGAGATTAACTTTAAATTCAAAAAAAAAAAAAGAAAAAAACAAGAATTTAAACACAAAACAATTTTAGAAAAAAATGAAACGATTAAGGCCTTGAGACATAAACTAAATAAAATGAAAATTGTGAAGATTGAGTTATGGGTATTTATAAGTGAAAATAATAATTGAGATATTTTCAAAATTTCAAAATTCAAAAAAAATCAAAATTCAATCTTTCTTTTAAATTAAATCGTAACTTTTTATATTTTTCAAAATTAAATATATATGCATTTGTTATTTGTGGAGATTTTTGATATTAATAATAGCCAACATGACAATTAATAATTGGATAAATAATACTTAACCCCCTGTGGTTTCACTATTTTGCACATGACCTCCTTGTGGTTTCATAATAAGCACATAACCCCCTGTGGTTGAGAGTGGGTAGCTTCCGTCCAAAATTCCGTCAATTCTAACAGAGCGTGCGCTTCACTTGCTCGGTTATCAACTGGTCAGAATATGAATATTCAAAAATACTATAAACACCCTTATTAAATTAATAATAAACTCCCCTCCCATTTCCCTCAAATTAAGACCTTAGTTTTTTGGCCTCTGCCAGTATCGTTCCACATCTCTTCTCTACCTCTTACCAGGAGTGATGAACGTGGGTACGATCAGAAGGTGGGTATGACCATACATTCAAGAAATGATGAAATTGATGATGATTGGAGGTTTTATTGTGTTTTTTATTTCACTGTACTTTTTTTTATGCTTCTTTGAGTTTTGTCTATCCTTGATATGCATAATTGGGCCAACCCAATGGGCCTACAAATTACTTACCTACTGGGCCACGAGCCCAATATCGAAGACCACTATCACCGAGACCCAATCACCTTCAAGTAAGGTTTGGGCCCGACAATCTCAACTAAGCTATAAATAAAGGTTTGAATTCATTCCTTAAGGTACGTCCTATAAACTGAGCAATACTACAATACGTATTCTCTGGACTATTTCTATGATCAGCACGTCTGACTTGAGCGTCGGAGGGGTTTCTGCCGGATCAACCCCCGGCTTAGTTCATGTGTTCTATGATCGCAGGTACCTCAGGATCAATCAAGTTGTCAAGCTACTGGTCTGCTTTGCTCTCCCAGCTCGTTTTTTACACTACATCAGGTGATCTAACTAATTAGCATCATCATTTTGGCGCCATCTGTGGGAACGATGCAAACCAGATCACGTAGCCAACAAGATCCTCCTGAGGCGTCTGCTCGGAGAGAAAATGACACAGCTAATCAAGATCCTCCTGAGGCGTCAGCTCAGAGAGAAAATGACACAGCTAATCAAGATCCTCATGAGGCGTCAGCTCGGAGAGAAAATAACACAGCTAATCAAGATCCTCCTGAGGCGTCAGCTCGGAGAGAAAATGACACAGCTAATCAAGATCCTCCTGAGGCGTCAGCTCGGAGAGAAAATGATACAGCTAATAACCTCCCAGTCCGTGGAGGATCTGGCATGCCACATCCTCCACGTGCCGCGGAGCCGCTTCCTCCACGTGCCGCGGAGCCAGCTCCTCCACGTGCTGCAGATCCACCTCGCGAGGTTCAGGTGATCCCTCATCGGGACCCACCACTCGCCGATCCACCACTCCCTGCTCCTCGAACGGTTCAAATAACCGAGGACGCCCTCTAACGCATGATAGCAGAAGCCTCAACTCGCGCCGCCACAGAGGCCGTGATTCAATATATCGCCACGATGGGAGCAAACGCTCCCAATGCAATACCAGCGCCAGTTCCGCCTGTGGTGCCGTCTGTAGTACAAAATATTTCGTTCGCCAAGGGTTATCGACTCCCTGGGGGCTTACCTCTACCCCCAAAATATCTCGCTCGCCAAGGATTATCGACTCCCTGGGGTATACAGTGCCCCCAAAAACATTTCGCTCGCCAAGGGTTATCGACTCCCTGGGGGCTTACATCTGCCCCCAAAATATTTCGTTCGCCAAGGGTTATCGACTCCCTGGGGTTTATAGTGCCCCCAAAATATTTTGCTCGCCATGGGTCATCGACTCTCTGGGGGCCTACTTCCGCCCCCCTCGAACGGTTCAGATAACCGAAGAGGACCTTTAGCATATGATCGCCGAACCTTCAACAAGATCAACTTCTACTTGCTCCTCTAACGGTTCAGATAACCGATAAGGACCTTCAGCGTATAATCGCGGAAGCTTCAACTTGTGCTACCACTGAAGCAGTGGCACCATACATCATCATAGCAGGAGCCAACGCTCCTCCTCGTGAGGCCCCACTGGGTCCTCAACATGATCAATTTCTACTTACTTCTCGAACGGTTCAGATAACCGAAGAAGACCTTCAGCGTATGATCACGGAAGATTCAACTCGTGCTGCCACTGAATCAGTGGCACCATATATCGCCAAGGTTGGGCATCTCACCCCAGTGGTTCGTGCTCGCCTCATCCTAAATGGGGGGCTATCCCATCTTAAATGTGGGCATCTTATCTCAAGGGTGGTACATCCACTTACCTTTCAACCCCAAGGGGTTTCACATCCCATCAAGTGTTTCACGTCCCTATTTCAAAAACAGAAAAAAAGGGTCTGACGCGCACGCGCGAACCAATGGCACAACCGTGCGCATCCACCTCAGACCATAGGTCTCGAGCGCCTCATCCTACAGTGGGCAGTTATCCCCACCCTAAGGTTGGGCATCACCCTTACCTTTCAACCCCAAGTGGGTTCACATCACATCTCAAGAGACGAGTATAATCTCCCTACTCAAAAAATAGAACATCCCAAGGGGTGAACATCGACCACCAAAAAAAAAAGGGGGTACAATCGCGCACGCGGGACCCAAGAAAAAGAAGAAGAAAAAAGAAGGTGATCTAACTAATTAGCATCATCATTCCTAATTTTCTAACGTTGTTGACGGGGTAAAGTAATTTTATTGTTTTTGAGGATCGGGTAAAGTAATATTATATAAGGGTAAAATAGATATTTCTTATTTTCTATTACTGATTTGAACAGAAGCTACCCACTCACAACCACAGGGGGTTATGTGCTCATTATAGAACTACAGGGGGTCATGTGCAAAATAGCGAAATCACAGGGGTTACGTGCTATTTACCCTTAATAATCTATAGAACATTAGTTATACAATTATTATAATTATTTTACAGACTTATTTATATTAATATATTTATAAATAATTATCTTATGATAAATAATCAATAATTTTAATAAGTTCTTGTCAACAATTGAGGTTAATCGATTTAAATTAATTGAAATGAACTATAATCTATTTTTTTTAAATAAACATCTTATTTTATTTTTCATTCGATTTTTTCACACTAACGATTTTAATAACATAAGTTAGTTCGATTTTTTCACACTAACGATTTTAATAACATAAGTGAGTTTGTACTAAGTTAACGCGTTTGTTTATATATTGAATTAATTCAATACTTTATATTTTTCAATAGTGGGGATTAATTTGATATAGTAATTAATAATAAATGTTTTGAAGTATTGAACCGTGATTCTATATATTTTTTTAAAAGTTTCTTATTTGCATTTGTTAATAATTTAATTAAAATTATTTAATGATAATTAATATGAAAATTAATAATTTATTTAATGTATTTATCATTTTACACCAACGTCCAATATTATATATATTTATTGTCTACATTTATTCAAATATGTTGGTTGGCCCCGGTAAGAATTGCCCATTCTTCCCTATTTCTCGAGTTCGAGCCCTCATTATGCAATTTTTGGACCAAAAAGAACCGGAAAATTCGGGTTGACCCGTCGGGTCTCGAGTCCAAATAATTGGGACCCAAAACCGACCCATACTTGGTCGGGTCCATGGTCAACGGGGCGGGGCCGGGGTAGGTCGGGGCGATCTCCGGGTCGGGTCCGGGTCAAACCCGGCCGGTGGTCGTGTCTACCGATATGCACTATATATGTTTTCCACAGGGTCGTTAATTCTATCATAGACGAAAATTTATAAATCTTATATAAAACAATAAGAATTTAAGAAATGTTATGAGAGTCATGTCAACCCCTAGTTTTACGTTGTTTCCACCACTGTCTGAAATTAATAGTATTTTAGAACCCTAACGGAATAACTTATCGAATGCATTATTCTGTTGGGGTTTCTAACAATGTTTCAGATGTGATTGTAATTACCGATACTATAGAGATCTTAAAATTATTTTAACATACATTAGGGGTGTAGGTGTAATTTACCCTTTTTATATTTATTAATGGACAAATTTCATTTTCCCCCTTGTACTTTGTCTTGGAATAACTTTGCATCCTTCAACTCTCGGTTGCATTAATTTATTCCCCTGACTTGTAAAATCGTCCCAATGTGATCCTCGACTTTAGTTTTTCAGATTTTTGACATTGACACGGTTTGGTCAAGGCTTTGAAGTTACAAAAATACCCTCAATTTTCACTTAACTATTACTAATCAAATCAAAGCCCTGTAAAAAAAAAAAAGACCAACAACTTTCGATGCAATTTATTTTTTGATAGATTTCTTCCACAACAAAGCTCGGCGAATTTTCCCATTTGAAATGACAAACGGAAAAATGAAAGAATTCAGGTTCATGGAGAACAGTTGAAAATTGCCCTTTTAGTGCCCGACGGACAAGTATTGTTTGTGTGTGAACGGATTGATATATTGAGCAACTTTCTTCTTAATGGAAGGATAAATAAGTTCTCTCTCTTGATTTGGAGAGAAGAATTTTACCAGGATTTCATATCTCATTGATAAATTAAAAGGGCTCGTTTGGTTTCAGGGATGGGTTACGTGGATTGATAATTAATCTAAGGATTGTACTATTACCATTTTATTTATTGTGCGTGAAATTTATATCAAAAATTCGAAAACACCCCCAACTTAAAAATAAAACGATATTAAACATTTAAGAAAATGAACTCAAACATTTCAAAATCGACTCTCTTTTTTCCAATTTGGTCTAGGGTTCCGTCTCTTCAACTTCTACAACAGAGTTTTGCACGAATTTGAAGTTCCGAAGGTAAAGTAAAGTTATTCTACAATCGCCAATTCAATTATACTTTTGATTCATATACTTCGCACAATGCTCGTGATTTTTTTATTTATTAAATTTTCAGTATGAGTTCGAATTCGAACTATGTGCGAAATAGGGCAAATTATCGTTCCAGTGAGAGTGGGGAGTCTAATCCATATTGTTATGGGTTACATTTTCATTGTCATTGCGGTTTGGAAACGACAATTAAAACCTCGAGAACGGAAAAAAATTCAGGAAGACGGTTTTATTGTTGTTCATTGAAAGAGGCAATTAATTTATAAAATAAGTTATCTAATTATTTCGGTAACTATTTTACTGATTTTGAGTAGTTCTTTCGGAAAAAAAATCAACGAACACGATATTATTGTTGTTATGACATAATTTAATTATTTTTGAGTTCGAAAGATATTTATAGCAACATCGTTGTAATTTCTTTAGATGGTGTGACGAGTCCGCTCGTGAATCGTCGGTTGAGGTTATATCTGGGCTATTGACCAAGTTTAATCGTTACGAACAAGAGTGTAAGTGTGGCCCAAATATATTCTTTGTGAATGTCTCATTCATCAATCCATCTTGCAACCCACTTACAAGCAGCCCACACAATTTGAGCCCAAAATTAAAGTTTGTCCAATATCACTTTGGTTTTCCCTTTCTCTCTCTCTCTTCACCGTTTCCTATCTCATTGTTTTCGGCAGATGTTTCCATTCTGCCCCTTTTTTCCTTCAACAAATCTTTCTTCTCATCCTAACCAAATTTTGGTGATTTGTTGTCTGATTCTTCATGAGTTTGGTGGATGATTTGGGCGTATAAGTGCACCCTAATCCCTTTCTATGTGTGGGACGAAAAAAATAAGATGAAGAAAGAGTGAATGCTTTGTGTATTTTGAGAGGAAAAAATTAGAGTGAAAGAGAGAACATTTTTTGAGAAGAAAAGCTCAATTCTTTTCGGTGAATTCGAGCTTACTTCTTTAGGGATAAACCGGTGAGATTAGGGTTTGAATTTGAGTTTCGTATTTCCTTTGTTTTTTTTCGTTGAAATACACTGTGTGTGTATGCGTGTGTGTGGCTGCCGTGAGTGTTAGAAGGCCCCACTTGGATCTTGGACGAGGACTCGGAGATTAAGGCTGAGACGGAAATTGAAACCCCGCCGGAGCAGCCATCGGAGAATTTATCGTTCGCAATTCTGTGTGAATTGCTCGGTTCTGTATCTTACCCTTATTTATTTTCTGCATTAAATAAATTATATTTTATTCTATGTTAATTGGGCATTAATGTTTAGATTAAAATATTGTGATAGGTGATTGCTTCACATTCTGTTTTCATAACTTGTTTCTATTAAGTTGCTGATGTCTACGGCCATTGTCTTCTGTAGTGTTTTTTATTAGGATTAATATTTTATTTTTTAATTACTTCCAATAAAATATTATTGCTACATTTAAATTGATTATTTTTATGGCTATGTTGAATATTGTTTCTTCTCCGGGCAGATACCCAACAGTGTTATCAAAGCCATGGCCCAGACCTAATCATGTGGTGGAAATTGTTGGAATCTGTGTGTAACTTCCGAATCTTCGGTGTTGAACAAAAATGGTGAGCTCCCAATGCGCAAATGACAGG
Source organism: Erythranthe guttata (assembly GCF_000504015.1). The sequence goes on from NW_012193669.1 coordinate 191,600, forward strand.
CGGCTCGACGAGCTCCAGGTGGGAGGCTCGGTGTTCCTTTGTTCGACGCTCGGTGCGCTCTAAAACAAAGATGGTATGAGTCCCAAGCGCAAATTGAGGAGAGGCTCGGTGGTCCAACCTATGTGGTCCTTTGTTCAAGTGGAGGATTGTTGAGGTTCAAACAATGTCCCACATCGGTTTAATATGGGAAAGATCACTCCTTTATAAGGAGGGGATAGCACATCCATTTGTATGAGGCCTTTTGGGAAAACCCAAGAGCAAAACCACTTGGGCTCGGCCCAATTTGGACAATATCATACCAATGTGGAGTTTGTGCGATCCTACTCTTGGTGAGTTGATTAATTATACATGTTATTGGTGAATCTCGTTCTTTGTGATAATTATACATGTTATTGGTGAATTTGTGTCAATCTGTGTGAATCTGTGTGATTCTTTATCTTTGTGATATTAAAAAAAATTAGAATCTTTGTGATTCGATTTTGCTCTGAAATTTGAATCTTTGTGATTCTTCTCCGTGTTGATCCCGCTGATATTTGATAATCTTTGTGATTTTTGCTATCTTTGTGATACTTGGAATATGGGATCTATGTCTATGTTATCTTTAGCTCATTTCGATGGAAAAGGTGATTTTTCTATTTGGCAACATGTTAAGTGTATATTTTTACACTTAATTGTACCTTCTAATTGGGACTTTTGGGTGTGTTTTAACGATAATTGGTGCTTAAAATAGTTATTATTTGTATTTCAGGTACAAACTGAAGAATTGAGAACTTATGGGGTAAAAACTGCAATTTTGGAGAAAAAGTGGGCCAAAAGTGAAAAAAATCAAAACTTTGAAGAATTAAAGACCGCATGGCCGTCCGAATTTCAGTGCGAATTCTCGCACGGCCGTCCGAGTGCCCGAAGACGCGCAGTGAAGGAAGTTTAATTACACAAGGAAATCACCCGCTTATATTTTTACACCCTATAAAAGGCCAAAGAGCACACAATTAAGGCATCTATCTTTTCACACGCAATCTAGGAGCAAGAGAACGGAGCAACGAAGACGAAGACTTGACGAATCTTCATCATAGTTCTCCCTTTACTTTTATTTTTCAATTTTTATGAACTTTCGTATTTTTATTATGCTTTCTGTAGAGAACATGAGTAACTAAGCTTTTAATCTAGGATTTTGTTGGAACCCTGTGTGGTGATTCGAACCTATTTCTCTAATATTATGCAAGTATAAATTCCTCGATTATTTCTTCAATTTTGATCTTATTTAGCGCATGAACGTAGCTAATTTATGTTGCTATGTGTTATTGTTAGAATTGAATCGACAGATCGTTTTAATAATTAGAACATGGATAGAAGAGCCTTCGAGTAGTTTTCACCGGATGAGTGTGTTAATTGCATGTATTATCGTAGACATACAGATAATACCTTAGGTAGCCGTTTCCAAGACTTGTTATTTAATGCTTTGTTCATACTAGGTTTGCATAGACATATAGTGAATCGTTTATGAATAATAGACTTATAATACACGCGACAGCGGGTTATGAGTAATTTTGTGTCTTGAGTTAATAATCGGGAATTGTAACTTGCGTGATAGAGGTTTAATTGGGTGATGAATTATCGCATACGGGGAAGATAAAATTCCAGATCCGTTTTTATATTGATATTTTCTCGTGATTATTTGCTTTCTTAATTAGTTTAATTGTTTTATTGATTTAATTTAACAAACCTGCGTAGGCTGGATAAAAATCGTAGTTGTTAGAATTTGGTACTTAGGATTAGATAATTTAAGTATTCCCTGTGGGATCGACATCCGACTCTCACGAGTCCACTTTTACTACTTATTTGCGATACGTGCACTTGCGTGTTTCGTATTTAGCCCAACAAGTTTTTGGCGCCGTTGCCGGGGAATACGGCTAAATTATTTATTTATTCTAATATTAAATTTGAGCAATTTTTCTTACTTCAGCCGTTTATTTATTTTATTTAATTATTTTATTTTTATTTTTGTTTTAGGTACGTTTTATGCGAAGAGGACACGACACGAACTTGCTACCTCTTGATCCCGAAATTGAGCGAACGTTTAGGCAAGCCAGGAGAAATCAACGGTTAGCTCGAAACGCTCCTGCAACGATGGAAGAAGAGATTAATCGTAGGGGAGATGATCAAGGACGCCTACCGAATGCGGCTAGAGAAATCGTCAATGAGCATGAACAACGCCAGCTAATTAATCCACCACCTCGTCAACGAGCATTGCATGAGTACACCGTTCCATCACTCAATGGGTTTCAATCAAGCATCCAGCAGCCCCCCATTGAAGCCAACAATTTCGAAATTCGGGCAGGACTTCTCACTATGCTCCAAAACAATGGGTTATTCAGCGGACTAGCGACATTGGAAATCAACTTTAATGGTGTACAATTTTTATCTCATGTAATTTTCAAATTTTAGGACTCTCACATGATCAAATCGGAGAACAAATCTTGATGGAAAAAAGTTGCGGAAATTGATTTTTATTAGGTTTCCTCTACTTCCTTATCAAGAAAAGTCTATCCATGTCTCTACATCCAAGCATGAAATTGACGAGCTTCGGCTTTAGTTTTTATTTCTTTCTCTTGTCATAGGAATTACGAGTAGCTAGTTTTCTATTTCTAGGATTTATTCGATCCCTACGTGGGATCTGCGAATCCAATTCCATGATTTTATGCGGGTATTAATTTTGGATTATTTTTTATGTGATTTATTAAGTGCATGAAATTGATCACTTTGTGTGATTTATTGTTATTATTGAATTTGAATCAGAAGACCGGTTTAATAATTAAAAGTGTTGTAGAAGAACATTTATTATATTGTCATAAGAATATAGTTAACCGCTTCAGTAGCTATAATTGAAATTTGTGCTTAATGTTTTGTTCTTGATTGAATTTCGTAGGAATACAATAATTTAGTCTTGAATGCTAGAATCGTAAGTTAATGTTAATATTGTAACATTATTGTCTTAAACATTAATATTACTATGTTAAACAATATATTATTGTGTTGGCGGTTAAAACAAATGAAAAAAAAAACAAAAGAAAAAACCTAACTCATACAACTCATAGTAAGTCTAATTACATGGCTATTAAACTTGACATTAGTAAGGCGTACGATCGGATTGAATGGAGTTTTCTTCGAAAAATTCTTTGTCTCTTTGGCCTTCCTCACGAGTTTGTTGATCTTGTTATGATGTGTGTCTCTTCTGTTTCCTTTTCTTTCTTGTTTAATGGATCGCAATTTGGGTCATTGCAGCCTTCACGGGGTCTTCGCCAAGGCGATCCTCTTTCTCCATATCTATTCATTTGTTGTGCAGAGGCTCTTATTGCAATGATTCGGGGTGCTTGTGATCGTGGTGACTTACAGGGAGTTAGAGTGGCCCCATCGGCTCCAACGGTGACAAATCTTTGTTTTGCGGATGATACCTTTGTCTTCTGCCATGCTTCGAATACTAATGCGAGCACTCTAAAAAATATCTTACTAAAATACGCCCGGACCTCAGGACAAGAGATCAACCTTCAAAAGTCTACGATGAGCTTCTGCCCCTCGACTAGCCCAGAGAGAAAACAAGTGATTCACCACATTCTTGGATTCCAGATAGTAGATCGGCATGAGAAATATTTGGGGATGCCAGTGACTATGGGAACTACGAGGAAGGAAATATTTTGTTTTTTAAGGGATCGAGTTTGGAACAAAATCAAGGGTTGGAGTGCTAAATTTTTATCAAAGGCGGGGAAGGAAGTGTTGATCAAAGCAGTACTCCAAGCCATTCCTTCATATATCATGAGTTGCTTCATGCTTCCAAAGGGTATTATTTATGAAATGGAGGCAGCGATTAGACGCTATTGGTGGGGCAGCAATGGCGGACGCGGGCTAGCTTGGATCTCATGGAATGAGATGTGCAAAGCCAAAGAAGATGGTGGTTTCGGTTTCAGAGACTTGCAGCGGTTCAATATGGCGTTACTTGCGAAACAAGCTTGGCGGATTTTGACCCAACCTAGCCTGTTGCTGTCACAGATACTACAGGCACGATACTTCCCTAATGGCGACCTATTTACGGCGGACCTTGGTCATAGGCCGTCAGCGACGTGGAGGAGTATTTGGTTAGCTAGAGCAGCCTTACAGTTGGGCCTTCGAAGGAGGATTGGAGATGGAGCAACCACATCCATATGGGCGGACCCTTGGCTCGCAGATGATGGGTGCCGGAATATTCTTACAAAGCGTCCAACCTTCTCCTCTTTCCCGAACAAGGTCGCCGATCTCATTGACCCGATGACTCGAACATGGGATGTCAGCTTACTTGATACATGGTTTTGGCCAATTGATAAAGAACGCATCTTGGCAGTTCCATTAGGCAATTCTTGGGTTGAAGATAGGTGGATGTGGAGATGGTCAAATAATGGACGTTTCTCGGTGAAATCGTGCTACCATAACTTAGTCTCCAATAGTGTCAACATGCAGCCCAGTCGGTTGAGGGATAGGGAATCGACAAGTGGGACCACTGAGCTAAATTGGAAACTTTTGTGGAATTTATCGATCCCTCCGAAGATAAGGATTTTTATTTGGCGCTTCTGCTGGGATGTCTTGCCGACCAAGGCTGCTCTTTTCCGTCGGAAAATTACTACTGACCCATATTGTCCTAGATGTGGGGTTGAAATTGAAACGAGTTTACACTCGATTATTTTCTGTCGGAGAGTGGTCGAGCTCTGGAAGCAGCCTCCACTCAGGTTAACGAACTTTACCGGAATCGTATGGGTGTGGGGCTGGATTAAATTTATGCACCAGCAACTTGACATGACAACTCTCCCATTGGCGGTGACAGTGATGTGGAAGCTCTGGCAATGGCGGAATGATGAGTTGCATGGTGAACCTGAATCTCCTTTAAGTGAGATTGTACAGTGGTGTTCGAGCTATCTTTTGACGTACCAGCAAGGGCAGATTAAAGTTCCTCCAATGAAGACACCTATGTATCCGGCGAATTGGAATCCTCCGAAACCGGGAATTGTGAAAATTAACTTTGATGCGGCTTTCCCCACGAGCAAAAGCTACTATGTCACAGCCAACGTTGCTAGGGACCATCGAGGAAGATGCCTATGGTTGAGTGTGAATCGGATTACCGGGAGACCAAGAGTGATTGACGGAGAGGCGCATGCAGCCCTGCATGCTCTTTCAAAGGCAAAGGAAATGGGGTATGGATCTATAATGCTGGAAGGTGACAACTTACGAGTGATCAACACCCTTCGGGATAATCTATCGTCCGATTCTTCTTATGGTGCTTTAATTGAAGAAAGTCTTATTATTTCTAGAGAATTTGATCTTTGTACTTTTACTTTTGTAAAGCGTTCGGGGAATCTTCTTGCCCACGCTATTGCGAAGAACTATGGGTCTGGTTGTTCTGAAGGTCATACTTTGCCTTTGGATTTGGCTAATATAGCCTAATAATATTCATTACGTTTTTTCAAAAAAAGGAACCCGTAGTAATCCATAGTCATCCATAGTCTTTCGTACTCATACAACTCGAAAATCCTAACTCTCTCTTTGAATCCTAGCCTACATCTCATAGTCATTCATAATCATTCAAAAATATAACCCTAGATCTACAACCACCGTCACCATAATCGCCACCACATCGCTTCCCCTATCGCCATAACCAACCCCCACCGTAGCCGCTACCACCACCGTACTCACCGCCTTGGAATCACCTCCACTATATCCACAATCTCCATAGCCGCTGTCGCTCACCATGGTTGCCTCGATAACAACTCCTACCATAGTCGCCGCCATATACTATATCTGCCTCCATAACCACCCATACTGCGCCGCCATAACCATCCACCATAACTGAGAGTGAGAAATCGAGAGAAAGAGATAGAGAGATAGCAAGAAGAGAGAGAGCGGCAACCAGAGAGAGCGAAAAAAAAAATAATAAACGAGAAATAGATCTAAGTTGGATGGACGTAAATAGAGATTATAATGAAAATGCAACATAAAGTTTTCTGATACCGATTGGGTGCATATCAGACGGAATTGATCAGAAATATCATTTTCAGAAAAAATTTAATTTTTTCGGAATGAAAAAATAGGTTCCAATCACCGATTAAATTTTTTTAATTTTTTTCATTTTCATTTCAATTTCAGAATGCCTCGAAGATTTCGGATAAAATAAGAATTGTCAACAATATTTATCTTTCTATTTTAAAATTTTGTAGAAAAATGTAAGAAAATAGACAATTGTCGTAACTCCAATGTTTGGGAAAGAGCGACAGGAATTTGAGGGGTTTTTTGCAATAACTACCCTTGTGTAATCTCTAATTGTCGTAAAACCCCCTGTGTTAAAAAAATTGGCAAGGACCCCCCTATGAAATGTAGTCACGGATAAAAAAGCCCATAATAACTTACCGTGTGTTGCACGCGCGAACTTTGCGTCTGAGGGTGTAGTTTTTTACCTTAAAAGACCCAATTACCCTTCATCACAAATTTAAAAATTGCAGATTCAGCCTGAATTTTTTATAAGAACCAAAATGAACTTTTCAATTTTTTTATTTCAGTCCCTTGCACTTTCATAAAAGCCCTCTCCTACACCAGACCCAAAAATACCATTGCAGGCCAGCTCAAAAAACTCCTAACTAGCCGCCCAACTCTGCCACCACGTCAGCTTCGCCGCCCGCCTCACTACCTCCCCGCCGTCTACGACTACCCTCTCCACCGGCGACCTCACCAAAAAACTCGACTGGCCAAAATCTCACAAATGCCAAAAGGAAAGGTAAGTACCCCCTCTCCTCTGTTCCATATCTCCCAAAGAAATACGACATTTCAATCGGCGGACAAATGCCACAGTTCCCCCAAATCAAGCACTACTATGGCGCCGCAATGTTCGAAAGGGAATTTCGTTGGGACGCAGTTGGTGGGATTGCGTCGGTCTGAGATGCGAGTGTGGGATGTGCGGTGGTGGACGACTGATTTTGGGCTGTGAGAGGTGGACGGCGACACCCGGCAGGAGTATGGGGCGTCAGCGGGACGAGGTAATTGTCGACGGTGGTGGTGGAGGTTTGAAGTAAGAGGGGCAGCTCTTTTTTTTTTCTTTTTTCAAAATATCTTTAATTGGGTTTTGGGTTTTCTGCTTTATTTTATATTAGGGATAATTTTGTCTTTTCATTCAATTCAACAATTAAATTTGATAAATGGGGCACTGTGCAATATAAAGTACAACATAAGGGGGAATTTGCTAATTGTTTTATCACGAGGACTTTTTTGACAATTAGAAATAACACAGGGGGTGTGTGCTATTAGCTCGGAATTTGAGAAGAGGATAAACATAGGCTAAAAAACCTGTAATAAACTCTTAACAATAATTTTATTTTAATTGGGAAATCTTAGTCTAGAAGTTAACAATAAATTCACTTACACAGCCACAAGGGCCAACTTGACATTTTTTTTTTTTTTTTTTTTTTGTCGTGTAATAAAATTGTTTGCCTTCCCAATAGTGCAATGCAATGAATGGGGTCAATAATTCCATGTTCTGTACTGTGTGATTGCCAGCTAGATTATATATATAAAAAAAAATACTTAGCCGCAATAATAAACATTTGGATAGAGACACTTGTTACTAACAATTTTGGTCCAATCACATCACATTTTCACTACACAACAAATTCACCAATCAACCAACTGTATCCATGTATACCTTTATTATATTATTAATTTCATTTTCCTTTTTATTTACACTTTTGCCGTAACAAATTTTCCTCCTATTAAATTCGATTATCAAATTCTTTTTTTTTTATCAATTTATGAAATAAATTGGATTAAATGAGTAAGAAAAATATTTATTAAATTTATAGTTTGACATATTTTTTAATATTTAGTGTAATAACACTTAACTACCTGTGGTTTGAACTTTGTGCATATGACATACTTGTCAATATTAGCACATGATCTTCCTGTAGTTTGAACTTCGTGTACTTAACCCCCTACTATGGTATTTCACTTGATAAATAATCATGCTCGTTAGAAAGATGAAATTTTTGAAAGTAAAAAAGGACTATATGCTTAATTATATTAAAATACCGAGGGTCATATACTATATTGAAAGTATAAGCAGAAGGTTATGTTAACAAAGTTCAAACCATACGGGGTTAAGTGTTATTTACACTAATATTTATACAAATTATAGTTTATTTTACCAATGAATGAGAATTCGAGCAACGAGTTGGTGTTATTTTCAAACTTGTACAAAAAGTGCTATATATAATTTAAAAGTGATTTACGGCACAATTTTGGGTGATTTGTGCGATTTTTAGCACAATGGGGCATTTTATGCAATTTTCAGCATTTTTTTATAACAATTAGAGTGTGTTTTGTTTTCTTTTCTTTTTTTAATTAAAAGCAAAGCCAAAAAAAAATTTTAAAAAAAAAATATGATTCAGAGAAGTTTTATTGTTATCCCAATTGAAATCAACAAATTTGTTCTAACACCACATTAATAAATCATAAGCAATTTATATTAGTAAAGGTAATGAAAACCGGTAATAATATTTCTAAAGATTACGACTTTTTGTTCTAATTAATAATTTAATATTAAATTTTTTATGTTTATTGTAATTTTATTATACGATATATATTTTAAATTATTTTTAATACAATATAAATGATGCGGGAAGATAATACGTGAAAGACGATGCACAGTACATTCATGTATAAATTATAATAAATAACAATGTTCCAAAGTCCAATGTTGACCCAATACATTCAATTTAGTGACGTTAAATAGCCTAAGTATGCTCAATTATAGTAAGATCAGTGATTGGTTGAAACAAACTGCTTGCATTGTTGCCTTACACGTGTCCACACTACAGACGGCGCCAGTCGGATTTTACTCCTCACTATTTGTCAGTTGTAATAATACTAATAAGTAATAAGGGAAAATTACAAAAAACACCATGAGGTATGGACAAATTACAAAAACTCCCTTCCTGTTTAGATAATTACATTTACCTAGCTATGAAACTTCTTACACCTCCACCCTTATGATGTCAAATTCAACATATTTATCAAAAAAAAAAAAAAAAAAATTCAACATAATCATCTAGATTCCGTGGAATGCTCTCTAGTTTGTACTAGTTTTGTGCAAAAATACAGTTTCTCATGCACCACAATCTTATATATATATATATATATATATATATATATATATATATATATATATATATATATATATATATATATATATATATATATAAGCCAAAAAATACAGATTATGATCATTTTGCTTCAAAATGTGGAGCTTGAATGGGATAAAACGAGTACAAAATTAAAAATATTCCATATAATCTAAAAGATTCCACTAATTTGAAACTGTAATGATGGACGTGTAAGAAGATTTATCGTTGAAGGGTGGTTATAATTACCCAAACAGGAGGGGGTTTTTCGTAATTTGATTATATCTCAGATGGAGGTGTTTGTAATTTACCCTACTAATAACAATAAAAATGGGTAATAACAATAAAAAGGGGTTAAATACGGTTTACCCCTAAAGTATACCATCTGCAACACTTACCGCTAAAGTATCATTTATAACACTTACCCCACAAGCTCAACTTAATTTGTATTTCAAATTATAATGCATTAAAATTTTCCTTTTTATTCAAATAAATAACTAAAAGAATAATTAAATTATACAAATAAAAATTTCTATAGAAAAATACAATATTTAAAAATTTAAAAATATTATCTTGTGTTGGGAAGATATTTAATAAATACCATGTAATTGTTATTGGAACAAGTAATCAAATATATTCATATCGATAAATTTTAAGAAATCAATACATAACTAATAGTAATGTTAAGTATTCAAATATATTTTAGTTCATTAATTTCATAAATTATATTTCCACTCATTATTATACAACATATATTACTTTTTATTTTTCCAATAATTCTATTTTTTAGTTACTTCTCGTTTTTTTATGATACAAATAATTATTAGATTGTTATGTTTATTAGTTTTTAAATTTTAACATATAAAATAATTGATATTGAGGGGCAAGTGTTACAAATGATACTTTAGGGGTAAGTGTTACGTATGCTATACTTCAGGAGTGCAAAGTGTATTTTACCCTCATAAAAAAAATTTGGTTTAATCCGATTTTGCACCCTTGAAATATACCATTTTGACACTTTGCACTCTCGAAATAAATTAATCATACTTTGCACCCTAAAAACACAATCTATCATGCATAATGCACCACAAATGAATTTTTAAAGCTAATAAAGGCAATTTAATATTTTTAGTAGCATTCTTTTAGAATGCCGAATGTCAAATCATTTTTTTTATTCATCAATCATTTTTTTTATTCATCAATCATTTTGAAACTATAGAATGCAAAAACAAAAAATACATTTAATCAATATATATTAAAAAAAAATTATCACAAAAAAAATATTTTACTAAAAAAAATCCTTCAGTTATTTCGTTCTCAAGTTACCTGGAAATCATAGTTTCTTTCAAATATTTCTACATAATATTTCCACCAATTACAATAAAAGATCCATTAATAAGTTATTGATAAAAAATATTTTATTTTATTTTGTAATAGAATATAGTTTTTTTTTTTCAATAATTCGGTGTTATTTTTATTTTTCCGCACTTCGCACGCTTGGAATTTGATTGAAGGTTGAAAAAAATAAAATTTTAATTTGTTATTTTGAACCCCGAAAAAGAAAACGAATAAAAAATGAAATTTTATTTATTAGTTAATTCATGGTGCAATTTGTTTTGAGGGTGAAAAGTGCTACTATTGTTTTTCAAGAGCGGAAAGTGCCAAAAAATTCTATTTCAAAGGTGCAAAGTGGGGTTAACCCTAAAAAGATTAATGAAATTATTCTTATTTTTATTAAAAAGATACATATTCTGAAATATTGAACAAATAAATCAGACCAATCACAAAAAAAGATTAACACTAACGTACATGCTTGTTATTTTTATCAAACATGTCTAGAAACTTGTAATGCAATGCAATGCAATGAACTATCTCCAAAAACCTGATTTGGTGACGTCAGCACCGTTTTGGATATTAGTGTTGGTCTGTGACTAATTTGTGAGCCCCACTTGATTTTCTGTCAGCAATCTCGTCTTCTTTTTTTATTTTCTTTTCTTTTGGTATATTCTCGACAAATAAGTTTTACTATTTAGTTCAATATTTTCTTGATAAATCTTTATTTCTTTTTTTTATTTTAATATGAGCTAACCCACTATAGAAAAATATCAAATGGGAATTAAAATTTGATTCACTCATTAAAAGAAAATGCCCGATACAAGGCCTTTAATTAAAAACTTCATAACAAAACAAACACATGGGAAGAAATTTAATGTTTCTTGTCTCACATTGGTTTTTTACAAGAAAACCATATCAAACTCTACTTATAAATATGTGTTATCATTCACATAACAAGGTATGCACTACTTAGGCAATTAGTTAATGTTAGTTGCTTATATTGTGATACTTTTCTGACTTGAGCGTCGGAGGACAATCGTCAGGCCACCCCAGACGCGTCACCTAGTGTTTTCAATTGTTTTGTAGATTAACGAGAGGACCAATTACTTTGACTACCTCGAGACTCTTGGGTTGCCCAATCGACATTTGAGCTCCATTAGCTGTCAATTTTCAGCCAATTTTCAGATACTCATTGTCGACGGATCCCGATAACCTTATGCAACTTTTAAAAGTTCACTTCCAATTTTCGCAAATTCACTTTCGATTTTCATATTTTCAATACTAATTTCCACTCAAGTTTCGTAAGGTTGTAGTCACATGTTTGTAATCAATAGGTACCGTACCATCAATGTCTTCCACATTTACTAAACTTAAAATACACATAAGAAGAATACGTATAATTAGCAACAACAAATAATTAATAAAAAATGATTTATAAACCATGTAGTACGAAAATTTCAATTTCTTAACGTTTCCGCGTTTTGGAAACGTTTCGTGTCAGAAACTCGAAAATATTTGTCGGACATTTTATGGGTCATTTTGCAATCTCTACAAAGTTAGAAACATGTTCGGATATAACTTTTTTTTGAAAACAAATTGTTGTTTCCCAAATTATTTACATAATTTAGTGATCAAATTGCAATTTGATAGTTGATATAGTAACATTAATTTTGAATATGTTTGCATAAAAAATATATACAAAGAATTTTTATATAAATAAAAACTTATATATGTTTTTATATAATACTTATAAATATACCCCTATACTTTTAAATTTACACATTTACCCTTAATTCCCGTATCCCCATTTTATTAGAACATGTCGTTTTCCCGTATTCGTTTCCCCATATCGCCGTTTCCATGTCCGTGCTACATAGTTTATATGAGATATAACTACTCAACGTCAATACAAAAACAAACTCATATGAGTAGTTTTAGTTATATGATTTTATGAAAGTGGATGTCTTATTTTTGATACTTTTATGAAAGTGTGTGAAACTCTTAAAAATATTAAAACTCATGTGAATTTCGAAAGTTTCATAGCTATTGAAATTTGAATGAACTTCTAGATTTCAAAAATTTTGGAATTGTATATGTACTCCAAAAACAAATCATTTTTCTAAAAAAAAAAAAATTTCAATCCGTTCCATCTAATTTGATCCATAAGTCCAGTTCACTCGTATCAAATAGCAAATGAAACTATGAAAATAGATGATTTTATTAAAAGAAAAATATATGGGTAAATTACATCCACACCCTTAATGTATAATGAAATAACTTTAAGGTCTTTGCGGTATCGGTAATTACACTCACTCCATGAAACATAGTTAAAAACTCTAATGGGATAATGCATTAGATACGTTGTTCCAATAGAGTTCTAACAGACTATTACTTTTAGTAAGTGGTGTAGACAACATAGAGCTAGGGGATGACATGACTCCCCGAGCATTTCTTAAATCATCCATAGCGGTATGTTGTCTCTACCATTTCCTGAAACTAATAGTCCGTTAGAAACCTATCGAAATAACGTATCTAAGGCCTTATCCCATTAGAGTTTCTAACTATGGTTTAGGGGGTGAGTTAATTACCGATACCACATAGACATTAAAGTTATTTCATCGTACCTGAGGGATGTGGATGTAATTTACCCAAAAAATATTATTTTATTGTAAATGACTATCGACACCCGAGGGCTTTTAGGTAATTTTAAATCAGTATAAATATAGCTTGATATTACAGTAGCAAGAGTCCCACTTCTCCCATGTAAAATACCTTCCAAAAATAGATACAGAGCTCCAATATATATATCCATGGCGCAAGTCCTGACAGAAGAACGCACCAACACCTTCCACAGCTTCTTCGAATCCTGGCTCGTCGAGCAGGACCACTACCTGGAGGAGCTCGTCTCCGCCTCCAAGCGCCGCCGCGTCCACCACCCCTCCGCCGCCGACGACGACGACACCGTCCTCCGGCAGAAGATCGCCAGAGTCATCGACCACTACGAGCAGTACTACCGGGCCAAGTCCACCTGCGCGAAGACCGACGCGCTTCCCATGTTCAACCCGCCGTGGCGGAGCAGCCTCGAGGACGCCTTCCTCTGGATCGGCGGCTGGCGCCCCACCATGGCCTTCCACCTCCTCTACTCCAAGTCCGGCCTACAGCTCCAGGACAAGCTCGCCGACCTCCTCCAGGGCCTCGCCGCCGGCGACTTAGCCGATCTCTCGCCGGCCCAGGTGAACCAGATCAACGACTTGCAGAGGGCCACCGTGAGGGAGGAGAAGGAGATCTCCGAGAAGCTTGCCAAGCAGCAGGAGAAGGTGGCGGATACCTCCATGGTGGAGCTCTCGAACGCGGTCACGGAGGCGATGAGGAATCCCGCCGCGGCGGCGGCGGTGGATGACGGCGGCGACGGACGAGTTGCGGCGGCGCTGGCGCCGAAGGAGGTGGGGCTGGCGGAGGTGCTGCAGAAGGGCCGATGACTTGAGGCTGAAGACGCTGAAGAAAGGTGCTTGGGGTGCTGACCCCGA
>NW_012193669.1:273885-289453 GCF_000504015.1 Erythranthe guttata
ATATATATATATATATATATATGCTTGTTTTTTTTTATTTCTAATACATATAATATTTCAATTGTTTTCAAATTTTTTGAATATGTGGGTATTTTTGAATATTTCAAAAAATCAAAATCTCCTAATAAAACATATATTTTGCTATTTGCAACTTTAATTTATTTACCATTCCTTTAATATTTTATATAATCTAAATTATTCCAAAATTCTTATTTTTTTATATATATGCATTATTACAATTGTTTTCTAAATTTACAACTATCTGGGTTTTTTTTTTTTTTTTTGTATTTTAAAAATTCAAAATCTGCTAATGAAATACACATTTTGTCACTTGCAACTTTAATATGCTTACCACTCCTTAAATATTTTCACCAATTTTATGTCTAAATATTTCCTAAATTAGCCCAAAATTTGTAAAATAATCCCTTTAAATTTGAAAATATTACATATTTTTATTATTTAATGTGTATAGTATTTAAAAAAAATCGGCCCCCCAACCCCCGTAAACTTTTACCTTTTTTACTATATTTAATTCCGAACACCCTTGGCAAAAATCCTGTATTCGCCACTGTGTGCATGGATAAATGAAAAACATTTGCATGGATAAATGAAAAACATTTGCATTAATAATTGCAAATATTCACTACAAAAAAAAAATAATAATTAAAGAGAATAAAAAAAAAATACCAACCTGTTGTTGAAAATTGTGGTTGTGATAAAATGAGAGAAAGAGTTGCAGAATGCCAGCGTGGACCATCACCTTGGGTTTTGATAATCCCCTCTCAACAAATGATGAACTGAAAACCCCCTTACTATTTTCCAGCTCCACCAGATTCTCCTCCTCAGCCGCCGCCGCCGCCACCACTTGCACGGCGGAGAAAGCCACGTACGCCACCTGCCCCACAATGTTCACCGCAAAGCTCCCGTGGTGTGTGGCGGCGGCGTCGGCGCGGCTGCACAGCCGCCACGACTCCTCCAGCAGCGGCGTCGCCGCCACAAACGTTGCCAGCGTTTCAGTTGACTCGAACCTGCAGCCATCCATATATATTCGTTAAGCAAATTCATGAAAAAAAGTTACAATTGCAAATTGAGTGCTCGGAATTCTGAGTTACGTACTGCGAAGTTTCGGGCGGCGCCGCCATTAATGGATGAGCTAGGTTCTTGAAGTTGGGTTGAAGATGGTGTGTTAATTATTTGAAGAAGTGGGAATTGAGATGAAGTGTTTATTGCCCACTTTGAAGTGGGTTGCCTCGTAATTATAGCTTCCACCATTTTTCATTTTTTCATTTTTCTAGTGTGTATGACGATTTATTTCATATTATATAGTGAATATATTTTTATGGTTCATTCGATCACACGTAAAAAACACACACATCTATGTTAGTATTTATAGATGAACGGTAAAGATTTATTCGTGTAGATAATATTAATTAATCTTATGTAATATAGATTTGATATTGTGCAATATAAAATACATTTTTTTCTTTTATTATCAGTGGCAATGTCAGAGTATACATTAAAAAATGGGAAACTACAGATAAATGCATAATCCAAAACAAAAAACACAGATCAGTCCCTAGGTAGTTTCTCCAAGCAAATTAGTCTATACTCACGCATCTAACATGCAGATCAATCCCTAATAAAATGTACAAATACTAAAATATCATTTACTTTATACTAATTTTACATAATTTATTTTCAACCTCCAATGCGATGTTTGTGTTACATACTCTTTGTCTGTTACATTTTAAAAATCAAACAACAAGAAGGAAGCTAAAAAGGCACAGAAAAAACCATCGTTATCAGTTTATACCCATTTCCAAACAAAGAAGCAACAAAGAAGATACAAAGAACAAAGAAACAACAAAGAAGGAAGAAACAACAAAGAACGAAGAATCAACAAAGACGCAGAAAAATAATAAAGCGAAAGGAGAAATAAAAATAAACAAACCCATTTAATTTCTAGACAATGGTGAAGCAGAGTAAACAACAAGGTTTGATTTTTTTTAATTTTTTTCATTTTCTTGGAAACATACCTATTTGGGTGTTGCTTAAGTTTGCAAAAATGTTTATTTGTTGTAGAATTGCATGATTTTGACATATCCACTCGTGGGTATTATGCCTCGACTTTATTCGGTGTTTCCCCTAATCATTAAATCGGCTCCAGTATCTGTTGTTTTGTTGTTTGAGTTTGCAAAGATCATTTATTTGTTGTCAGAATTCATGATTTTGTAACACTTTCCTCCTGGGTATTATTCTTCGGTGACATTAGCATGTCCCCAAAGCATTTTGAGTTCTAACAAGGGTTTCATATAGGATATGGGAAAGAGGCTCATTGTACTTTTCGTACTGGTTCTATAGTATGTGTCATGCGCAGTAATGGTATTAATAGTGCATTAAACTGGTACTGACACAGGGTACTCGAAGTACTGTCCCGAAAGCATTTAGTCCTAACAAGGGTTTGATGTATGATGTTTGATGGTTCTGTAGTATATATCATATGTAATAATGGTATTGCTCTTGACTTCAAATGGTATTAACACTGGGTACTGAAAGTATAATGTTTGATGGTTCTGTAGTATGTGTCATATGCAACAATAGTATTGCTAGTGCCTTTGAACGGTATTGTTAGTGACTTTGGATGGTATTGACACAGGGTACTGGAAGTATAATGTTTGATGGTTCTGTAGTATGTCATATGCCACAATAGTATTGCTAGTTCCTTTGAATGGTATTGCCAGTGCATTCGAATGGTATTGACAAAGGGTACTGAAAGTATAATATTTGATTGTAATGTAGTATGTGTCATATGCAACAATGGTATTACTAGTGCATTTGGATGGTATTGAACGAAATTACTGGAAGTACTGAAAGTGGAACTTTATAGTACGTTGTATTTGTTATAATTGAACTTTTATGTGTATGTAATTGCAGGAATTAATGTAAAAGAAGATAGCAATAAGCTAGCAATAGGCTGCAGGTGCTCACCGATCGCTTTACAAGCAACTACGGAAGGTGTGAAGAAGCTGATGAAGAAACAACATCATCAAGAACTGAAGAAAAATCCCTTCTATCACTACATGGACGTGCCTAAAATAAACCACAGCTTGCACAGGGCTGCATCTCTCAAGCAAGCGTACAATGTAAAAGATCGGGCCTTCTCGTTTGGGGGAAATACTATACGCTTGGAATTCACTCCGCAACAATTATCTATCGTACTAGGGCTGCAATACGAAGGCGTACCGGTCGATGTGAATATGGATGGCAAAGACACTGATTTCATTACACGTATTTTTGATGGTAAATTATCATTAGCGACGAGGCCATATATTTCTTTCAAACTGGAGGCCTATGCAAATTATGACCGATCAACAATCTGTTGCAGATTTAAGTAGATTGTACACTATTTATCTATTTAATACTGTTTTACTGCCAAAGGGTAACAAAACATTAGAAAGGTGGATTTATCTGCATGTAGAAGATTTGGGAGTTTTAGGGTCTTTTGCATGGGGAAAGTTGGTATATGATTTTCTTGTTGAGAATAGGGATACGTATTTGAGATGGGGATTAAAGTATTTTGATGGATGCACTATCTGCTTATTGGTAAGTGATATCTAATAGTGAATATATATTATGTTATATTGAATATACAAATTAATACTGATTCCAAAATGAGCAGGCATGGGGGCATGAAAGGATCACGTTATTGGGGGTTCCCACCAGTGTTTACAAATTTCCCCGGTTCTTCCGGTGGCAAGACAACAAACTCCCAACCGATGAAGAAGCAGCAAGGTTGCTTTTTGATCAGTTAAGAAAAGTACAGGTAACACTGTGAGTTACATTATATAAAAATGTATTAGGTATTTGCTAACAATATTTTTACGTTTATTAGGTTATACCATTTTCTGTGTACCCAAAAGCGAAAGCGTTCAATTTTGGAAATAATTTATTGCCCAGTTGTTGCAACAAAGCCAACGATAAATGTTGATAGGTTTGTTGAAATAAGTTCTCAAAGTAGTAGTGGAACATTATATACGTTGTATTTGTTATAATTGTACTTTTATGTGTATATAATTGCATGAATTAATGTAAAAGAAAACAGCAACAAGCTAGCAATAGGCTGCACGTGCTCACCGATCGCTTTTCAAGCAACTATGGAAGGTGTGAAGAAGTTGATGTAGAAAAAACAACATTATGAAGAAGAAAAATCTCTTCTATCACTACATGGACATGACTAAAATAAACCACAACTTGCATAGGGCTGCGTCTCTCATGCAAGCGTACAATATAAAAGATCGGGCCTTATGGTTTGGGGGAAATGCTATCCGCTTGGAATTCACTCCGCAACAATTATCTATCGTATTAGGGCTGCAATACGAAGGCGTACCGGTCGATGTGAATATGGATGCAGAGACACTGATTTCATTACATATATTTTTGATGGTAAATTATAATCAGAGACGAGGCCATATATTGCTTTTAAACTGGAGGCCTATGCAAATTATGACCGATCAACAATCTGTTGAAGATTTCAGTAGATTGTAAACTATTTATCTATTTAATCTTGTTCTACTGCCAAAGGGTAACAAAACGTAGGATTTATCCGCAAGTAGAAGATTTGGAGGTTTTAGGGTCTTTTGGATAAGGAAAGTTGGTATTTGATTTTCTTGTTGAGAATATGGAGATGTATTTCAGGGGGGATTAAAGTATTTTGGTGGATGCACTATCGGCATATTGGTAAGTGATATCTAATAGTGAATATATAATATGTTATACTGAATATACCAATTAATAGTGATTCCAAAATGAGCAGGAATGGGTGCATGAAAGGATCACGTTATTGGGGGTTTCCACCAGTGTTTACAAATTTCCCCGGTTCTTCCGGTGCCAAGACAGCAAAATCCCAACCGATGAAGTAGCAGCTAAGTTGCTTTTTGATCAGAAAGGAAAAATACATGTAACACTGTGAGTTACAAAATATATAATGTATTAGGTATTTGCTAACAATTTTTTTACGTTTATTAGGTTATACCATTTCCTGTGTACCCAAAAGAGAAAGCGTTGCTTTCTCCAGTTTTGGAAATAATTTCTGGTCCAGTTGTTGCAACAAAGCCAACGATAAATGTTGATAGGTTTGTTGAAATAAGTTCTGAAAGTAGTAGTGGAACTTTATAGTACCTTGTATTTGTTATAATTGTACTTTTATGTGTATGTAATTGAAGGAATTAAGGTAAAATAAGATAGCAGCAAGCTAGCAATAGGCTGCAGGTGCTCACCGATCGCTTTTCAAGCAACTATGGAATGTGTGAAGAAGCTGATGAAGAAACAACATTATGAAGAACTAAAGAAAAATCCCTTCTATCACTACATGGACATGCCTAAAATAAACCACAACTTGCATAGGGTTGCGTCTCTCAAGCAAGCGTACAATATAAAAGATCGGGGCTTCTGGTTTGGGGGAAATACTATACGCTTGGAATTTTCTATCGTATTAGGGCTGCAATACGAAGGCGTACCGGTCGATGTGAATATGGATGGCAGAGACACTGATTTCATTACATGTATTTTTGATGGTAAATTATCATCATTGACAAGGCCATATATTGTTTTTAAACTCGAGGCCTATGCAAATTTTGACCGATCAACAATCTGTTGAAGATTTCAGTAGATTGTACACTATTTATCTATTTAATACTGTTCTACTACCAAAGGGTATCAAAACGTAGAAAGGTGGATTTATCCGCATGTAGAAGATTTGGGGGTTTTAGGGTCTTTTGCATAAGCAAAGTTGGTATATGAATTTCTTGTTGAGAATATGGAGATGTATTTGAGAGGGGGATTAAAGTATTTTGATGGATGCACTATCGGCTTATTGGTAAGTGATATATATCATTGAATATATATTATGTTATATTGAATATACCAATTAATAGTGATTCCAAAATGAGCAGGCATGGATGCATGAAAGGATAACGTTATTGGGGGTTTCCACCAGTGTATACAAATTTCCCCGGTTTTTCCGGTGGCAAGACAACAAAATCCCAACCGATGAGCAAGCAGCTAGGTTGTTTTTTGATCAGATAAGAAAACTACATGTAACACTGTGAGTTACAAAATATATAATGTATTAGGTATTTGCTAACAATTTTTTTACGTTTATTATGTTATACCATTTTCTGTGTACCTAAAACAGAAAGCTTTGCTTTCTCCAGTTTTAGAATTATTTTATGGTCCAGTTGTTGCAACAAAGCCAACGATAAATGTTGATAGGTTTGTTGAAATAAGTTCTGAAAGTAGTAGTGGAACTTTATAGTACGTTGTATTTGTTATAATTGTACTTTTATGTGTATGTAATTGCAAGAATTAATGTAAAAGAAGATAGCAGCAAGTTAGCAATAGCCTGCAGTTGCTCACCGATCGCATTGCAAGCAACTGTGGAAGGTGTGAAGAAGCTGATGAAGAAACAACATTATGAAGAACTGAAGAAATATCCCTTTTATCACTACATGGACATGCCTAAAATAAACCACAACTTGCATAGGGTTGCGCCTCACATGCAAGCGTACAATATAAAAGATTAGGCCTTCTGGTTTGGGTGAAATACTATACGCTTGGAATTCACTCCACAACAATTATCTATCGTATTAGGGCTGCAATACGAAGGCGTACCGGTCGATGTGAATATGGATGGCAGAGACACTGATTTCATTACACGTATTTTTGATGGTAAATTATCATTAGTGAAGAGGCCATATATTGCTTTCAAACTAGAGGCCTATGCAAATTAAGACCGATCAACAATCTGTTGAAGATTTCAGTAGATTGTACACTATTTATCTATTTAATACTTTTCTACTGCCAAAGGGTAACAAAACATTAGAAAGGTGGATTTATAATGTAACAATGTGAGTTACAAAATATATAATGTATTAGGTATTTGCTAACAATTTTTTTACGTTTATTAGGTTATACCATTTTCTGTGTACCCAAAAGCAAAAGCGTTGCTTTCTCCAATTTTGAAAATAATTTCTTGTCCAGTTGTTGCAACAAAGCCAACGATAAATGTTGATAGGTTTGTTGAAATAAGTTCTCAAAGTAGTAGTGGAACTTTATAGTACGTTGTATTTGTTATAAGAGTAAAAAGCAGTTTACCCCCTAAACTATAGCCCGTTTTGCACTTTACCCCCCAAACAAAAATTTTTTGCACGTTTTTACCTAAACTACGGTTTTCGTTGCACGGTGCCTTAAAAAGGGAATATTCCGGGCATTTTTGCCGGAATCCCACACATGTGCATCTATCCCTACAGCACACAATAGGACACCACCATATGATGTTTTCAAGTGGCATCCATCCAAAAAGATAATAGGCCTACACCCTGACAGAAACCCTTCCTTTAAAGCCCCCCAAGAAAGATAAACTCTTTTAAATCTCATTTCATTCCCATCCCCAACAGGTTTAGTTTTAATCCTAATTGTGGTGCCAGGATTAGTTTTACCACTTCTGCAGCATACCTCCACATTAAGCCATATTGTTCAACACTTGAGCCAGTGTTCAACTCAGTGGCTTTTTTCTTTGCCCTGTACATTTGATGCCTACTGAACAAAAGCTTACAGTCTTTCTGCACAATAGACATCATGGAATCAACAGGCCATTTAGGATCTGAGGCTAACTTATCCTTATATTTGTTGGCTACCCACCTAGATGTTGCACAAGTGACCCTCTCTTTCCTATTGCACTCATGAACTGCATTAAGACTCTTGATCTGGAATGTAGCTTCATTTCTAAGTTGGGAAGCATAAATTGTCCAGTCACAAGTCTTATGTTTGCAAATTACTTGGACTTTATTTTTTTCATTTTTTTTGAATTTGATGTCTCTACCATGGACAATAGAATGCTGTCTTACTGCACTTCTAAATGATTCAGCATCATTAAAACAAAGCCCCAGTTGAAATTTAGGGTCTGATATATCAAGTTTTTCATTGAAAACAGGGAAGTTACTGTGGGTGCATTCATTCAGTTTTTTCTTGCTTGACCCCTCTTCATCAACTGTTTTATTTAATCTCCTAGATCTTCTATTGGTAGGCTCTGTTTTTGATTTTTCCCTTAACCCTCCCCATTCTACATCAAAGTCTACATTGTCATCATACTGGATATCATCATCAGAATCATAAAAATCACTATCAGCTAGAAAATCAGAGTGATCAGAATCCTCCCCAACTGATTGGCCATCACTACCATCACTATCATTCATATCAATTAAACCATCACTCAAATCTAATGGTTCATTCCCAGTACCCCCAACATGCTCATTCACAGTACCCCCAACAGGTTCATTCCCAGTATCTATATCAGATTCATTTGGACTCAATTGTACAGAAGATTCATGCTGAACATATATTTCAGTGACTCTTTCATCATCAGCAAAATTCACTAAACACAGAGTATCAATATCATGCTCTAACTTTGAAACATAATTGCAGTCATGTGGCATACCCCTATTGTGCAGAAAATGAACCACATCATTCAATCCTAACTCTTTAGCCATTTCATTTAATTCTAACACAGACATTTCATCTTCATGACACCAATCAAAATAATCAACTTTGCCATCCACATAATATCTGCCATTTAACTCAACAATTTTACCAGAATGGTACATTCTAATAGTAAAATAATCACTATTAGGACCTGCATTAATATGAATAGAAAATTACAGTCAAGAATAAAAAAATACCAGAAATGATAGTGGGGAAAATAAACAAGTATACTTCAATAAAGGGAACAATGTTTTTGGGATCCATACTTTTCATATTTTAAACACATATTCTGAAGCATTTTGAGTAAAAAACAGAAATATTATGAATAAAAAATGAACTTTGTCATCGATTTCATAAAACAAATAAGCACAACAGAGATCGATAATTACTTTAGTAACTTACCATATTCTGGAGCAAATCGTGCTGGAGGAATTTCTTCATTGTCTTTCCTTAATTTCCAGACCATTTCGAGCAACCAACGCGTCAAATCAGAAGAAATTTTGAGAGGAAAGATTTAGAACTAAAAACCCTAGAAAAACGAAAGGGGGAAAATTTCAGAGAAGTGTGAATCGAGCCGGTGAAAGAAAACCGAAATACAGCCCTTGTTTAATTTTTAAGTGATGAGACGGTTTTACCCTTGGAAAAATCACGTGAAAGGCACGTGTTTGGGATTCCGGCAAAAATGCCCTGAATATTCCCTTTTTAAGGCACCGTGCAACGAAAACCGTAGTTTAGGTAAAAACGTGCAAAAAAATTTTGTTTGGGGGGTAAAGTGCAAAACGGGCTATAGTTTAGGGGGTAAACTGCTTTTTACTCTTGTTATAATTGTACTTTTATGTGTATGTAATTGCATGAATTAATGTAAAAGAAGATAGCAGTAAGCTAGCAATAGGCTGCAGGTGCTCACCATCGCTTTTCAAGCAACTATGGAAGGTGTGAAGAAGTTGATGAAGAAAAAACAGCATTATGAAGAACTGAAGAAAAATATCTTCTATCACTACATGGAAATGCCAAAATTAAACCAAAACTTGCATAGGGCTGCGTCTCTCATGCAAGCGTACAATATAAAAGATCGGGCCTTCTGGTTTTGGGGAAGTACTATACGCTTGGAATTCACTCCACAACAATTATCTATCGTATTAGGGCAGCAATACGAAGGCGTACCGGCCGATGTGAATATGAATGGCAGAGACACAGCTGATTTCATTACACATATGTTTGATGGTAAATTATAATCAGTGACGAGGCCATATATTGCGTTTAAACAAAAGGCCTATGCAAATTATGACCGATCAACAATCTGTTGAAGATTTAAGTAGATTGTACACTATTTATCTATTTAATATTGTTCTACTGCCAAAGGGTAACAAAATGTAAGATTTATCCGCATGTAGAAGATTTGGAGGTTTTAGGGTCTTTTGCATAAGTAAAGTTGGTATTTGATTTTCTTGTTGAGAATATGGAGGTGTATTTGAGGGAGGGATTAAAGTATTTTGATGGATGCACTATCGGCTTATTGGTAAGTGATATCTATTAGTGAATATATATTATGTTATATTGAATATACCAATTAATAGTGATTCCAAAATGAGCAGGCATGGGTGCATGAAAGGATAACGTTATTGGGGGTTTCCACCAGTGTTTACAAATTTACCCGGTTCTTCCGGTGGCAAGACAGCAAAATTCCAACTGATGAAGAACCAGCTAGATTGCTTGTTGATCAGATAAGAAAAGTACTGGTAACAATAAGAGTTACAAAATAAATAATGTATTAGGTATTTGCTAACAATTTTTTTACGTTTATTAGGTTATACCATTTTCTGTGTACCCAAAAGAGAAAGCCTTGCTTTCTCCAGTTTTGGTAATAATTTTTGATCCAGTAGTTGCCACAAAGCCAACGATAAATGTTGATAGGTTAGTTGAAATAAGTTCTGAAAGTAGTAGTGGAACTTAATAGTACGTTGTATTTGTTAAAATTCTACATTTAAGTGTATGTAATTGCAGGAATTAATGTAAAAGAAGATAGCAGCAAGCTAGCAATAGGCTGCAGGTACTCACCGATCGCTTTTCAAGCAACTATGGAAGGTGTGAAGAAGTTGATGAAGAAAACACAACATTATGAAGAACTGAAGAAAAATCCATTCTATTACTACATGGACATGCCTAAAATAAACCACAGCTTGCATAGGGTTGCGTCTCTCATGCAAGCGTACAATGTAAAAGATTGGGCCTTCTAGTTTGGGAAAATACTGTATGCATGGAATTCATTCCGCAACAATTATCTATCGTATTAGGGCTGCAATACGAAGGCGTACCGGTCGATGTGAATATGGATGGCAGAGACACTGATTTCATTACACGTATTTTTGATGGTAAATTATCATTAGTGACGAGGCCATAAATTGCTTTTAAATTAGAGGCCTATTCAAATTATTACCGATCAACAATCTGTTGAAGATTTCAGTAGATTGTACATTATTTATCTATTTAATATTGTTCTACTGCCAAAGGATAACAAAACGTTAGAAAGGTGGATTTATCCGCATGTAGAAGATTTGGAGGTTTTAGGGTCTTTTGCATGGGGAAAAGTTGGTATATGATTTTCTTGTTGAGAATATGGAGATGTATCTGAGGGGAGGATTAAAGTATTTTGATGGATGCACTATCGGCTTATTGGTAAGTGATATCTATTAGTGAATATATATTATGTTATATTGAATATACCAATTAATAGTGATTCAAAAATGAGCAGGCATGGGTGCATGAAAGGATCACGTTATTGGGGGTTTCCACCAGTGTTTACAAATTTCCCCGGTTCTTCCGGTGGCAAGACAGCAAAATCCCAACCGATGAAGAAGCAGCTAGGTTGCTTTTTGATCAGATAAGAAAAGTACAGGTAACATTGTGAGTTACAAAATATATAATGTATTAGGTATTTGCTAACAATTTTTTTACGTTTATTAGGTTATACCCTTTTATGTGTACCCAGAAGAGAAAGCGTTGCTTTCTCCGGTGTTGGTAGAAATTTCTGGTCCAGTTGTTGCAACAAAGTCAACGATAAATGTTGATAGGTTTGTTGAAATAAGTTCTGAAAGTAGTAGTGAAACTTTATAGTACGTTGTATTTGTTATAATTGTACTTTTATGTGTATGTAATTGCAGGAATTAATGTAAAGAAGATAGCAGCAAGCTAGCCATAGGCTGCATGTGTTCACCGATCGCTTTTCAAGCAACTATGGAAGGTGTGAAGAAGCTGATGAAGAAACAATATTATGAAGAACTGAAGAAAAATCCCTTCTATCACTACATGGGCATGCCTAAAATAAACCACAGCTTGCATAGGGCTGCGTCTCTCATGCAAGCGTACAATGTAAAAGATCGGGCCTTCTGGTTTGCGGGAAATACTATATACTTGGAATTCACTCCGCAACAATTATCTATCGTATTAGGGATGCAATACGAAGGCGTACCAGTCGATGTGAATATGAATGGCAGAGATACTGATTTCATTACACGTATTTTTGTTGGTAAATTATCATTAATGACGATGTCATATATTGATTTTAAACTGGAGGCCTATGCAAATTATGACCGATCAACAATCTGTTGAAGATTTCAGTAGATTGTACACTATTTATCTATTTAATACGGTTTTACTGCCAAAGGGTAACAAAACGTTAGAAATGTGGCTTTATCTGCATGTAGAAGATTTGGAGGTTTTAGGGTCTTTTGCATGGGGAAAGTTGGTATATGATTTTCTTGTTGAGAATATGGAGATGTATTTGAGAGGGGGATTAAAGTACTTTGATGGATGTATTATCGGCTTATTGGTAAGTGATATCTAATAGTGAATATATATTATGTTATATTGAATATACCAATTAATAGTGGTTCCAAAATGAGCAGGTATGGGTGCATGAAAGGATCACGTTATTGGGGGTTTCCACAAGTGTTTACAAGTTTCCCCGGTTCTTCCAGTGGCAAGAAAGCAAAATCACAAGTGATGAAGAAGCAACTAGGTTGTTTTTTGATCATATAAGAAAAGTACAGCTGTGAGTTACAAAATATATAATGTATTAGGTATTTGCTAACAATTTTTTTACGTTTATTAGGTTATATCATTTTCTGTGTACCCAAAAGAGAAAGCGTTGATTTCTCCAATTTTGGAAATAATTTCTAGTCCAGTTGTTGCAACAAAGCCAACAATAAATGTTGATATTGTTGAAATAAGTTCTGAAAGTAGTGTAGATGAGATTGAAGACATGAAAGCAACACATGTAAGTTATTAATATAATAAAACCTAAACTTCATGCTTCCATTCTCATTGGAACGTACTTTATGTCAACTAATATAATGCTACTGTATTACATGTTCCATACTATTGTTTTATTTTAGTTGCAGCATCATTCTCCAGATGCAATACCCGATGAAGGAGATCAAAAGAAGAATCACAAAAAAAGGAAGAGGGGGAATGTAAGAGTAACATAGGAAAAAAATAAAGAATAAAAAATGCAGAGTAAAAGTAAAACATTAGCAGTAAAGGGAAAGAAAAAGAAAGAGAAATAGAAAGAGAGAGAGAGAAGAGCAAGAGAAAGAGAAAGAGATAGAGCAAGAACAAGAGAAAGAGAAAGAGAAAGAGAAAGAGAAAGAGACAGAGATAGAAAGAAGTGATAAAGAAACGAGAGCAGGAGAAGGAGAAAGAAATGGAGTAGAGGGGATAGAAGGAGAAGGAGAACGAAATGAAGTAGAGCAGATAATAATATAAGGAGAGAGAAATCAAGGAGAGAGCAATGAGGGAGAGGAAAGTTCCACATGCCCAAAGTCAAAGGCCAAAGTTCCACGTGGATGAAGACGAGGACGAGGACGTGGTCGTGAACAAGTTCCTGTGTCCAAGGTTTCGGTTTCAATCCCTGTGATTAAGGTATTTATGATTAAATTAGTATTACATTATTATTATTATTTTATATCATAATTGGCGTGATTTATTCGTTATATAGAAGGCCGATTGTTACCGGGGGAGAAAGGACTACGTACGTCGTGATCAAATATCCGAAGAAGAGAGGATATTGTTGGATCTGTTCTCGGAAAATGTTGATTTAGGGTAAGAGCACAACCACCTTGATAGTACATGTTAGTGTCTTTAATGGTATATGTCAAGTAAATACATAGTACATGTTGATTGGATGTTATAGTATATAGTACATTTGTACATAGTATAAGTTTACTTATCCAACAGTACATGTTGACTGCATGTTATAGTATGTAGTAACTTTGTACATAGTATAAGTTTACTTATTCAATAGTACATGTTGACTGCATGTTATAGTATGTAGTAACTTTGTACATAGTATAAGTTTAGTTATCCAATAGTACATGTTGACTGCATGTTATAGTATGTAGTAACTTTGTACATAGTATAAGTTTCCTTATCCAATAGTATGTGGTCATGTCTTATTGTAGTGAAATTATTATGGAGAGAGACCCACATCAATTGACGGGAAGGCAAATGTGCGAACTTTTATTTGATGACTTGCTGAGTGCGGAACACATAGATTTGTACCTGAATCTATTATGTTCCGAATCTATTATGAACCAGCATGGACATGATATTGATTACATTGACTCCCCTGCCAGGTATATAGTGTTTTAACAAATATGTTGCATACATTACAATGTTTATCTAATATTTTCTATTATGTTTCGTAGCAAGAGTTACTGTCGCGACCTCGGGTGGACGTAGAAAAAATGGAGGATGCCAAGTTTGATTGTCTTCTCAATGAATTTACTATTTTCGGAACGATGGCGTTTGACAAGCCAAACACAGCAAATATCTTCAGTAAAAAGTATGTCATGTTACCTATCAATTCCAGTGAACACTGGTTCCTGCTTGTTCTGAACCCTACAGATAACCGTATTTACCATTGGAACTCCATAGACTATTCTCCGACTTTCCCAGGAATTGCGAATTATGCCGTAATCCCATGTTCTTGTAATTAGTTATTCTTTATGTACTGGCTTTGTTGTAGACTAATATAATATTTTATTTTCGTAGGCCTCGTTTTACAGCAAGGTGATTGAAAGAAGGTCTGGGTTGGAGATACAATCGGAAGCTCAATGGATTCATGGATGCAGGGAGCAGGATGGGAATCTTGATTGCGTCTTGTTTGTCTGTTTGTGGGCATATTGTCATGCTGTAGACAGTTAGATATTCGGTTTAAGGAAAAAACTTGCGATACCAAAACACTTCGCCTTAAACTAGCAATTATCTTTCAAAGGCATCGGGGAGTAGAATTGGAAGCTAGAGATGAAAGATATATAGCGTTATTGTGAAAATTTTGGGAGTGGAAGTCTTTTGGGGTTTTTGTGTATTTTTCTTTTTCATGAACAGATGAATGTGTTTTTGTGCCATAAACGATCTGTCCTTTTGTTCTAGAGCTAATAATACTATTGGTTAGCTTTACTCGTACTTTTCCATTGTATACATCGTACTATATGTTTCGATGAATTGTACTTACCTTTTGAACACATGGTACTCTATTTTGCGATACATTTAGTTTGTATAAATAATATAAGTGTGCCATAAAAATGAGCAACAAATACTTTCTAGTCTATTCGAAGATACCTTGTCAACACTAGACTTGTACTTACTTGATGAACAAAGCGCACTATATTCACGAATAACATGTACTTCACATGTGTATTCACGAAAAACTTATATTTTCCAGGTAATGTTACCATAATCGATGTTGATCGACTCCCACATTGTCTATATTCATTTTTAATAGTTTTAAAATGAAGAATTATGTCTTAAAATGCGATTATATGGATGCATTGGCCCCACAATAATATATAGAGTGTAACAATACTATATGAATGGCAAACATATACTTTATCAATGAACAAAGCGTACTATATTCACGAATAACTTGTACTTCACATGTGTATTCACTGTACTTACTTGATGAACAAAGCGTACCATATTTTGTGATATATATTTAGTTGTACCAATTTCATTGACACTTTAATGATCA
>NW_012193669.1:289553-301758 GCF_000504015.1 Erythranthe guttata
TATTTTTATAGTCTTAAATGAATAATTGTGTCTTAAAATGCAATTATATGGATGCATTGGCCTCACAATAATATATAGAGTGTAACAATACTATATGAATGACAAACACATACTACATGAAAATGATAAACCATCAACCAACAATAGGCATACCATCCTATCTCATATCTAATACCATATAGTTCTATGATTGAGTCTTAATTATTTTGTAAGCCCTGTCATTCATGTACAATTCTACTTGCAATTTGACCCGTCCCAATGGATCCCCGTCCCGCCCTGAAATAAATGGAGTGGGCATGGGGGTTGATTTTTATTTTTATTTTGATTGGGGACGGGTTGGCCTATACCCGTCCCGCATTATTTATACATATAATATATATTTATTAATTATTAATTATTATTATAAATATAAATAATTAAATAGTAGTAATATATTAAATACTAGCTACAAATGGAGATTTTTAGGTTTTGATTATATAATTAAATATTGGTTGTTTGTTGAAATAAGCCTTTAAATTATAAGTAGATTGCATATTTAATTACTAAAGAAAAAAGAAAAAAAATAGATGGGGATTTTTACCCGGCCCAATACCCGTGCGATTTTTATGAAGTTGGTATGGAATTCTTTTTATAAGTTTGGGGATTTTGACCTGGATGGAAATGAGGATTTCCATAGCAGGATGGGGATGGGGATTGCAAAACCCGCTCCATTTCCATCCCTAATCCCACTAATAATTATGAGTAACAATATAATTAAGGAGTTATTAAGCCACACATTTTTATTAATTTTATGAAATCAAACTAAAACTAGCTTCTAATTTTAGATGCTAGAAAGTTTTGTTAGCCAAAATCAATTAATAATTTAAAGAGTAATTTGGATCCACCACCACTGGATTTTGATTGTTTGGCAGATACATTCCAAACGTTTGACCTCATGACGGACCACTGACGGAAAAATGGATAGAGAGGGTGGATATGCCAAATGGTTAAATGTTTAGGGTGCACTTGTAAAAAAACTGAAATGATTTACGCGGCAGCAAAAGTACGAATATCGTTCACAATAGTCTTCTCTTTCTCTCTCTAAAAATCCTCAAATCCACCCAATCCCCAAAAGCCCCAAAATTCACAAAAACCTTCAACCTCTCTCACAAATCCCCCCAAATCCGAAAATCTCGTCAATTTGAGAGGTAATTAATCATCTAAAGTAGTTATGTATATTGAATTTGTGGTTAATCATGTGAAAATCCACATAAAATCGCGATTTGAGGCTGTTTTTAGTGTTGGGTTTTCGAATTTTCCACGCCCAAAATGGGCATGGGAAAGCAGTTTCCACGCCTACACCAGGTGTGGAAACTGCTTTCCCACACTCATTTTGGGCGTGGAAAATTAGTACGGGCGTTCGGTCCAGACGCCGGTTCTGGACCGGTCGTCCGGTTCAATTTTTTTTTTTTTTTGCCAAGCATAACCGAAATGAATGATTATATTTAAATAAGTATTTATTAACAAACTCGTTGTAGCCTAGTTGGTCAGGTGTTTTGATTATTTCACAATAGAACCGTGTTTGAGTCTTGATAGCAATGTGTATTTATTAATTTTTTGCCCAGTATAATGAAATAACTAATTACAGTTAAATAAGAATTTGTTATCAAAATAGCTCTAGCCTAATTGGTTAGGCAAGTTGGTACTTCCACAGTTAGATTTGTGTTCGAGTCCTTGTAGTAGCACAATTATATCATTTTTTTATTGTGTTCGAGTCCTTGTAGCAGCACAATTATATCATTTTTTTTTATTAAAACATAGACAGCACGCTCGCACAAACCGGGCGCGGAAAGCTGTGTTGCGCGTCCAAATCGGGCGTGAAACGAGCTTTTTTGCGCCCAGTTTGGTTGTGAAACGTATTTTTCAGCGTCCAAATTGGTCGTGAGACGCGTTTTCGCGATTTAAAGAAAAAACGAACAAATTTTACCTCATTGGGTTCCGTATCTCGATCCTCATTCGATGCACTCATTTTTCTTGGCAAATCGCTACAATAACATGGATTTTGGAACGATTTCTAATATAAAAACTATTAAAAATAAAATTGTAGAGAAAGAAAGATATGTAGAGAGTGGATTTTTTAAACCCGCATTCGTAATTTTGCTACCGCGGATATCACTTCCCGTGAAAAAATCACAGTTCAAGAGAGGTGGGTGTAAATTACCCATAATTTAAATAAGGCGCCACTATATGTAATTGCACAATTTACTTAGGGCAAGACAAAATCAAATTTGCTATTAATTAACAAAATACAAACAAAATAGACCTAATTACTATTACAAGACCAAACAAAAAAAAAATTTTGAAAAACAAGAGGGAAAGCAAGTCGAGAGAAGAGGAGAACACAATGTCTGCCCCACCACAGTCGCAGTCGATGACCGTCACTGTCGCCACAACCCCCGGCACCTACAAGTGTTGTCGCCACAGTCCATCGGTGCATCGCCTAGAAAATCATGTAGGGAATTACTTTTTTAATTAAGTTTTTTTAAAACAAAAATGTGATAATCATGAGTACCATTGAAATTTTGTTGTTAGAATAATGAATATAAGTCCATTAAGAACACAGTTGGGGGATTGGGTGAAAAAAGTGGATGATTTTAGGGTTTTCCACCACCACTGTTGAAGGAGATGCGGTCCACACAAAACGACCTGCACTTGTCCTTTTTCTGCCTAGTTTCGGCACTAGTGTGTCATTTTTTGTGAATATCTAATAGCAATGTCGATTTTAATTGTATAATATCGACTTCAAGATGTCGTTATTTTTTTACAAAATTCAACCTGTATACATCGATTTTTTTTTTTTGTGGGATTTTATTTTTGAAAAACGACCACCAAGCTAAAAAGAATTCAATATTTCTTACCGCATTGTGTTCATCGACCTTAGAATCCTCCATATTGTTTGTGAGTTCATAATGTCTTCATTTGCAAGTTTTGGTAGGATTTGAGGGCTTTGGGTG
Organism: Erythranthe guttata; assembly: GCF_000504015.1. The sequence goes on from NW_012193669.1 coordinate 292,547, forward strand.
TTGAAGGCGTTTGGAGAATATGAAAGAGAGTTTGTTTGGAGAAAATAAGTGGAATGAGTTTGTGAAGAAAAAGAGAGTGGGTTTTGTTTGCGGGGGCAGACCTTGTGTTCTTCTCTTCCCCTGCTAGAGCGTACGCTCTCGTTTTTCATTTTGTTTTTTTGATCTTGCAATAGTAATCAGGTCTAATTTGAATAAATAATATCAAAATCAATATTGTGGTTTTATTCGTAATTTTCAATCCTGCTCTTAGTAAGATTATTTATATTATAATTTTCCACTAAGTAAGGTAAGATTTGGGATTGCAAATAGTTGTTGTCTTTAAATAAAGATTCGTTACTTGTCCATTAATTTAATGGTTGATAATTCAACTTACTACCACAAATAAGTACATTTGAAATCATAATAGAAAGAAATAAGTTGTCCCGCAAGGGATGACCAAACGAATGGAGTAAATGAATTTGTGTCAACTGAACCAAGCTTGAATCTCCCTGCCATCGGTCTAGGTCGAGTTTATCACACATATTTAGTCTTGTGTAGTTTACGTCTTTCGTATGATTTGCAAACTATAGATTTACCAAATGCACTTATATAGTTGGCTTGGGTTCCTTCATTACCGAAAAAGGAAAAAAAAAATAGCTATTCAAATTGGACTATTGTGCCGTAGGGTTGTAAATTACGAGTCGAGTTCTAGTCAAGCTTGCCCGAGCTTAAGTAAATTTCTATGAACTCGAACCAGAGTTGAACTTGTTCGAGCCTAAATTTGTAGAGCTCAAGATCGAGCTCGAGCCGAACTCATTCGCATCTAAATTTTTAGGACTCAAGTTCATGCTAATCAAGCTCGGCCTAACGAGCTTTTGAACAACTAAAAAAGTTTGATTTTAAATTAATATTGTAGATATAATTTAGGGTTAATGAGGCATACCCCCCTGGTTTGAAAAAAAATTAGAACTAAACACCCCGTATTATTTTTAATAGTTGGAACCCCCTCACTTTTTCACAACCCGAAAATACCCTCATATTTTCTATTTGAAACAAACCCCCCCATCAGTTTATTAAAAAAAACTCATAAATTTGCTCCAATTATTTCACGATTCATGCTCGACCTAAATCACCCAAGATATTCCTCAATTCTCACAAAAATACTTCCTATTTTCGCCTCCAAGGTTGCTACTACACATGAGCCCCCTGCAAACAAACCCTACTCTATTTTATTTCTCGCAAAATCACATCAAAACGAAACGCAAAATGATTGAAGCAATAAAGCCATTCAAAATGGTGAAGAAGACAACACAAACCACATAACAAATTGTTCCAATCTGCTATATTGTTTGAAGAAAAACGACTTTGAAGCAACAACACAGTAAGACGCATAAATTTTCAATTCCAAAATGAAATATTTTGGTAGTCAACTATAATGTTCCCAGAGTCAACAATAAAAATTGGGTAGTCAACTATAATTTTTCCGAAGTCAACTATAATTTTTCCGAAGTCAACTACAATTTTTCCGAAGTCCAACTATAATTTTTCCGAAGTTCAACTACAATTTTTCCGAAGTCAACTACAAAAATCCAAATCCAACTATAATTTCTCACTAGTTAACTATTCCGATGTCAACAATAAATATTCGAACCTCTCACTGCCAGCTTCACGGCTTGACTGCATTACCTTCGTCACCTTCCCTTTGTCTTCATGTATTTCTGTGATAGCTTGTGCTTCTTGACAGACGCGTAACGGTTTGAAGTTCGAGCCCCACCCTAGCATTCGGTAGTCAACTATAATTTCTTCATCAGTTAACTATATTAATATCCAATTTAAGATCGATATCTTGATATTCTAAATGGAACCTCGACGACAAAAATCTTAACTCCGACTATAAAATAATAACATATGATTCATATAAAAGAAAGTAGACTTTCTGGATAAATAAAAATTGAGATGGGGAAGAATGAGAGAAAGAAATGACAAAAAGAGAGAAAAAAAAAAATTGAAGGAGATGATTACAGAGAAAGAGGAAGAAGAGATAGGGAAGAGAGAGAAAGAGAAAGAGTAAAGATACGTGGTGATGTCTGATGAGAAAAGAGATAGTGAATAGAAAGTGGAGAGAGAAAAGGAAAATAAAGAGAAAGAAAAACTCACGAAAATAATGGAAAGAGAGAGAAAGATGGAGAAAATAAGGAGAAAAATATGGAAATAAAAGGGCAGAAAGGGAATAACAATAAGGCCAGGGGGGTCTAACAATTAATAATATCAATTTAGGATTTCTTTAAAAAGGTCAAATTGTAAAATGGATCTGTGCTCTATAATTTTGTGTATTGAGGGGGTTATCCCTCATTTTCCCTATAATTTATCCATAATATTATCAGCTTAACAGCAATTCAATTGACAATTTTTTTTTTTTTTTTTTGTAGTTATAACCACTGTTGGTCGAAAACCTACACGCAAGTGCACGTATCGTACAAGTAATATAGTGGACAATTAAGTCCGGATATCGAACCCACAGGGAATATTTAATTATCTAATCCTAGACGCTAAATTCTACCAATTATTATCAAGCCCACCCTACACAGTCGAATAAGGATTAATAAATTAAATTAAACTAAAGCAATCGAAAAGCAAGCAAAAACAAGAAAGCAATTTAAAACGAGGATTAATCAAAGTAGACAAGCCTAGGATTTTATTCTTCCCCCTATGTGATTATTACTCCCCCAATTCCTTCAATTATGCAAGCAATTAACCCGGATTATTAACCTGAGATGCTAAAATAATCATAACCCGCTTCCACGTGTATTACAATTCTAATACTCTAGATTCAATTACTATATTCCTATGCAATTAATTCTAGAACACAGCATTAAGCACAAATCTCAATAATGGCTACCTAAGAGATCAACTATATTCCTATGTTAATACCACAAAGGCTCTTCTACCACAGTTCTAATTATTAACCCGATCTTCCGATTCATGCGATTAACAATAACATAAAAGCACATAAAGTGGCCAGTTTCATGAACTTAATAAAACAAGTAGAAGAAATAATCCGGAATTAAAACTTGCATAAAATCATAGAATTGGGTTCATAAATCCCACATAGGGTTCCAAATAAAATCCTAGAAACAAGTAATTTAGCTACTCATGATTAAAGCAAAAACGCAAATAAAATAAATCATAGGCGATAAATCTTTGCTTGAAGTCTTCGAATTCTTCGTCTTCGTTATTGCTTTGTGGCCCTTGAAATTGCGTAAAAAGATGGATTCCTAATTGTGTGCTTGGCTTGGTCTTATATAGGGTGAAAAACTTGGGGAAGAAGGCAGTTTCCTTGTACAATTAAGATTCCTTCACGCGCCAACTCGCCCATCCGGACGGCCGTGTGAGATTTATGCCTAAAATCTGCACGGCCGCGCGGTCTATTCTCCAGAATTCTGCTTTTTTCACTTTTGGCCCATATTTTCTCCAAAATTGCAGTTTTGACCCCATACTTTTCCAATTCTTCAATTTGTACCTAAAATACAATAAATCAACTTTTTAAGCACCAATTATCGTTAAAACACACCAAAAGCTCAAATAAAAAGATACGATAAAGTGTAAAAATATACACTTAACACACCCCCAAACTTGAACTTTTGCTTGTCCTCAAGCAAAAATCTACCAATAAGCAAATAACTCAACGATAACATCTCATCACATAGATCAATGATCAACTTCACGTTTTCAGAACTTGTAATTATAATGACAATTCCTTAGACATTCGCAAGTATGTAAACACCTTTTAAATCAAATAGGCAAAATGGTGCGGTGCATTTCGAGTGATCATTTTTTTAAGAGTTGTAACTTTTAATCATAACATTTGAAAATTATAAATATATTTCAAAATCCACCATTTGAATTATGTCATAAATCAAAGAAAGTCAATTTGAATTCATTTTCCTGTATCCGAGCATTTCTAATCTCTCATTGCATATTACTGCAAAATCTAGCCTTAGTTTTCGTGTCTTGTGAAAGACCACAATGTCATTTTATTCGTCGCATTCCTAGAATTGTTCTACTTTGTTGGAACTGAAACACTCGTTGTATTTTGGAAAGAATTGTCGTAAACCGACAAAATTTATTGTTTATATCCAATGATTTTGTACATACTTTTTAAGGAGAACAAACCGATAAAATCATTGGATATACACAAAATCATTGTACATAGCAAAAATGTCTTAAGGAGAAAGAACCAAATTCTTGCATCCACTACATTTTTTGTATCAAAACTTTGTCCAAATTTTGTTCGTTCATGTTTCGATATACAACATAACATTTAGAGAATTTTAATCGTCACATATTGCAAGATTCTTGAAATTAAATCAGTTGATTAAGCTCAATATTGAATACAAATCAACTTGAACATACTCAATATTCAATACAAAATCAATTGATTAAGCTCGATTCGTTAACATAAGGAAACAAACTCGAACATATTTTTGTTTAACGAAAACAATTAATTCAAACTCGAGCTCGGTTACGAAAAAAAAAGAAAACTATATGTAAAAACAGTTCGAAAACCTTGTAAAACAATCCAACCTTGAATCCTTCCTTCATCAACAATTAAAAATAAAATAAATTTATAGAGATGAAACCTAAAAGAGTATCATCTTTGTATGTTAGAAGCAACAAATAAGTCGAAAATTTAATAAAAATAAAAATAAACACACAAATTTAATAGTTCAAAGAGGTAACCTAAGTGGTTGTTGGCCCTACAAACACACCACAAATCACATCTTTGAAAAGTTATATACAGGTTTTTTTTTCTTCTTTTTTTCTAATATATAAAATGTCTTATTCAGCTGTAAATTCGTTCGGTGTTCAAAGAAGTTGCCAGTCGTCTTCTTGTGCACAATTCTCAGTTGCCAGGTCATTATCAGCATTATTTTTATCTTCAATTTCGGTATTGTTGTTACCGGCTGGCTTTGCTAAAGTGCGTGTCTCGGCTATTGTAAATAGTGGGGCCCCGTTCGATTGATCGATTAATTCCGATGCGCGTGCACAAAAATCATCAAAATCACCTGCCAGCAAAAGCAATGAGATCCAACAGTTGACGGAAAAAAATAATTAAAAAAAAAATTAATAAATAATGGCATACTTTTGTCCCTGCAATAAAATCCAATGGCCAAGGAGGAATCGATGGAATCCAGAGGAATATGCCTCACAACACTGTTAAGTAAGAGTTTAGAGAAATTAAGAAACGATATTTTAGGTTAATGGAAAATCGTTTTTTTTTTAATTTAAGGAAGAATTTTTTTAACTTACTTGCAATGGTAAGACGAAGTATCCAAATCTAGATTATCCCTCTTAATGTCGATTACCTGCCGGTAGAATGAATAGCAAGATTTAATAATATTTTCAGCAGATAATCAAAGTTTAGGATCTTCGACGAGCATACAAAAAAACGTAATCACTAAAAAAACTTTATCATAACACAGTAGAATCAAACAAAAAGAGACAGTAATGACTAATCGACACGTGCTCAATGTGTAACTTCTACTGAATTACCACCAACTTCCAAAAAAAATCATAAAAAAAAATTAAAAAAATAAAAAAAAATAATCAAGAAATTGATAGTAGTCGCTAGTACTGATCAAGATGTATAGTTGCCATAACTGTACAAGATATTCGGTATGATCACGACGGGTTCTTCATTACTAATCAGGGTTAACTACAAAGACCTCGCCTGAAAATAGCATATCATCGAACTAAACTCTACTTCAACTTTAACGGCACGTATTTATTTGAGTTATACGTGTCTTACAAATATATTAGTTCTCGATGTTGAGTGTACAGTTGTCCCTTGGTTTTCCAATATTTTGATTTTTTTTTTGAAATGTTTAACAGAAGCATCAATGGACAACGAGTCGATTGATAACTTATGTTTGAATTTTCTTTTATATTTTATGAGATCTACAGTCAATATTACATCAGCTCCGAGGGGAAGTCGTTGTAATTAACCCTAATAATTAATTGAAAGACAATAATTATCCCTTTTGCAACATAGAAACGTATACGACAAAAGGGAGCATACTACTAATAACGAGCATGTGGATCCGAACATGACAAAAAAAAATCTTGGCGAATAATAAAAAATCAGCACCAGATCAAACATGATACTTTTTTTAAGTGAGTAAATCAAGAAAACAGGATTAATGTTCATTAAATATTACCATAAAAGAGCATACTTAAATACTTTTAACAGATTAAAATTAAAAAAATAAATTGTATTAACCTGCTGAACTTCATGTGGATCGAGATAGAAGGCCTTTTCGTCTTGCACGCCGACTATGTATGTAGAGGCACCAGGTCTACCCCCCAAAATACCAAGGCTTTGCGGAAACGTGAATGTAGCACTCAGTAGTGGAAGATACCTGCATCCCAAAACAAGATATTGTTAAAAATAAAAAAAATAAACAAAAATTAGTTGTCGTTGCTGAATTTACTATCACGATATATATATAAGTTTAGTTGTTCTTTTTTCCTGAATTAGAGTCGAATAGGTATCAGAATGTAGCTTCACGTTGTTATTTTACAAAAATAGTTTGATTTTTACGAGAAAATAAGTACTAGGCCTTGTTTGGTTCCTAATATAAGATTAGCCAAGATAAGATTAATAATCTTAGGCCTCGTTTGGTTGCCAAGATCAGATTAACCAAGATAAGATTAAATAATCTAATGAAAACCCAATTATTTTATCGGATCCCGGGACGTCCAACAAAAAAACTACCTAAAAGACAAGATAAGGCAAGATAAACCACGAGAACATAAAAATTTGCGGGTCGGTCCGGCAAGATATTGGGTATTCCAAACATCAAACAAAGTCCTATTATTTAGTTAATAATGGCTAATCTCCCCAACCAAACGAGGCCTTAATGAAAATCCAATAAATAATCTCCCAATAAGTCCAAATAGGCCATAATAAAAGTTATTTTCGGGTCGACCTGGAAAATTATTGGGTTTACCAAACATCAAACATAGTCCGATTATTTAATTAATCATGGCTAATTTTTTCAACCAAAACGAGGCATAGCTGAATTACATTCATGACAAAGTTTTCCTTTCTGGCCAAGTTCCTTCTAGCTACTCTCGGATATTAAAGAACCATATGTACGCATAAACTACTCGATATTTATAACCGGATCTAAATGAACCGTACCTTGGATTGACTTTCTCGAGACCTAAAACCAAAGGAACCATCAGTAAAATAGGAGCCCAATCAACTTGGCCTCCACCAAACTCGGAACAGTGCCTCAAAACATCCTCGATGCACACAACGGGGGCCCCACCTCTTTCACCATCTTCATCACCAGAAACCACATATAGCGCCATCGTTGATAACAGAACTCCATTATTATCAATTTCCTCTTTTTTATTCCGCACCAAACTCTCCCATGTGCGACACATGGCATACGGGCCCACCCACGAGCCTGGAGCAAGCCCGTATGCCTTTCCCGCTTGGAGAAGATTGTGCACCGAACAAGGGGAATCTTCAGCATCTCCGAAAAGATGCAGTATCTCTACGTATGTTTGGTCGAGTGGCTAACACAAGTTCGAAGAAAGAACCACTATTAGCATTATGTATCACCCATCAAATGGAAAATCTATTGATAAATGTCGTGTCGATTATACTGATACTGTTGCGATTTCAAACGTGATCTTGACCATTTTTTCGAGTCTCGGTTTGGCAAAAACTCAGAGCACGAAATTTGTAGTCCTTTGGGTTAGCTTTCTAATTCAAGCTGAATAAGCAAGATTGTATGTCGTGAAAGATATCCACGAATGAAGTTTTCAGTTATCTAAAATTCAAAATGTAACTTATTCATGCGTAACTTTATCACCCGAAATTCAACCTAGCTGATTCAAGTTGGACTAAAAAGCTAACTCAAAGGACTACACGTTCCGTGTTTTGAATTTTGCCTAAACTAGGCTCGAAAAGGGTCAAAATCACGTTTGAATTCAAGACGGTATTAGTAAAATCTAAAGAACATTTAGCATTTCAATATTTATATTACCTTGTGGGGAGATTTTCTCCACGATCTTCCTAATTTATGAACAAGAAACGCCTAAACAGCACAGGGGGGAATAAATCAGCAAAGTAATCTCATTAAAAAAAAATCAATAAGGAAACTAACGAAAAAGAAACACGTGTAGTAGTATGCCTGAGCAACGAGCATCTGGCTGCTTCGAAGCATACAACCCCAATTTACGTCACTAATGTACTTCGAATCTCCAATAGGCGAAAACCCTACAAGATCAAGATCCGACAAAAGCCTAGTCATTCAATTAATACCATTCTCATTTCAGACAAGTGACAAAAACCCAACAAAAAAAAAAAAGAAAGGGTACCTTTACGATAAGTTATCAAAACCCGGGAAGAAAAATCCTCGACGAATGCAGCGAATCCCTCGCTCTGCGTCGGATCCGAAGAAGATTCCTCTCCTTCTTGAGAAACCTGATAACAAACCCCCAAAAGGCAAATATTGCTCTTCGAAGAAGAAGTGCTTGCCCTACTAAACCCCCAAATTCTCCTCATTGTTACACCATTCATCATCACTCTCCTCACTGCACCTCTCCACCCCTCATAATAATTCTTACTACCACTCGACGATTTTTTCCTAATAATACTACTACCGCTATTCCTCGACCCGCTTTCGGAACGATTACCGTTCGAAATTCCGAAAATCGGTATAGTCGTCGGCCAGATTACCGACCAAATCGCTTCCGATTTTTCATGGTTGCTGAGTAGAATACTCGGTTCTGCCTCGGACGAGACAGAACCAGGGGAATTCTTCGGTGAATTATCGAAATCGGACTTTTTAACGGCAGAATTGCGGAGGGGATCAGTGTCGATTTCGCGAAAACCCTTCATTAACTAAATCATGAGATTCAATGAGTGGCGCCCCATTAGAACAGCTTCCCTATAATAAATAAGAATCAGTGATTTTGATCATCTGGGCAGGAAAACAAAATTAGGTCTATTAACTATCAAATTAAAACAGGAATTAAATGTACATCTATCTCAGAATTTAAATAGCAAAGAAAACAAAAATCAAACTGATCTGTAATTATTGAATTTTCAATTATTTTTCGTTTTACGTTCTGTGTGTATCGTACGATTGTTACAGGATGAACTGACGATGACGAACAAGAGAGGATTTAAGAAACGACGTCGCTTACCGGAGATG
>NW_012193669.1:318017-333490 GCF_000504015.1 Erythranthe guttata
AACTCGGCAGCAACGAACTTCCTCAACTACACTGTCCAGATGCCGCCCACACCTGACAACCAGCCCAACAACAACACCACCGGCAACAACCCCGGCTCCGCCCAAAAAGTGGAGGAGCAGTTCGTCTCCAACTCCCTCTTCACCGGCGGCTTCAACAGCATCACCCGCGCCCACCTCATGGACAAAGTCATCGACTCCTCCTCCGACGCCAATTCCCACCACCCCCTAATGGGCGCCGCCGCCGCCAAGGGCTCGTCGTGCTCCGTCAACTAATGCGACGGCAAGGCCATGATCGATACCCTGCCGTACGAATTTGTGTGTGTGTGTGTGTGTGTGTGTGTTTTTATGTGTGCGAGAGAAAGAGGAGAGAGAGAGAGAGAGAAAGAGAGAGAAGAGATAAGAGTGAGAAAGGGTGGTTTGAGAATTATTAAATAATATTTGGGTAAAATATTAGGTAAGGGGGTTTTCTCTAATTATTTTTGGGAGGGGGGTTTTTCTTAACTCATTTACCTAGATGAGGGGGGTATTGCTAATTATCCCTTAACAAATTGCACCTAAATAAAGTAGTAAATTTAGGGGAAATTCTATGCTACACCTGGTGAATATAACGAGGCACCATAATTAATAAAATTCCCACTACGGGTTCAGTTATGGCCCAATGGGTTTTAGAATTATAATTATAAAATAAATAAAAAAGGACACATGTCAAGAAAAGAACCACCCGGTGAAAATCACCGGGTGTAGCATCGTATTCCCTAAATTTAGTTTGGCGTACAACCATTGAGGACAATTGACATTACATATCGATATCACGTAACAAAATAAAATGCACACGCTACATCACATATACTTATACATACAATATTTCAATTAACAAATAAATAATATATAAAATAAATTGTTCATTTAGACTACCATGGAATGGAGAATGAATGGAATTAACCGTTTTTATTTATTTATTTTTGGAATAGAGATTCTCATGAGTCATGACACATAGGAATTATGCCATTAGTTTTGATTCAGTCAAGACTCAAGATGATGTAATAATAATACGGGTTGCTTCTTTTATTATTTGTACTTATAATATAATTAAGGGGTTTTTGTGATAAATTCCCCAACCATACACCTTTATTATTCTAGGTTTAGGGGTTATATCTCTTTTACCAATAAGCCCACCCTTTTAATATTTATTATAAATAAAGGAAACATTCATGTATATCCCAATCCGTCAACCCTTTATACCCAATTTTTAATATGCTCCAATTTCATCATTAACTTAATTTAACCCCAAATTTCACAAATTATTCAATTTTGACCCCAAATATTTTTTTTCCAAATTTTTTTTTTCAAAAAATTTTTTTTCGGCCGGATTCCGGCGTTGACTTTTCAATTTTTTTTTTTTTTTTTTTTGTTCTTCTTCCGGATTTTTTCGCCGGTTTCTGGCGTTGACCGGCGGTCAACACCGGTCTCCGGCGTTGACTTTTTCGGTTTTTTTTTTTTTCCTTTTCTTTTTTCTTCTCTTTTCTTCCGGATTTTTTCGCCGGTTTCCGACGTTGACTTTTTTAGAGTTTTTTAAGTTTTTTTTATTTATTTTTTTATTTTTTTATTTTTTTATTTATTTTTTACGTCCGTCTCTAAACGTTGACCGTAATTGTGCTGTCACTGACAGTAAATTAACGTAATTATACTGTCAATGATAGTTAATTAACGTAATTATACTGCCGTTGACAATACATTTATGTAATTGTTCTGCCGTTGACAGTAAATTAACGTAATATTATTATTTTTTATTTTTTTTATTTATTTTATTTTGTTTGATTTGTTGACAAGTCAACGTAATTATATTACTGTCGTTGACAGTAAAATAACTGTAAACATAATAATATTACTGTCAACAACATCAATATTTTTTTTTTTTTGGGTTTTTGCTTTGTTTGAATTATTCACGGAGTAACGTAATAATATTACTGTCTATTATTGTAATATTACTGTAAACACAATAATATTACTGTGGTTGACGGTAATATTACTGTTGTTATAGTAATATTGCTGTCAACCACATCAATATTATTATTTTGTTTGAATTTTTTTGTTTGTTTGAGTTATTCACGGAGTAACGTAATAATATTACTGTCTATTATTGTAATATTACTGTGGTTGACGGTAATATTATTGTTGTTATAGTAATATTACTGTCACTCACACTAATATTAATTCTTTTGGTTTTTTTTATTATGTTTACATTTGTTGAACGGTCAACATAGTAATATTACTTATTACACAATAGTAATGAGTTTTGTTGTGTTAATATTAATGTGCTAGAGATTAATATAACAATATTACTGTGTTAAACTATAGTTTAGTTAATTTTACTGTGTTTAACAGTAATATAGTTAATATTACTGTCAATCACAGCAATATTGCTGTTTAAACGAAAAAAAAAAGTTACAGAAAAAAAGAAAAGAAGAAAAAATGCAATGTGATGGGGGTTTTTGTATTTATGTGTAGTACAGGGAGGTAAATGATACAAAGTCCATAGTACAGGGGTGATTTTGTATTTAACCCTATAATTAATGAATATAGTTATATTAATTAATCTTTATTTTTACATTATAATTTTTTTGTGGGTCAACTTAAATCTGTGCTTATATATAACCCAGATGAACTTATGATAGCTGGGAGAATCTTCCAACTCCCACGTACAGTTGACGGGGAATCATAAATGATTCATATTTAGATTAATATATATAATCATATACATATATGTTTGTTGAAAGAGTATATTCGATTTTTTAATTTTGTTATTTTCATTTTTCAATATTTCGAGTTAAAATTTCCGTTCTTTTATCTTTCGAAAGTGCTGATTTCAGTCGAATATGTCTGATTTGCACCCAAGCAAGACGACTATTGTCTTCAGTTATATTTACTAACAATTTAAAAATATTATAAATGTAGATTTTAGCCCCGTAAAAAAAAAAAAAAAAATCTTTCTATATACTCTTATGTAACATTATGTATTTTTTTTTCCCTTAATTGTTATTTTATCAATCTGTTTCACAATATTGGTTACTTTTTTAAAATAATTTTATCACATATTATATGTTACTTTATATTTTTAATACTATATTAAATACATTTTTTTAATATTTTAATTTTATTAATTCCTCTATAGGTATTAACTCTCTCTTATTTTACAAAATCAAGCAACATCTATGAGATTGTTAATACCCATGCAATATTGGGTCTTCCTTAAATTGCAATGAAGCATTAATTACACTATTTTTAAATTTTATCTTTATCACTCTTCATTAATTAACTGGAAAACAATTAGTACTCACAGTGATATTTTAATTTATTGATTTTCTATGTTTAACATATGCATAGTTATTAATTTTCTTAATTAATATGTGCATGATAATAAAAACCAAACATATAAAATGAGACAGAGGGAGTACGTTAATTCTTTTTTTGTCAATTTATGATTTTTATTTTTTTTGTATATTTCTAGTTTTAATATTTCTAGTGTATATTTCTTGGCTTTATGTATATTTAAGCTCTTCCATGCATGTATCACTGATCTAGAGAGAGAAAACTGAATTAGAGTTCTTCCACAAAACACACAATCAAATCCATGGCGGCCACCGTCAACGCCACCGCCGCCGTCCCAGGCTGGCTGAACAAAGGCGACAACGCGTGGCAGATGACCTCCGCCACCCTGGTCGGCCTCCAGAGCGTCCCCGGCCTAGTCATCCTGTACGGCAGCATAGTGAAGTGTTGGCCGAAAACCTACACGCAAGTGCACGTATCGTACAAGTAATATAGTGGACAATTAAGTCCGGATATCGAACCCACAGGGAATATTTAATTACTTAATACTAGACGCTAAATTCTACCAATTATTATCAAGCCCACCCTACACAGTCGACTTTAGAAAGAATTAACTAGATTAAAATAAATTAAAAAGCAAATTAAAACGACAAAGCAAGAAAGCAAATTAAACACGAAGATTTATCAGAGTAAACAAGCCTAGGATTTTATTCTTCCCCCTATGTGATTATTATTCCCCCAATTCCTTCAATTATGCAAGCAATTAACCCGGATTATTAACCTGAGATGCTAAAATAATCATAAACCGCTTCCGCGTGTATTACGATTCTAATACTCTAGATTCAATTACTATCCTCATCTATATCAAGTATAACGAAATCGACAGGGAAGATAAATTTATTGACTTTCACTAGCACATTCTCTAAAATACATTTTGGGTAAACTAAAGATCAATCGGCTAATTGAAGAGTTATAGCCGTCGGTTCAATTTCTCCTAACCCAAGATTTTTAAAAGTAGAGTACGGCATAAGGTTAATGCTAGCACCTAAATCAATGAGCGATCTAAAATTTTTACCTCCTATACTACAAGGAATAGTAAACTTACCTGGATCGCCAAGTTTTTGTGGAAGAGGCCGAGTAAGAATTGCACTAATTTGCTCCGTGAGTTGGATCATCTCGTTCCCTTGCAATTTCTTACTTTTCTTCACGAGGTCCTTTAGGAACTTCACCCACTTTGGCATTTTTTTAAGTGCTTCAATGAAAGGAATATTTATGCGAATTTCCTTCAACTTGTCCAAAAATCTTTGATATTCGGCATCGAGCTTCTTCTTTATAAACTTTTGAGGATAAGGAATTGGAGGGACTTGTGAAGGCACCGTTGATGGTGGCTCTTCATGAGTTGATTCTTTTTCCTCATTCACTTTCGGCTTCTCGATTACCGTGTTTCTCTTCTCTTTTCGTGGGGCTTCCTCCAATTGCTTACCGTTCTTCAAGGTGACTGCTTGGCACGTCTCGACCTCAATCTTTTTCGTTAGCAATCTTTGTGGATATGGGATTGGTTCAACCCATGCAGCTACAGTGACTTGCGGCTTGACTTGAATATCTTTCTTTTTCTCAATCTTGAAATCGATAGCTTGGCACGTCTCGAACTTTTGCTTTCGAGGATCTTCCGTAGTCGATGGCAATGCTCCTGCCGGACGTTTCTCTTGATTCACAACGAATTGAGCGAATTGATTCTCCAAATTCCGCAGCGAGGCTTGGGTAGCGGTCATGAATTGGGCCAATATCTCATCCGTGTTTGATTTTTGGGCCGGTGGATTGTTGCCTTGATAGCTTTGTTGAGGAGGGGCTTGATTTTGGAATTGACCTTGAGGTCTTTGATATCCTTGGCCTTGTTGATTTCCTCCATATTGCCCTTGTGATCTCCACCCTTGATTTTGGAATTGGCGAGGCGCATTATTGACGTAGTAGAGCGATTCCACATCTTGTTGGCATTGGAGCGTGTAATGATTTCCACCGCAAATTTCACAACATGGAGACTCAACGGCTTGGACTTGTTGTGGTTGATTTGCTTTGATGTGCTGTAGAAGGAGTTGATTTTGTTGAGCAATTTGGGTCACTTGAGCTTGAAGGGCCGTAATTGCATCTAACTCCAACACTCCGGGAATTTTCTTGGCTCCACTCACCGTCCTCTCGCTTGACTTGGCAAACCTATTTTGTGCAATTTGATCCAACATGATAAATGCATCCGGTATCGATTGACTCATGAAATTACCTCCGGTTGATGCATCTAAGACGGTTCGTGCATTCTCGTTAATCCCTTGGTAGAAGATGTGGATTTGCCGCCATTGTTCGACTCCATGTGTTGGACATTGCCTCAAAAGGGTCTTAAATCTCTCCCATGCCTCGTACAATTGCTCGCCTTGCTCTTAGACGAAATTATGAATTTCTCGTCGGATTCTCTCGTCCTTCTCGGGTGAGCTATAAACTTTCATAAAAAGGTTGAGAAGTTGAGGCCACGACGAGATAGAGTGGGGGGCCTGGGACATCAACCACTGGCGAGCTCTTCCTTGTAAGGAGTGCTTGAAGAGAATTAATTGAAGTGCCTCTTGGGAAACACCGTTTTGACGGTGGGAATTACAGGTATCTAGAAAATTGACAATGTGAAGATGGGGATCTTCACCTGCCAATCCACTAAATAGCCCGTTATTTTGGAGCATCGTCAATAGGCCTTGTTTGATCTCAAAATTGTGCGCCTCAATAGGTGGATATTGGATGCTTGGGCGGAATCCTTCGAGAGTAGGGATTATGTAGTCTTGAAGTGCCCGTGGCCGAACTGCTGGCTGTAATGGAAGTTGAGGGGGTGGGTCTTGGACTTGGTTTCCGTTGGCCTCGAGTAAATTACCCTCTGCACGTCTGCGTTCTTCGTCCTCCATTGTATTGGTTGCGCGTTGGCGTCTCCTAGCGGCTCGAAAAGTACGTTCGATTTCGGGATCAAACGGTTCTCTAGCAAGATCGAGTCTCCTGCGCATACACAGTACCTAAAAAGAAAAAATAAAATAAAACAAAAATTAAATGGGTGAATCGTGAAAATTTTTCAAATCTAGAGCTAGAATAAAATAAATAATTAAAATATTCCCCGGCAACGGCGCCAAAAAGTTGTTGGCCGAAAACCTACACGCAAGTGCACGTATCGTACAAGTAATATAGTGGACAATTAAGTCCGGATATCGAACCCACAGGGAATATTTAATTACTTAATCCTAGACGCTAAATTCTACCAATTATTATCAAGCCCACTCTACACAGTCGACTTTAGAAAGAATTAACTAGATTAAAATAAATTAAAAAGCAAATTAAAACGACAAAGCAAGAAAGCAAATTAAACACGAAGATTTATCAGAGTAAACAAGCCTAGGATTTTATTCTCCCCCCTATGTGATTATTATTCCCCCAATTCCTTCAATTATGCAAGCAATTAACCCGGATTATTAACCTGAGATGCTAAAATAATCATAAACCGCTTTCGCGTGTATTACGATTCTAATACTCTAGATTCAATTACTATATTCCTATGCAATTAATTCTAGAACACAACATTAAGCACAAATCTCAATAATGGCTACCTAAGAGATTAACTATATTCCTATGCTAATACCACAAAGGCTCTTCTACCACAGTTCTAATTATTAACCCGATCTTCCGATTCATCCGATTAACAATAACATAAAAGAACATAAGGTGATCAAGTTCATGCACTTAATAAAACAAGTAGAAGAAATAATCCGGAATTAAAACTTGCATAAAATCATAGAAAAGGGTTCATAAATCTCACATAGGGTTCAAAATAAAATCCTAGAAATAAGAAATTTAGCTACTTATGATTTAAGTAAAAACGCAAATAAAATAAGTCATGAACGATAAATCTATGCTTAGAGTCTTCGAATTCTTCGTCTTCGTTATTGCTTTGTTGCTCTTGAAATTGCGTAAAAGATCGATCCCCAATTGTGTGTTTGTCTTGGTCTTATATATGGTGGAAAATTTGGAGAAGAAGGTAGTTTCCTTGTGCAATTATGATTCCTTTACTGCGCCTTTTCGTCATCTCGGACGGCCGTCCCGAATTTTGTACTAAAACTCGGACGGCCATCCCAAAAACAGTTGTTGTTTCTGCTTCTCAGACGGCCGTCCCATGCTATATGTCTTCAGATTTTTGATTTTTTCACTTTTGGCCCATATTTTCTCTAAAATTGCATTTTTGACCCCATAATTTTCCAATTCTTCAATTTGTACCTAAAATACAATAAATCAACTTTTTAAGCACCAATTATCGTTAAAACACACGAAAAGCTCAAATAAAAAGGTACGATAAATTCTAAAAATATACACTTAACATGAAGAAGAAATGGGCGGTCAACTCCGCCTTCATGGCGCTCTACGCCTTCGCCGCCGTCGTACTCTGCTGGGTCATCTGGGCCTACAAGATGTCCTTCGGCGAGCGGCTCCTCCCCTTCTGGGGAAAGGCGGGCCCGGCGCTGGATCAGCACTTTCTGATCGGGCAGGCGAAGCTGCCCGCCACCGTCCACTACTTCAGCGACGGGGAGACTGACATGGCGGCGCCGAACTACCCGATGGCGTCGATGGTGTGGTTCCAGTGCGTTTTCGCCACCGTAGCGGTGATCCTTACGGCGGGGTCGTTGCTGGGGAGGATGAACATCTAGGCATGGATGATGTTTGTGCCGCTGTGGCTGACGTTCTCTTACACGGTGGGGGCGTTCAGCCTCTGGGGCGGCGGGTTTTTGTTCCACTGGGGTGTTATTGATTACTCCGGCGGTTATGTCATCCATCTCTCCTCGGGTATCGCCGGCATCACCGCTGCTTACTGGGTTAGTTGAAATACTCCATGTAGTTTTCAACCGTACATCCATAAAAATAACTATCCACTAAACATACACTCAATGCGTACGTAGATCTACGTTATAAGAACACATGATGTATTTACTTGGGGTCAGCCGCCCAAAAAAAATTCCAATGTTTTTTAATTACTTTTTGATATACTATTATACAAATATGTGTTTTTGCTCCTCCTATTTTTATTTTCTTCTCTATTCTTTTATGTAACTCCTGATTTTATTTTATTCTCTATTCTTTTACGTAATTTTAGATATTGTTTCTATATTTGTTATTACAATATAAAATACAACTACTAAAATATATATTTTCACTTCAAAATTATAAAGAGATTAAATTCTGAGCGGATCAGCCGATATTTAATATAAATCGAATTCCACTAATTTTTTGACATGTGGCACTCTTAAGTCTTAAATCTTAATAAATTACGCTGATTATAATAATTAGGATTAGTGGGGTTATGGGTTCTGCTGTGTTGTGAAATCAACATCAACGTAATATATCTTCTTTTTCTACATGGTACCAGAGCAGGATAAAATCCTTGCCTTTTACTTCCGTTTTTTTTCATAATTCTTGTTCTTTGATTTCTTCATCATGGATGATGATTCAAATAAAAGTAAGAGCATTAACAAAAATGATCCATCCTATCTTTTTTTTATTCATCATTCCGATCACCCCGGAATGATCCTCGTATCCAAACCTCTCAATTGTGATAATTACGGAACATGGAGCCGCTCGATGAAAATTTCTCTCAGCGCAAAGAACAAGTTGGGTTTCATCGACGGATCCGTTCAAGTTCCTTGTCAAATAAAGTCACCAGAAGAGTACTCCTCATGGAAGCGATGCAATGACATGATCCTTTCATGGATTCTAAATTCTCTTGAACCCGATATTACCGATAGTGTGATATACTCAACTACATCACATGAGATATGGCAGGACCTTGAAGAACGATTTTCTCAAAGTAACGCACCAAGAATCTTTCAACTTCAACGTGAAATGGCGTATTTGCAACAAAACCAAATGTCTGTTTCAGCCTATTACACCAAGCTAAAGGGTCTTTGGGATGAATTAGCATCCTATAATGAACCTTGTCACTATACTTGTGGAAAAATAAAGCCACAATCAGAACGTGAGGAGAGAAATGCTTTAATGCAATTTCTCATGGGATTAAATGAATCCTATAGTGCTGTGCGTGGACAGATTCTTTTGATGCAGCCGCTGCCGACTCATCGAAAGGCTTATTCTCTAATATCCCAAGAAGAAAAACAAAGAGAACTTGGAAATACAAGGGGGATAAGTGAAGTGGCAGCCATGGCAGTTCAACGTGGACAAAGAACATCTAACTCGGGGCGAAAACCACTTCATTGCAGCCACTATGACAAAGACTTTCATACAAATGAGACGTGTTATAAATTGCACGGCTATCCAGAAGGACACCGACTCCACAAATCGTCTAATGGTGGTCACCATAGAAAATGATACACTCCTTCTGCAAATTCGGTAAAAACGGGATTTTCCGTTAAGGAATTACAGACTGCTATGCCCAATCTGTCAGAAGCACAATATCAACAAATTTTCTCGTTTATGTCTGAAAAGGGAAGTGAATCGCAACCTGCTCAGACTAATTCAACCGAGCTTTCCACAGGTTTGTTGGAATCCTTGACAACTCACCTCCAATGGATTATTGACAGTGGTGCGACTGATCACATTACATGTTCTAAGCGATCATTGAAAGTCCACACCGATAATCCATCATTACCGCCTGTTTCGTTGCCTAGTGGAGAGAAGACCGCTACGACTTCTATTGGCAATTTTTCCTTGAATTCCAATATTCAATTGAAAGATGTTTTATGTGTACCAAATTTCAATGTTAATCTTTTATCTGTGAGCAAACTTACACAAAGTCTCAATTGTTCGATAACCTTTTTTCCTTCTTGGTGTATTTTGCAGGACCAGGTTACGAGGACGACAATTGGTTTGGGTAAGCAGCAAGATGGATTGTATCACCTTGTGGCGTTAGTATCTGCTAAACCACAAACACACCCTCCCGTCAAACAACCAGTTTGCCTTTCTACCTCAGTTTCTGCCGATATTTGGCATCAGCGTTTAGGACATTTATCTTTTCCTCGTTTGCAAACCTTGTCTAAAATTTTACCGAATTTTTATCGTCGTTTAGAAAATATATGTGATGTTTGCCCTATGGCTAAGCAAACTCATCTTCCTTTTGGAGTTAGTTCTATATCTACTGTCAAACCTTTTGATCTAATCCATATTGATATTTGGGGTCCATATAAAATATCTTCCCTTTCAGTGCAAATTATTTTTTGACTATAGTAGATGATTTCAGTCGATATACCTGGGTTTTCTTAATGCGTCACAAGCATGAGACACAAAGTCGTCTTAAATCCTTCTTTGCCTTCATTACAACTCAATTTCACACACCAATAAAACAAATCCGAGTTGATAATGGGGGGGAGTTTGCTTCCATGAAACAATTTTTTTTCTGATCTAGGAATTATTCATCAACATACTTGCGTTTACACACCCCAACAAAATGGTGTCGTTGAACGTAAGCATCGCCACATCCTTGATACAGCTCGAGCTTTAAGGTTTCAAGCTCATCTGCCTCTTAAATTTTGGGGAGAATGCATTCTTACAGCAACCTCATAAACAGATTTCCTACAAAAATGTTATCCCATAGAACACCTTTCGAAGCTCTTTACTCAAAAAAACCATCATATAACCATATTCGTGTTTTTGGATGTCTCTCTTTTGCCACCTCAGCTCAACATTCCACCAAATTTGACCCTCGTGCACGAAAGTGCATTTTTTTGGGGTACCCTCACGGACAAAAAGCTTATAAGTTGTATGACCTTCTTAATCACAAAGTTTTTACGTCTCGTGATGTCGTTTTCCACGAAACCACTTTTCCTTTTTAAACTCCATCAATAAAAGAGTCCAATGGTCCAGATTCCACCAATCTCGTGTTACCCGTTCCGTCTGATCATTTTGAAATTCCAGCGTCTGAGGAAACTCTAGATTCTTCTAATCTTTCTTCCGATGTATCACTCCAGCCATCAAGCCCAAGATCTAGTCCACCGGTTCAACCCATGCGTCGATCCCAACGTCACAAAATCCCTTCTGTTCTTCTCAAGGACTTCGTCACCAATCACGTGTCGTCTTCGTCGCCTGGTGCTAGAAAAGGAACAAGGTACCCGCTTTGTAATTTTGTTTCTTATAAAAGATTTTCAACCTCTCATCTTTCCTTCATTGCCAATATTAGTAGAGATGTCGAACCTTCCAACTTTTCAGATGCAGCCACAGATCCTCACTGGCAGCAGGCTATGAAAGTCGAACTTGATGCTTTGGAAGCCAATAATACATGGACCCTTACAACTCTACCTTTAGGCAAAGATGCTATAGGGTGCAAATGGGTCTATAAGATTAAGCGTCGTTCTGATGGTTCTATTGAGCGATACAAAGCTCGGCTAGTTGCTAAAGGCTACACTCAAACTGAGGGTGTCGATTACCACGATACTTTTTCTCCGACGGCTAAAATGATCACAGTTCGTTGTCTCCTAGCCATTGCTTCAGCCCGTTCTTGGTCTTTACATCAACTTGACGTTCATAATGCATTTCTTCATGGCGATCTACATGAAAGAAATTTATATGTCCCTTCCTCCTGGTTTTCACCGACAGGGGGAGAATTTGGTGTGTCGGCTTAACAAGTCTTTGTACGGTCTTAAGCAAGCATCTCGGCAATGGTTTGCCAAATTTACCGAGGCTATCATAACTGCTGGTTTTGTTCAATCCAAAGCGGACTATTCTCTATTCACTCGTAAAACGGGAAAATCTTTTACAGCCTTACTAATTTATGTGGATGATATCTTGATTACGGGAAATGATGATGATGCAATTCAGTCCATCAAACATTTTCTTCACTCTAAGTTCAGAATTAAGGATCTTGGAGACTTGAAGTTTTTTTTGGGAATTGAAGTATCTCGATCCAAGAAGGGGTTATATATTTCTCAAAGAAAGTATTGTCTTGATATTCTTCAAGATGGCGGTGCATTAGGAGTAAAACCCATCACTTTTCCTATGGAGCAAAATCTCAAACTTTCCGATTCTGGAGAGCTTCTTAATGAACCGTCTCGATATCGAAGATTGGTAGGCCGCTTGATTTATCTTATTATCACAAGACCAGATGTCACCTATGCTGTTCATGTAATAAGTCGATTTATGCATGAGCCGCGTAAACCTCACATGGATGCTGTGTTGGGAAAATTGGTTAAAAATTGAGTCATGAACAATTTTTTATCAATGTGATTTGTACGGTCTAATTGAGTATATAAATCAATTTTGGATTAGAACCAATTTTGTGGTGAATGAAAAAAAAATTACTAGTCCAAAATATAAGGAAAGTGGGATTTGAGTTATCCCACATTGGAAAAGTAGAGAAGTACTGAGCTGTATATATATCAAAATATTGGGACGGGCCAAAAAAAAACATTAGGTCATGGGCTTTTAACCCATTGGGCCCTTATTACTCGAAGCCCATCTCGATTGGTCTGACTGGTCTGAATTGGTGCGGCCGAACCAATGCAAACCATTCGGCTCAACTCGGAATGGTGCAACCACTCCCAATTGGCTCAACTCGAAATGGTGCAACCATTCAAACAAAAGGTACCTTTGAAATGGTGCAACCATTCAAACAAAGGTACCTTTTTGCTCCAAAGGACACTACTTTTCGAACCTTATAAATAGACCCTAACTTTCCCACAATTCCTCACTTCAATCCAAAACAAGCCTACTACATATTAAGCCTACCCTTCACAGATTCTCTCGAAAAGTTCTACACAAAGTACAGTTCATCGTACTTGGGATTTGGAGTGCTCCTATTCCAAGTTTTGCCGTTGTATCTTGGGAGACGATTTCCATTTAATCCGTTAGCACCGTTGCGGGGAAATTTCGTCTTAAGGACAGAGTCAACTCGCCTCGGCAAATTTACGTTCATTGCAGATAATCTTTTCGTATTTTCACTAATTAATTTGTTCAACCAATTTACTAAATTCACTACCCGTTTTATGTATCGGGAACAACAATCTTAAGACGAAATTTTTGTGATTTAGTAAATTGTGTTTTCTGCACACGTGGGTAAACGAGATGGAGAAGAAGATAGTCTGCCAAAAATCAAGAAGTTACAAAATACAATTGGAAGAAAGTTCATTTTGCGGACAGAACATGAAGTCCACATTCTTTCCCATTTTCGAAGGTGTTAAAGTCCGAATATGGAAAATTAACATTTCACAAAAGTTGTAGATAATCAAATTAGCTTTCCAGAACGTGTTAAATCGTCAAAATCGGAGATCGTACGAAGAAGTTATGATGAAAACACGAAAGGGTGGCAGAACTGCCGATGCACCTTTTCATGAAAAAATACAACCGTTCGTGACCAATGCAACTTGTCGCATATTAACGCCTCACCAATGTCCAATGCACGAAATTTTGGTGAAAGAAGACTGAATCGAAGATCAATAATGAGGTTTTATATTATTTTCGATTCATGAATATTATTTAATATTTTTTTTCTGGTTCCATTGTAGGTGCAAATTTACAGCACACCTATTCGGACTTCGAGGCTTATTTTGATCATGACCCAGTCCGAATCTCAGAAAACGTAGAAGATAAAAGTTGTAGAAAATTTTGTTGGCTATTCGGATCATATTGAATCAACAAAATCGGACTTCAGACGGAAGAAATATGATTAAATTATTCAGCACTGCCATAATATTGACATGATTTGGTGCTACCCACAAAGTTTGAATTGACGAACATATAATTTATCGGGTACGTTTTTTTTAATTATAAGATATCTCTTTGTGCAATAAATTGATAATGCTATATGATATAATGGTGGATTATTGCATGATAGTTTAATTTCAATATGTGGAAGAATGGTAAACTATATACAATAAACTATATACAATATATTTGCTTAATGAATATTCATTATGTTTGTGTATCTACATTAATGATAGAAATATTTTTATCCTAAATGCAATAAAGTGATATGGTATGTGTTAATAGGTTTATCATAAACAGCATAACGTTTCTCATGAAAATGCAATATTTATTTTCATAAATTGCATATAGTTTTGATACGGGATTAACTTTCTCCCAATTTTCATTTGATGTGGAACCGTCCAATTGATTAATTTTCGAATATGTGAGTACGTGATCTTATTAACGTTTTTATTATTGTCTCGTATATTAAGTATGAGTTACTTAGTAAGAGGAATATTATTATACATATTATTATTATTTGCGTAAACCATAATAATTCCTTAGAATTGTGTTATTGCATGGACATGCATTGATTACGTGCTATAGAATGTTTATCAATTTATTATGTTGGACATGAATTTATTTATGCCATGAAATATTATGTTCAAATTTGATGTTATTATATACTCGTGTGTATACTATGTATATGTTGATATAATATGCTTGATATATTGTTTCTTTCTATGATCAACTAGTATGAAAGACGTGCTCACATGTCAAATATTATGTTTATTATAATATTGATGTACATATATTTTATATATGAATCATACTACGGTTTAATTAAAAGCATGATTTGAAATAAAATAGAAAGAAAGAGAAGCTCAATTCATGAGAGCACATGAGTAGTTCTTGTCTCAAGAACATAAAAGAAGATCTAGTCGTTGGGTTCGATTTGATTTGATATCACATTTGCAAAATAATGATCTACAATGTGAATGGATGAGATCGGATTTTGATTTTTCAAAGATCCAAAATAGTTGTTAACAACAATGGATGTTTTGTTGAAATAAAATTCGAGCAGTTTACTTAAGAGCTCGTTTTGTAGAATTAAATCGTTGGATTTGACTGAATTTTGAACAGCATGTTTAGGACATGCAATCCTAAATTATGAATGATTAAGATTAGAATTTATATATTCCAACTTTAATGTTGAATAGTGGAGATCAACCACCATTTGAAGAGATTAATATTCTCTTGTTTATTGACAAGATTTAAGTATCTTGACGAAGTTTCTCTTTTGAGGAAAATGAAGAAATCTTACTATCTCATTTGTTGACAAGATTTAAGTATCTTGAGAAGATTTCTCTTTTTGTGATTTCTTGAAATACAATTTCTTTTGTAATTAAATCATATTGGTTATTCGGTATATTTATCTAACTAAAGAAGAA
>NW_012193669.1:348857-364784 GCF_000504015.1 Erythranthe guttata
AGAACAGATTCAAAAAAAAAAAAAAAAAAAAAAAAAAAGAAGAAGGGTTAAAGTTTATTGCGAATCTAGCTGGTACAGCGGGTATCTTGCACAATAAATAATCGCACTCGTGTAATAGTTACACTTTTAGAAACTAATAGCCATTTTTCTTTGGGCATATTACAAATAAGCCCATCAATGGGTACTTATTCATAAAGAGATCCAGACAAAAATCTTCTTTACCAATAAGTCAACACATGCTCCAAATTTTTGTAAAGGACTAAATTAACCACTCATATTTTAATATGCTCCAATTTCATCCTTAACTTAATTTAACTTTAATTTGACCCCAAATTTCACAAATTATTCAATTTTGACCCAAAACTTTTTTTTTCAAGAATTTTTTTTTTTCAAAAACTTTTTTTTTCCCGCCGGATTCCAGCATTGACCGGCGGTCAACGCCGGTCTCCGGCGTTGACTTTTCAACTTTTGTTTTCTTTTTTTTTTCTTTTTTTTCTTCGTTTCTTTTTTCTGTAACTTTTTTTTTTCCGTTTAAACAACAATATTGTTGTGATTTACAGTAATATTAACTATATTACTGTTAAACACAGTAAAATTAACTATATTACTATTAAACACAGTAAAATTAACTAAACTATAGTTTAACACAGTAATATTGCTATATTAATCTCTAGCACATTAATATTAACACAACAAAACTCACTATTATTGTGTAATAAAGTAATATTACTATGTTGACCGCTCAACAAATGTAAACATAATAAAAAAAACCAAAAGAATTAATATTACAGTGAGTGACAGTAATATTACTATAGCAACAGTAATATTACCGTCAACCACAGTAATATTACAATAATAGACAGTAATATTATTATGTTACTCCGTGAATAACTCAAACAAACAAAAAATCCAAACAAAATAATAATATTGATGTGGTTGACAACAATATTACTATAACAACAGTAATATTACCGTCAACCACAGTAATATTATCGTGTTTACAGTAATATTACAATAATAGACAGTAATATTATTACGTTACTCCGTGAATAACTCAAACAAAACAAAAACCCCAAAAAAAATAATAATATTGATGTTGTTGACAGTAATATTATTGTGTTTACAGTTATTTTACTGTCAACGACAGTAATATAATTACGTTGACTTGTCAACAAATCGAACAAAAAAAAAACAATAAAAAAAAAATCATAATATTACATTAATTTACTGTCAACGGCAGCACAATTACATAAATGTAATGTCAACGGCAATACAATTACGTCAATTAACTATCATTGACAGTATAATTACGTTAATTTACTGTCAGTGACAGCACAATTACGGTCAACGTTTAGCGGCGGACGTGGAAAAACAAAACAAACCAAAAAAAAAAAACTTAAAAAAACACTAAAAAAAGTCAACCCCGGAGACCGCCGGAAAAATCCTGAAGAAAATAAAAAAAAAAAGAAAAAAAAAGCAAAAAAAAAAAAAAAGTCAACGCCGAAATCCGACAGCAAAAAAAAAGTTGGGTCAAAATTGAGTAATTTGTGAATTTGGGGTCAAATTGAGATTAAATTAAATTAATGATGAAATTTGAGCATATTAAATTATGCTCCAAAAAAAAGTCAAAATTGAATTTTTGTGGTCAAAATCGGATTTTTGTGGACAAAATTGATAAATTGGGATTACAATTAAGAATTTGGTATAAATGGTTGAGGGTAATATTGAGATATACATGAATGTTTCCTTTAGTTATAATAAATATTAAAGGGATGGGCTTATTGGTGAAAGAGATATGTCCCCTAAACCTAGAATAATAAACATGCTTGCTTGGGAACTTTTGCATAAAAACTCTTTTTTCTTTTAATCTTAACTTGAAACTAAATACATTTATTGAAATATGCATAGTCCCAACTCTCAAGCACCCAAACAAGAACATGTAACTTTCTTGAATAAAGGTTTACATACCGAATTACATGCACTAATAATTCAAAAAAAAAAAAAAAAAAAAAAAATCTCTAAATGGACTGACAATATTACAACTTTACTCAAAATTCGTTACATGGTCTACGCCACTGCATATCCAATCGTTCAAATAATTTCGTGACGAGCTCCCACATTTCGCACCTGGTTAGAATCGATCATCGAAGCTGAAAACGATCTTGATCTCGACCTCCCAAACTTACTATAATTACCAAACGCCACCGCATCCCGTTTCTCCACCACCAAAACATCCCACAACAACTTATTACGGGTGTTTGGCCGATGAGGAATATCGTGCGTGACGGAGTTCCTCCACGGTGGAAGTCCCCCATTGGGCCGTAAAAAATTTCCCCAAAATGACCTCAACCTAACCTGATCAAACGTAAAAGGTAGTCTGTGGGTAAATACCTAATTATAACACCTACATTATATCTATATACAAAAAATTACAGTTTACATCCCTCAAATTTGCACCGATTTCACATTTGATTCCTCATGTTTCAATAATTTAACACTTTTGGTATTTTCCGTCAATTTACCTTTAGTCCGTCAGTTAAAGCAGTGATGGCCACAACATTGATTCCGTTAGTACTAACGAAAAATTGACGAAAATGGTTGAATTTATAAAACACAAGGAACCAAATGTGTTTTTTTGCAAACATAGGGTGTCAAATATGAAATTAATGCAAACTTGAGGTATAAGAACTCTTTTTTGCAAACATAGGGTGTCAAATATGAAATTAATGCAAACTTGGGGTATAAGAACTCTCTCTCTCTCTCTCTCCACAGTTTTCACATTTGGTCCCCATATTTAAAAAAAAACATATTTGGTCCCTTATATTTAAAAAAATCAATACTTTTAGTCATTTTCGTCAATTTTTCATTAGTACTAACGCAATCAAGCTTGTGTACATCACTGCCTTAACTGACGGACTTACGGTAAATTAACGAAAATGACCAAAAATGTTATATTATTGAAACGTGAGAGATCAAATGTATTCTTTGTGTAAACATGCGGGACCAAATGTGAAATCAGTGCAAATTTGTGGGACGAAAACTGTATTTTTCCATATACAAAAATTGAATTCTAACCTGCATTCCATCTCTGAGGGGCTCCCATTCGGTGGCGGGATCGCAGTAATCAGATGGCGATTTTTGGACAACTTTTTTGCCGGTGACTCCGGGAAGAAACGGCGAGTTTGAGGCCGTTAGGTACGTGCCGTAACAGCTTTTCAGGCGGATTAAATTATCCTTATTCTCGACTAATTCGACTGTCCAAATCGATGGTGACGATTTAATTTTGTTGCTTCGTTCTTGTGTGGTGATGGTTTCTTGGTCGATTTGGATGATGGTTTCTTGGTCCGACTCGGCTACTAGGTATTTGTCCTTGTAGCTTATGAGCCTCACTGAGTTTGCTTTCTGGAAAAATTCCATTTCTTTCTTTTTCCTATATATATATATATTTTGTTTTGTGTTTCGTGTTTCGGAATTTATCAATACACGTACCGACGTACGTGATGTGATACGTATCGATGATTTTGAAATAAGAGACGAACAAAGTTTACAAGAAGATCTAAATATTTGGTCTGAATTCTTGCAAGATAGTTTCTTACCTGAAATCAATCAAACAAATTGAGGGATTCTTCTTTCAGGAAAAAATGGAGGTCGAAAAGCCAACATTCTTGGGATGAAGATCGTTGATAAATAAATATTTATCAAAATATTTTATCATATTTTTACATTTTGTTTTTGTAGTTCATTTGTTATACCATAGAAAATAGAAAAAAAATAAAAAATAAAAAAAAAATAGGAAGGGAGAGAGAGAATAGGTATCAACGAAATGTGAGGGCAATCCTACAATCTTTTCTGGTAAGTTGTTTAAAAAGAATGTGTATAACTATTAATTTCAAATTGGGATGTGATAAATGTCGTTCGAACTTTAATTTAATAATACCGTTACGACTTCAAACGTGATTTTGATCATTTTTAATTCCAAATTTTGCAAAACCCGAAAAATAGAATTTGTAGTATTATGAGTTAGTTTTCTAATCCAACTTGAATCACCAAAATTGGATGTCGGACGAGAAAAATACACATGAATCAATGGATACTGCCCACAACTTCGATGCATTGAGGTATCTAAAATTCAAAATGTGACTCATTCATGCATAACTTTGTCACACGGCATCCAATCTAGCGGATTTAAGTTGGATTAGAAAGCTAACCTAAAGGACTACAGTTTTCGTTTTTCGAATTTTGCCAAAATCAAAATAGAAACACGTTAAAATCAGGTTCGAAGTCAAAACAACATTAGTAAAATTGAAACGACGACATTTAACATTTCAGTTTCAAATTTTGACTAATTATGTTAAAAAAAAGGGGGGGATTAAGGGTAGTTGTATAACAGTGCGTGGTTTTTTAAACCTGAAAACCATAACCATAATCGATTTAGTGAGTAGTTCTTCCACGGATGTTTTATCCTATTCTACAATAACGTAGATATCGAGTAGTTAAATGTATATTGTTGTCTACGGGTAGTTGTACATTTTTAACGTGAAAACCACAAGTATAATCGATTTAGTAGGTAGTTACTTCCGAAAAGTTCTATTCTATTCTACTAATAACCTAAACATTGCGTGGATATGATTTTTTTCCCCCTGTGGGTAGTTGTATCGTCTGTGAATCCATGGCTATTTTTCGTGGTGTTTTACCAGCAAAATAGCCCAATAAACAAATGTCAAATGTTTCCTCGATTTCACTTTCATCTTCGGGCTGAAATATCATGTCTTCTTCCACTTCGTTGGAGAAGTCGGGAAGCTGGATTCCGTTCTTGGGCACTCTATTCTTGGCGAAAAAAGAATTATATGCAGCTTTGACAGGTACTGCATGTTTTTTTTTTCGGAATTGGTTCAGACATTTTGTCGAACACTTTCTGGGCAGGTTCTGAAACTGCTGAGTTGGGTAGAATTTGTGCCGTCTCTATCCTTGTGCTCGCTTCATCGAGACCACAAGGGGCACAAGCATCAGCAGGTGAAGAATCACACGACCCCAACGTTCTAGAGACGGAGTTGGGAGATGAATTAAAGCTTCCTCTAAAATCTTTTTCAGAACCAGAAGAGGAGTCGCGTTTACCTTCTTCCTCTCGATTGCAGGCATGTGTTTGCACGTGAATCTGTTGTTCTTTGAGAAGGGAAAAACTCTTCAAATGTGAGAATGTTTGGATTTTTTATGGGTTTATGACTTCGATTTTACTATGGGTTCGAGCAAGAATGCAGATTGGATTGAAAATTTGGGAATGTGAATGAAACGTGATTTGGGATTTGGGAGATTGAGTTATAGGAAATTAGTATATTCTTGTGCCACATCAACATTTAATATTCAATATATTATTCCACGTCACATTTAACGGCCACATAGACGTCACGTGAGCCACGCGTGCTATTTCCGTCGAAGTTAGCTGCCGACGTTAACGGCAGAACATAAAGTAATCAAAAGTGGCAAGTTTGAGACATATTTCGTGGATTGAAATGTTTGAGAACATAAATCGTTTTAGTGGTAAAGTTTAGGGACATAAACTGTAATTTTCCCATTTTTAACTATTAAAAAAAATGGATTTCCCTTTTGGTTATATTGGAGCCTAAATTAATCTGAAAATTATTATCAAGCAGCAACGGATTTCCCTTTTGGTTATATTAGAGCTAGGGATGGCAATTTGACCCGCCCCGATGGATCCCCGCGCCCCCGCCCTGCCCCGAAATTTTCGGGTATTACCCGCACGAAAAAAATGGGGCGGGTATTGGAATTGAATTTTTTTTTTACCGAGTACGGGTACGGGGATGGGTTTACCTATACCCGCCCCGTAGACCCGCCCCGTACGCGTCCCCGTACCCGCCCCGCATTATTTATATATATATAATATATATTTATTAATTATTATATTAAATATAAATAATTAAATAATAATAATATATTAAATATTAACTATAAATGCGGATTTTTAGGTTTCGATTATATAATTAAATATTAGTATTATATTTAAATATTATTTTATTTGTTGAAATAAGCCTTTAAATTATAAGTAGATTGCATATTTATTTATTAAAAAAAAGGAAAAAAAATGGACGGGGATTTTTACCCGCCCCGATACCCGTGGAGATTTTATGGGGCGGGTATGGGGATTCTTTTAATAGCCGTGGAGACTTTTGACGAGGATGGGGATGGGGATTTCCATAGCGGGGCGGGGATGGGGATTGCAAAACCCGCCCCATACCGCTGCATCCTAATTAGAGCCTAAATTACCTTTCTCAAAATTGAAGAATTTTGCCTGAAAGTTAGGTTTTTCCTCATTTTTGCACGGGAATGATGTCAAAACTTTTATTTGGAGTTTGTGGAAACCGGAGATTGATGTTCAGTGTTTGAATATTTTGCGCAAGCTATCACGGTGTCTATAGCAATCCCGCAAAACCCCATTTTTACGGCGATTTTTGTATATGCGAGCTGCTCCCATTGAACTAGAAAGGACCTTTGGGCTCATCTTGATGACTTGAATGGTACTATGGGCACGCCGTGGCTAGTGGGTGGCGATTTTAATACAATCTTGGATGTCTCGGTGAAAAAAAGGGGTCTAGCAGATGTTTCCCGCATGCATGATTTCCAGGACTTTGTTATGCAAGTGGGGCTTTTGAATGCAGGTTTTATTGCTAACCCATTTACGTGGAGCAATAATCGATCGGGTCTTACTAGGATACGGAAGAGATTGGATAGAGTGTTAATCAATTCCGATTTTCAATTGTTATTTCCATCTCTGCAGGTGCTTCATCTAGAGAAAACAATGTCCGACCATGCGCCGCTTAGTGTTCGTTTTGAACAGGGCCAGCAAATGGCTGGGAAAGGGTTTACGTTTCAACGTATGTGGGTTGACCACCCTAGTTTTCAAGCTGTGGTTTCTCATGCATGGTCCATTTCAGTTCACGGTTCCCCTTTTTATGTATTTCAACAGAAGCTTACGTTCGTTCCAAAAGCTCTCCAACATTGGAATTGGGAGGTATTCGGAGACATTACTAATAATATTCGGTGTCGCCAAGCTTGCGTTGAATCTCTTGAAAACGAATTGCAACAAGGCTGGAGCGAATCAATTTCGGAAAATATTACTTTGGCTAAAAACAGCTAGTTCAGTACGAAGACTGGGAGTTAGAGCTGTTTAGTTCAAAGGCACGTATGGCTTGGAACAAATCCGGAGATCGTAATACTGCCCTCTTTCACGCGACCACCAAAGATCACTGAAAGAGAGCTCTTATCCAAGTCATTGTGGTGATGGCTCCACATCGACTCGCAGAGAATTTCTTCTCCAATCTATTCAAGGCATCAGAGTATGATCTGGACGAGAATCTATTTCTTGGGGTTCAACCTTTAGTGTCCGATGAAGTGAATGAAGCCTTTTGGCGTCTCCCAGATCTGGAAGAACTTCTTGAGGCGGCCAAAGGGTTGAACCCGAATAGCTCACCTGGCAGAGATGGTTTTACCGGGCATTTCTATGTCGCCTGCTGGGATATTATTAAAGTGGAACTGTTGAATTTTATAATAGACTTTTTTCGAGGGGGTCACATTCTTAAAGAGATGAATTTAACCACTTTGGTTTTAATTCTTAAGATTGAGAATGCTCGGACCGTTGGTGATTATAAGCTAATAAGTCTCGGTAATTTTTTTGGAAAACTCTTATCTAAAATCATTGCTACTAGATTGGGGAAAATTCTACCGTTTGTAATCTCAGAGGAGCAAGCAGGGTTTGTCAAAGGTCGTAATATTATGTCGCACATAGTCATGGCTCAAGAATTAAGCGTGATATTAATCGAAAGTGTAAGGGAGGCAATATTATTTTTAAATTGGACATGGCAAAAGCATATGATCGACTACAGTGGTGCTTTCTTCTTCGGGCAATGCGTGCTTTTGACTTCTCTCATGCAGCCTGTGATTTAATTTACAGAAATATATGCAATATATGGTACTCCTTTCCTATTAATAGGGAAATGGTCGGCAATTTCAAATCTTCGCGTGGGGTTCGTCAAGGGGATCCGCTCTTGCCTCTCTTATTTATTCTCGCCCAACAGATATTAACGTTCAACGTTAATAGAAAGATTGATTCGAAAGAAACATCACAGTACAAGGTTGGCCATAATGAACTCTCGGTTTCACACCTACTGTATGCGGATGACATCCTCATATTTACGAATGAGGGCGCCACTCTGTACATCGGCTAATGGAGATTTTTCATTCGTATGAAAGGTCCTCGGGGCAGCTCGTTAATGTGACTAAAAGCCATCTTTACGTGGGTAAATGAGTAGAAGTAGAGAGTAGCAATATTGAGCAAGTTACGGGGATCCGTCGGAAAACCCTCCCTCTCAACTATCTTGGGGTTCCCATTCTGGTAGGACTAAGGTGTAATTTTTTGAATATCTTGTCACTCAGATTTGAGGTAAACTTCAAGGTTGGAAAGGGAAGTTTCTTTCTTTTGCAGGTAAAATGATGTTACTCAAGGCAGTGTTGAGTAGCATTCCGATTTACTCGTTGGCTTGTTCGAAGGTGCCTATATCGGTTATTAACACGGCTAGAGCAATCAATTGCTGCCTTTTTATGGAGTTCTGGCGGTGAATCGAGGACTCACTGGGTGAAATGAAAAACTATTTGTACTCCAGTTGAAGAGGGGGGTTTGGGTATTCGGCCCCTTAATCAGGTGATGTGGTGTTTGCATGTGAAGCTTTTGTGGCAAGTTATGCAAAGAAAGTCTCTGTGGGCGATGTTCGCTAATGCCAAGTATTGCGATCAACGTCGGACATTACCGGACAACCGACCTCTCCTTTATGGAGGTCGATATATAGTCATAGTGAGTCACTTGCCGAGTGTACTCAGTGGAATGTGGGTTCTGGAGATATAAGATTTTGGGCGGATAATTGGGTAGGTAAAGTGTTTGTCGGGCCTCTTCCAAGTGACCACACTTTATCTGTTGCAACCGCCATGCAACATCTTTCGGAATATCTAACACTAATTCCTCCTTCCCTGCATGAGTCGGTAAGGAAAGTTACGTTGGAGCCTGATCAGCCGGATCAGTTGATATTCACTCTTACGCATTATGGGGATTTCTCGACTAAAGAGTATTGGAGACATATAAGGGTTTTGGGGCGAAGAGAGGCGTGGACAGATCGCATATGGCACCAGCTCTTGCCACACAAGACGGGTGGATTCATGTGAAAATTGATGCATCGCGCTCTCCCCGTTGATCAACAAATTATCTCTAGAGGAATTTCGATGGTATCCAGATGTGTTTGCTGTAAAAATCCTCAACAAGAAGACGTCCAGCATCTCTTTTTCCAATCGGAAGTGGCGGGGCAAGTATGGCAGCACTTTAGCCCGCTATTTCATCTCCCATCACAGTTTGTGTCGTCGAAGCATGCTCTTACTGTTTGAGTCCCCAAACCACAAATACAAACGCAGTACACAATGGTTAGAACATTTACCGTGTATCATATTCTTTGTGAGTTGTTGGTGGCTCGATGCAAAGTAATTTATGATGGGGGAGTGATGCATAGAGAAAATATTATTCGTCGAGTGTTTTCTCACATTCATCACCTGGTCATCAATCCTGTTCCTCGACAGCCGTCTACGAAGCTTCAAAGTCTCCAACTCCAAGCCATTGGAGTCCGTTTAGTGCAGCCTAGCTATAAGCGTGGAAAATGGTTCCAATGGGAGCGGCCCAAGGATGGTGCTTTTAAACTTAATACTGTTGGTTCTTCCACGGCGAAGGAATGTACGGGCGGTGGGATTGTTAGGGATTCAGAAGGAGGTGTAGTTGCTAGTTTCTCAAAATATTTTGGGGTTGGCACCAATAACTTTGCGGAATTCTCGACGGTGGTTCATGGTCTTAGATTGTGCAAGCTTCTGGTCTCTCACAAATTACAGTGGAAAGTGATTCCTTATTGGTCGTCAATGCAATTCGGACCAAGAACATTGCATGGGAGCTTGAGTATATTTTTCGACAATGCGTGAAGGAGATGGAGCCTTCCTTCTCGTTCCAGCACGTCGTGAGGCAAAAAACACGGTCACGGATTGATTGGCTAATTGGGCGTATTCTCATAAGTCAAATCAAGAATATTTCTCTGAAATGAGTTTACCGAGGGAGGATCGGGCTGCATATATAGGTGATAAG
Organism: Erythranthe guttata; assembly: GCF_000504015.1. The sequence continues at coordinate 359,041 of NW_012193669.1, forward strand.
TTGGGTGTTTTCAATTTTCGTCCATAACTTTCTTCTACAATTGGTTTGGAAGTGGAGTTTGGCGGATATTGCATCTCTATCTCCTAGGGTGCAATCCACAATTTTCGATTCTAGAGTTGGGGTTAATATGCAATTTCAGGAGTTCGCTTTGGGAGTTTGCTGAATGAGTAAGCGGAGTTACATGTTTACCTCCATCAAGGAGCACTTTTGCGATTTTAAAATTTCTAGCTTTAGAGTATGTCATTTTTACCTCGCTTTAGGGCTTTCTCGTAATAGCTTCAATAGAGTAGCTTCTGATTTTTTGTTACCATTGTCGGGGCACTCTTCTTCCTTGTGTAGACCCCCAAAATAAAAAAAAAAAAAAAAAAAAACAAGCTATTAAAAAAAATTAGCAACAGTAAGTCGTGTCTCTCTCTCTCTTTCTCTCTCTCCACCGTATGGATGTAGTTTAGTGGAATATTTATATTTTAGCTTTTCCGTTGTATTGGCTACATTTATTTTGTTTATATTATTTTTTATTATATATCATTTATTTTACCTGTATTTATTTTGATTTATTTTTTGTTATTATTCCTCCGTGCAATGAACGGGTCAAAGTATTAGTTAGACTAATGCATAATTAATTTTTCCCTCTCGTGTAATATCCACCTAAAAATTTAATTGTAGATTAAGTGTCACTACCAATTATATTGAACAGTGATGTTTTATTGCAGACTTTAAACGTCGGTTGAATAACACTATTCACTTCAGATCTCATCAAACATTTATTTTACCACTGAATAATACATAGTGAATTATTAGTCAATTATACATGTCGTTAGCAACAAAGCACTAACTTTAGTGACACATAGAATAAGTAAACTTCAAAAATTATCCCGGTATAATCTCCAAATAGCAAAAATCTCCATGTAATTAATAAACTAGTAAAAACCGTCTTGTGAAATTTAGTCAAATGCAGAAACCCCCTTCTGGTTGACTTTCGTGTGGCTCACTCGCAGGATGCGCGACTGGTAGTTGGTTTCTAGACGTGAAATGACGAAATTGACCCTCAAAATTGAAACTAGGGTTAAAATTGGTTAATTTGTGAAATTTGGCTAAATTGGAGTGTAAATCATGAAATTGAAGTTGAATTGGGTTTCAATGAATTTAGGGTAATTTTGGTATATATAAAAGGATTTTCTTTATTTGCAAATAAGTTTGAATGAGCTGGATGACAAAAAAGTTAGATATCCATTTTTTAATTAAGTGCACATTGTCATGGGCCTTTTTGAGATTAACTCTAAAAAATATAAGAATTTATTAATTGTAAAACCCCGGAGCTATTTGCGTCTTTTTATATCAAGTTAACATTCAAATAAACATAGACTAAGTGTGCTATATAAATAATTGCATAGGAGTTTTTTGCTAGTTTATTTATCATAGGGTCTTTTTTGCTATTTGAAGATTAGACAGAGGTACTTTTTGTCGTTTACTCTCCCATAAAATCCTAAGCTTTGACTGTATGATTATATGATTTTATACTCCAAGTGTCTTACCAATTAATTCTGTCTGATTATATGATTTTCCAAAGACATGTCACATGTGCTTTCCTTAAAAAAAAAAAAATAGTGTATTTTAATCTCAAATTAAATAACATAACATGTAGTTTGTTCAGAAAAAGACAATAATAATCAAAAAAAAAAATATGAATATGATGCAAAGATGAAAATTGTAATGAATAGAGTGGTATGGTAGTATTAGTATTAGTGTTTCTTTTGTGGTTTTTTTTTGGGGAGAGGTATAGTTACATTCTCAGTTTCCGAAGAATGGATTTGCTCGAGAATCCGGAACTCTGTCATACGTTGCGGCGTCTGAACTCGAAAATATTCAAGAAATTCTATACTTTCATGTGGAACGGAAGCCATGTATCCGCCGTCGTTCGCTACTTGCAGCGATCGCGTTCGTCTGGCGACATCTCCATCAAGCTGCTAGAGAGCCTCGAGGCTTCAAGAAACACCTCTCGTTTTCCCGGGATGGTCCTCTCGTTCACCGAAAATCTCGGGGGTTTCTTCAGAGTTCCAGAAGTGGTGGACTTGTGTGCCGATTGCAGTAATTACAGGCCTAACGAACTTCTCGCCAGCTTTCTCGACTTTCTCCTCGATACAGTGGAGGAAATAGTGAAGTGCCATTCAGATTTGACCGATCCACTCGAGGACGAAATCGGTATTATGCAGGAACAGCTTACGTTTCTCGCCGCCATTCTAGGCGATACGCCCTTTACCTGCACCGAGATCGAGAGAACCAACAACAATGTCTTGAAACAAGTGATGGATGTGGCCAACGACGCGGCAAGGTTCTTGCATCTGTACTTCTTCACGAACGAATCGCATCTGAGCAGGGTCGATCTTTCGCTTGCTGAACTGCTCAAGATGTTTCAGCGCGTGGAAGCGAAGATCAAAGAGCATTGTTCCCTCGGAGTTCCACTCTTGCTGAGTTCTACGGCTCCGACCGCTGACGTGGATTCTCTTTTCGTAGTGAATTCTCTAGTCAATGACCTCAAGGAACTACTCATGAGTCGGGAGGGTGGTCCGATTGCTGATGCGTGCAACGGAATAGTGACGACTCTGCTCGAGGAGCTAATGCTCGTGAGTTCATTGCTTGGAGTTTTCGAGCAGCAGCAGCCTCACGCGGAGCCTGTATTGCGGATTATAGACTCGGCATATGAAGCTGAATACCTAATCAACACATTTGTCGTCGGAGATATTCCTGTATGGTATCTCACTCTCCGGCTCCCTCATGTTATCCAGAAGATTAAACTGATCGGGATCGGACTCGAAGAAATCAAGGAGAATTACAACGATGCCAAATATCTTATCGACTCATTTAGGGTTGGAGATGTTCCTGTGTGGTATCTGAAACCTAGGCTTTCGAACGTTATTAAGGTAGTAGGACCTGAAGAGATCAAGATCAACGCATCCGTCGATGATGGCATTGTTGTGGGAATTGAGGACGAGGCAACGGTAATTGTTGATCAACTTACGGGAGGAGAGAAGCAGCTGGTGGTTATATCCATCTTCGGGATGCCTGGACTTGGTAAGACGACTCTCGCGAAGAAACTGTACGACGGACCAGCTGCGCTGTACCGATTCGATCGCCGTGCCTGGATTGTTGTCTCCGAGAAGTATCAGAGGAGACGTCTGCTGGCCGATATCCTGCGGTCAATATGTGACCTTGACCGCGATAGTATCTCGAGCATGGATGCCGAGAGTTTAGGCGTAGAGATACACAAAACCTTAAAGGGGAGGAGATACCTTATCGTGATGGATGATGTATGGGCCTCGGCTGTGTTGGATGACGTGGGAAGGTATCTCCCGGACGATGGAAACGGAAGCAGGATACTAATCACCAGCCGGCTTAAAGACGTGGCGCCACCGGGTAGTATAGTTCGTGCTCTCCCTTTCCTGTCGCACGAGCAGTGCTGGGATTTACTAAAGAAAAAATTGTTGTGGGGCAAAGATCCTCCTCCGCAAGATTTAGTAGACGTCGGGAAGAAAATCGCAGCGCAATGTCAAGGACTACCGCTCGCGGTCGTTGTGATAGCTGCAGTTCTTGCAAACATGGGGAACCACAAGGGGTTGTGGAATGAGGTTGCGGGAAACCTTAGTCAAAAAATTTCTACAGACTCTAGTATGTGTATGAAGATACTGGAACTTAGCTACTAGCACTTGCCAGCTCATTTGAAACCGTGCTTTCTTTACTTCGGAGCGTTCCCGGAAGATAGCGAAATTCCTGTCGGCAAGTTGACGTCACTTTGGATAGCGGAAGGATTTGTACTCGAACAAGGTCAGAAGAGCGCGCGGGATGTGGCGGAAGGATATCTAACGGACCTAGTAGACCGCAGCCTTGTACTAATAGCCAAAAGTCGATCGGGAGGAGGAGTCAGAGCTTGTAGTATTCACGATCTTCTGCGCGAATTGTGCTTGAGAAAAGCTAAACAAGAGAACTTTATGAATGTAATCAAAGAGTAAGCTATCTCTGCTCCTTCTGTTTATTTATTTATTATTTTTTTTTTCGTTTTTGTAATGCTAATGCTGATGCTGATGCTAATGCTAATGCTGCTGCGGTTGTGATGATTTCTACAGTCGATTTTCAGTGTACGAGAGGAACCATCGCGTGTGTATCCCACCTGAAGCCATCGATGTAATTGAATCAAGACCTTTCGGCCTGCACATCCGTTCTTGGCTGGGTCACTGGCCAGGTATCTCATTCATTTATTCAAGAATGAAACTTCTACGGGTCTTGGATTTGTCAGCGAAAAATGATCCGATCAATGTAAGTGGTATCGAGCAGCTGGTTCACTTGAGGTACTTGGCAGTTAGAGTCGCCGAAGACCACATACCACCATCGATAGGCCGCCTTGAGAACCTTGATTTTCTTCTTCTCTACGGTCCCGGAAGTGTCGAGATTACGGAGGATTTCCTAAATTTGGTGAAATTGAGACATCTGCACATTGCAGAGCACGCCACATTCGGCGAATCTTGCCATAGACGAGCGGCACTTGCGGAGAAGAGCTTTCAAATGGACGGCCTCGAAAGCGTTTCCGGTCTTTGGATTATTCATGAAGACGACGAGAAAGTATTGAGATGCTGCTTACCCCGTGTTCGCAGACTCAAGTGCGCAACCAAGCCGTTATGGGACTCGTCGGAGAAGTGCCATCGTTATGTCGCGTTGGATGATTGCCTTACGATGCTTGAATCGCTTAACATATCTTACTTAGGCGGTGAGTACTTGAAGTTGCCGGACACTCTTAATCTCCCATCCAGCCTAAAGAAACTGACTCTGCACGACTTCAAATTGTCTCGGGACGAGATGTCGATGATAGGAAGACTGCCGAAGCTCGAGGCTCTAAAGCTGCTCTACACCGTGTTTGATGGAAAAGAATGGAAGACCAACGACGACGAGTTCCGGGAGCTCAAATTCTTGAAACTCGATGCTCTGAAGATCCGCAGGTGGAACACATCTGACGATCATTTTCCAAGGCTTCAACGACTCGTTATGCACAAGTGCTGGAAACTAAAGAAGTTTCCTCGTAGCTTGGGGGATATTCCGACGTTGCAGGTCGTTGACATACATTCGTGCAGCAAATCTGTCGCAAATTCGGCATTGGATGTTCAGAGGGAACAACTGGAATATGGAAAGGGCTCTTTATGGTAAACATAGCAGCAGCAGCAGCAGCAGCAGTTTGGTTTACATGCAATGCAAGTTAAAAGCTTGAACCACTAGTTAATGCTTAAGGCTGCATGCAAACTGAACAAAGTTTCCTTTTAGCTTTTTTGTATGAATCATTGACTTTTTTATATTTTATATCTATCGATCTAAAGCTGATAAATGGATAATCATTCTACAAAAAGCATAGCAGTAGTAAAATATATATTCTGCTTTTACATCTATTCAATCAAGTGAATTCAAGATAGGAGAGAGAGAGAGAGAGAGAGAGAGAGAGAGAGAGAGAGAGAGAGAGAGAGAGAGAGAGAGAGAGAGAGAGAAAATCATTCAATCAAAACTCCAAAATATGTGCCACGTATGTATGTTTTCAACAAACAAAAAAAACCCAAAACAGGGGAGGGGGGCCACATGAAAATTTTGAACCCAAGTGGCAAGTATGTAATATGTATGTTTTCAATGGCACGTGTATGATATGTACGTGTGTTTATTTCCTAGGAGAGAATTATTACCAGAATTGCTATTATATACTAGTAATACTC
>NW_012193676.1:7554-31127 GCF_000504015.1 Erythranthe guttata
TGTTGTCCCTTTTCATTTTGGGGTTTAATAGTTTAGTAAATTAGTGTCTGTTAGGCTAGTTTAATCTAATATTTGCATTTGCAAGGGTTTTCTAGAAGGTGGAAAATTAGGTTTTTTTAAAAACAACCTGAAATTGTTCGTATTTTCGATTTTTTTCTGATTCGACTGGGCAGCGGATTTATTGAACAAACATTGTTTTAATTTATTACGGAAACATTTGGTCGTTCTAAGCTAAGACTAAGTATAGATCATATGCATTTGGATATAATGTTATGTTGCTAAGACTAAGTATTAGGGTTTCACTCAGAAATAGATTTGAACAACTGTTGTTTTCTTGATTAGCGTATCGTGATGATTTTATGTCGTAAGTTAGATGTATCGTTTTTGGCGATCAAGTTCACACATAAAATAATAGGTTTAACACGGTAATCGTCTAGTAGATTAGCAGTAAATATCTTCAGTTTCTGTAGTATTATCCCCTAATGATGGGTTTAAATGCAATTAGGGTGGTTAATTAGGCGTAATAAGAGTATTTGACGGCTAAACTTTCGGTGGGTTTACGGTTATTTTTTACTTTTGATTGATTTATAGACGATAATCACACATGTAGTTTTTTGGATCTATACGCGTGTACGATAGAATATCAGTAAGTACGTTCACTTGGTGTAACATAGAACAATCTGTATTATAGCATATAAACTGCATATTGATATCTTCATAAAATAAAATAAAAAAATAAATATATGGGTAATTCTATTTTTGCATCTCTATTTAGGTGGTGTTTGCAAAAGCTTTTAAAAATAAATTATGAGCTTTTTTTCTAACATAATTTGTTTTTAGGTGTTTGCAAAACCAACTTTTGCTTTTGCTTCTCTTAAAATAAACTGATTTAAGCTATAATTTTAAAAGAACCCATGTACCTGCTTTTTCTATTTTAGTTAATTTCAGATTTTTTTGCAAACACCCCCAACTTTTGGAATTAAACACTTAATATCAACTTAACTCACAATCACTAACTTATGCTTTTAAATAAGGTTTTGCAAACACCACTTTAGTCAGTGAGAATAATATTACGCTCTTATGTATCTTTTTTTTTTATCTCACTTTGCCCCTTGTACTTGTATTGTATCTCACTTTAGCCCTTATAGTTTTATTATGTCATATTTAACCCTCTTATAGAATCTATTGTATGGCTATTTTACTAACATGGTTGCCGTTTTATAAGCCAAAGCATCGCGGCATTTTAAGGAACCATGCGAAACCGTTTTCGAAGAAAAATATCTCGCACGTGGGAGACAAGCACGTCACTTTCTCAGACAAGAACGACACCCGGAGTGGCAAACAGTCGTCTAATTATCACTCGGAATGTTCCAATAAGTTACTCCGACAAGATTCATCGACTGCAATAATCGAGGATGTTTTGTCAATGGGAGTAGAGAAGGAAGAAGTAGATGCTGGATTTACGACATTTATTATGAAGCGAAAGTACGACGACGAGGAAAGTGTTAGCAGATCTGAATCTTCAGACAGAAGTACATTACTTAGCATGAATCGAAACTTGTCTGAAAGTGGTCGTCTCGCAGAAGCGACACATGATTCGCTGATGTATGCTTGTCCGAATATCGACTCTACCTCAAGAGATTTGATACGGAATCTTGATCCCGTAATATTTCCTCCTCCTATGAGTTTCAAGAGCAATAACGAGTCCTTAGTGTCTCGACCTAATCTCTCACACGCGAATAATAGTGCTTTCCGGTTTCAAACATTGCCACGTCAGCACCCTTTCTGTGGGAATATTCATGCAAAAACGGGCGTCAATCGCTTGAATAATCAAGATTTTGTGGGATTGCCTCTCAATTCACAAGGAGAGTTCATCAGTTTCAACCCGTGTGCTAATTCAAGTGTCGATCTTTTTTCGGAGCGAAGAAGATTGGATTGTGGAACATATTCGACAAATCGGTTGAATCTATTCCCTGACGAGAGCTATGTGATCAAACAGAATCCCTCCAGATTGGATATCACTAAATCTCCATGCGACGACAACGCAAATTTCGGCTTCGATTTTCTTAAAATAAACGAGCATGCCTTTCAAGATTCAGACAACAACACGGTCAACAAGAGTCTCGGAAACGAGAAAATCCAGTCAACCATGCGTTTGATGGGCAAAGAGTTCGCAGTCGGCGGCGGAAGGGACTTTCAAGAATCTGAAAACGGGCATATTTGGAAGGATAAGAAAATCGTAAACGAGCATCGTTTCGGGAATATCCCGGTCAGCAATTTCATGGCACAGGATCATAAATTTAGAGAAACTTTGTTGTTCCGTCCATCAGAAAATACACACACGGGCGTTTTTGCTGCAAGAAAAATCGACAGTGGTCAGAAGATATATCCTCGTTCCGAATATTACAACAGGGAATCTAATTTGTTCTCTACACCAAAAGCTGCTCAGAATCTGCCTCAACTATCTCCAATATCAGCCATTAGATTTCCTTTCATGCACCCAGATATCCAAGGAAACACCAAATCTTATTCGAGTCAGAGATCTTCTTCAAACCGGGCCCCGTTTCGTTTCGATGCTTCGAAAAACGTAAACCGTAATTATTCATTCAGTCGTTTCCCCAAATCTACTAATAATGTTCCGTTTAAGCCAATAAAGATGCCTACTTTTGGATTCCGTAATGCGGGTTCTTCTGCTAGATTCGAAGGTAGTGTTCGAAATACCGGACGAGCGTACGAACCGCGTGCTGCCACAAACAGAACAACAGAGTTTGATAATGCAGCAGTGGGCCCCATCAAACTGACTGCAGGTTCAAAGCACATACTCAAGGCCTGTCAGAAAAAAGACAAGCGGTTTATAAGTTCAAGGTTTGCAGATTCAGACATCTCTCTTTCTGGAACAACCACCGATTTCAGGTTTCCGTAATCTCTGAAAATATTCGGCAAACCTACTTCGAACCTTTGTTGGTTTCTTCCACTGCTTAAATATGTTTCAGATGAACTACTTTTTTCGATCAACAATAATATTTCCGTTTTCTTAACCTTCCATGCGTATTACTCCATCTGATCCATAATAACTGTCTCATTTTTAAAATATTTTTATTTCATATTATTTGTCACTTAGATTTCCAATACTGCATTAAATGCAGCAGAACCTCGATAAATTGATAACCTCGATTAAATAATAGTTTCTCTCGGTCCCGACTCGGTGAAAACGTGTTAAATTATCAACTAGATAATTTAATAATTCTCTAAAGTAATAGAATTTCCTTAGTTTCAACTGTATTAATTTATAGAGGTTTAACTGTACATTTTTCATGTTTTAACCTTATTAATTCAACTCTCCAAGTATTAACTCTCTCTTATTACATTATTAAATGATCAAGGTTATTTTAGTGTTTCTAATGTGTTTTTCCTTAATACTTGTGCAGAGCTAAAAAACGACAGTTAATAAGGAACGGAGGGAGTATTAAGAAAGTGCTCATGTTTTTGTCAAATTCTCTTGCTTAACCAATAAGAATTTCTTCGTCTTTTTCGGAAAAAAAAAAAGAAAAAGAAAAACAATAATTAGGTAGAAAAAATAAAATTCTACATGAGCAAGAATCATTTAGATTCTACTCTCAAAAAAAAAAAAAAAATAGAATCATTTAGATTCCTTAATTATTTAAATTATGTACCTAAAAGTTTAGACCTACTAAAATAATCAAGTGCGTGTTTTTTTTTTTTTTTTTTCTCGGTAACTAATGAACTCACAGCACTAGGTAAACATACATTCTTGTATAATAACTTGCAAATCAAAAGAGAAATGTGAACCACACTAGACTAACCATGGGTAACAAGCTCGAGCTAGCGACCGTTGGCAAAGAAATTCGAACGTGTGTCAATTGACACATGCTCACTTGCTCCAAGCCTCCAACCGCTAGGCCATCCCTTGCGGGACAATCAAGTGCATATATCTATGTATGTTTGGGTGTGTATGTGCAAACCGCGTACTGCATAACTACATGTGTATGGAGAGATTACACCGGGATAAGTTAGGTGTATGTACGAGAAAACTGTCCACCGAAAAAAGTTGTACGTTGGTGTTGGGTGCTAAATACCTAACACGCAAGTGCACATATCGCAAACAAGTAGTAAAAGTGGACTCGTGAGAGTCGGATGTCGATCCCACAGGGAATACTCAAATTATCTAATCCTAAGTACCAAATTCCAACAACTATGATTTTTATCCAGCCTACGCAAGTTTGTCAAATTAAATCAATTAAACAATTAAACTAATTATGAAAGCAAATAAACACGAGAAAATATCAATAAAACGGACCTAGGATTTTATCTCCCCCCTATGCAAGAATTGTTCACCCAAAACCCCTCAATTATGAAATATATGATTCATGATTATTAACCCGAGACACTAATTTACTCATAACCCGCTGTCGCGTGTATTATGAGTCTATTATTCATAAACGGTTCACTATATGTCTATGCAAACAAATTATGAATAAATCATTAACTAACAAGTCTCGTAATTGGCTACCTATGGTGATATCTGTATGTCTACGACACCACATGCAATTGACACACTCATCCGGTGAAAACTACTCGAAGGTTCTTATACTTACCGTCTAATTATCAAAATAGTTCTGTCGAGTCAATCCCAATAATCACAGATAAAGCACATAAATTGATCAAGTTCATGCACTAACAATCATAACAAATAGAAGAAATAATCATAAAATCATAATTGCATAATCTCAAGAAAACGGGTTCACCATCCCCACATAGGGTTCCGAAAAAATCCTAGATTAAAAACTTAGCTACGCATGTTCTCTACGAAAAACATCATAAAATATAAAAAGAAATAGATTAAGAAAAGATAGACGAAAGAGGAATTGTGATGAAGATTTGTCAATTCTCCGTCTTCGATTCTTCGTTCTCTCGCTCCTCTCGCTCCAAGGTTGTCTCCCAAAAGTCCCCGATTCGTGCTTGGTTTGGTCTTAAATAGATGCCCCAACTTGGTAGATGATTTTAGGTTTCCTTGTGTGATTAAAAGTCCAAAATTGTGTCCAGCGTGTGTTGGCGCGGCCGCGCGAAAATCAGTGCAATTCTCGCACGGCCGCGCGAGAATCGTCGAACCTTCTGCCCAAATTCAGCATTTGGCACGGCCGTGCCAAAAATAGGCTAATTGTGGCACGGCCGTGCGGGTCTATTTTCAGCCAATTTCAGCATATTTTTGATTATTTCACTTTTGGCCCATATTTTCTCCAAATTTGCAGTTTTGACCCCAAACTTTTCCAATTCTTCAATTTATACCTAAAATACAATAAATCATCTTTTTAAGCACCAATTATCGTTAATTCACACAAAAAAAACTCAAATAAACAGATACGATAAAGTGTAAAAATATTCACTTAACAGTTGGCCTCCGCACACGTTTTTCTCTTGTGTTGTTGATTCATTTATGTTTTAACTAGAAATTTTGACTAGCATTCGTAACATATTTAAACTCATATGTCCTAATCACGGTTGTTAAATCGTGAAGCGAATCGCAAATTGATTCATCAAACGTATAAATCGAAAATCGCAATGAATCTCAATCTTACTTATTTAAAAAATAATATAGATAGTAATGATTATATATTAATATTTTTAAAGAAATTATAAAGAGTCATAAGAAAATCTATGTACTTCTGAAAAATAAACTCAAACTATAAAAATTGTAACTTCACAAAATACATTGATATTTTAATAAAATTTTCATAGTTTAACTGCAGTAAAATTAAATTAACCAAGTGTTAATGGACAAACAAGTTATATTTGCAAAAATGAGAAGTTAAAGAAAAAGGCAGAAGTGAAAAAAAGAATATAGTTATTAAATTGCCAAATCAAACTCATTTTTTGGAACCACAACCACTAGGAGTGGAAACCGGAATGGAATTTCCGAATTCCGCCAATTCCGATCCGAAAATATTCAATTTTGGAACCGTATTTTTCATTCCAATTTCCGATCCAATTTCTGGTTCTTCCGAACTTATTTGGAACATAATTGGAAAGGTATATAAAATTACTGTAAATTCCGATTTCCGATCTGATTTTAGTTCCGAATATTTTTATGGTTTTTCGAAATATATAATACAATTTATGATCTAATTTGTAATTCCAGAATGTAACTTGTATTTTATTTTATATGAAAAATATAAATACTGACGGGTCAAATAAATTAAAACCTTAGAAAAAAAATAATATAATTGACATCGAAAACTTTATATTACATTTTTTTCGTATAAGGAAATCTATGTTTCAATTTGTTGACATATGTTTTTATTTATTGGGTTTTGTCGAACTCCTTTTGGACTTTCTTGCATTTTCCTGCAAAATTTCAAAAAAGATAGAAACATATTGTGAAAAATTATATAGTAATGTAAATTCTGAAAATTCCGACGCTGATTCGGAAGCATTCCGAAATCGGAATGAATTTTTGCATTCCGATTTTTTTGGAACAAAAATTGTAACCCACTTTTCACTTCCGAAAAAAAATGGGATTTTTTCGAAAAATTAAAGTCATTTCTTATCCATTATGTCCGATTTCCACCCCTAGCGACTACAAATAATCATAGTGGTTATTATTTTCTATTTTAAATTAGGTTGCAATGCTTATTAACACAACATCCATCCCAAATGCTCTCAAGTTAATTATTTTATATACTCACAGTTGGCCGAAAACCTACACGCAAGTGCACGTATCGTACAAGTAATATAGTGGACTAAAAGTCCGGATATCGAACCCACATGGAATATTTAATTATCTAATCCAAGACGCTAAATTCTACCAATTATTATCAAGCCCACCCTACACAGTCGAGTTTTGAGAGAATAAACTAAATTAAACTAAATTAAAAAGCAAGCAAAAACAAGAAAGCAATTTAAACACGAAGATTAATCAAAATAGACAAGCCTAGGATTTTATTCTTCCCCCCTATGTGATTATTACTCCCCCAATTCTTTCAATTATGCAAGCAATTAACCCGGATTACTAACCTGAGATGCTAAAATAATCATAACCCGCTTCCGCGTGTATTACGATTCTAATACTCTAGATTCAATTACTATATTCCTATGCAATTAATTCTAGAACACAGCATTAAGCACGAATCTTAATAATGGCTACCTAAGAGATTAACTATATTCCTATGTTAATACCACAAAGACTCTTCTACCACAGTTCTAATTATTAACCCGATCTTCCGATTCATGCGATTAGCAATAACATAAAAGCACATAAGGTGATCAAATTCATGCACTTAATAAAACAAGTAGAAGAAATAATCCGGAATTAAAACTTGCATAAAATCATAGAAAAGGGTTCATAAATCCCACATAGGTTCCAAATAAAATCCTAGAAATAAAGACTTAGCTACTCGTAATTCTTATGATAAATAAAATAAAATAAATAAATTAAATAAGAAAAACTATGCTTGAATCCTCGTTGATCTTCTTTGCTCTTGAATTTGCGTCCCAAGATTGATCCCTAATTGTGTGCTTGACTTGGTCTTATATAGGGTGGAAAACTTGGGGAAGAAGGTAGTTTCCTTGTGCAATTAGGATTCCTTTACTGCGCAACTTCGGAGTCTCGGACGGGGTCCCACGATTTGCACTAAAACAGGGACGGGGTCTCAGCATTAAATCCTCTGAAATTTGATTTTTTCACTTTTGGCCCATATTTTCGCCAAAATTGCAGTTTTGACCCCATACTTTTCCAATTCTTCAATTTGTACCTAAAATACAATAAATCAACTTTTTAGGCACCAATTTCGTTAAAACACACCAAAAGCTCAAATAAAAAGATACGATAAAGTGTAAAAATATACACTTAACACACCCCCAAACTTGAACTTTTGCTTGTCCTCAAGCAAAATCTACCAATAAGCAAATAACTCAACTATTACATCTCATCACATAGATCAATGATCAACTTCACGTTTTCAGAACTTGAAATTATAATGACAATTCTTAGGCATTCGCAAGCTCAAAATTCAACAATACTTAGTCACTCACCATTACCAAAAACCACAATTCATACAATTGCTTCAAGCATCCAATATTTGTAAATTAAAGATAGAAAGAATTTATACTTACATGCATATGCTTGACTCCAAATACTCACCAAATTATTCTACTCTATTAATATCGAACATTAAGCTATTGGGATCATTGGGGCTTTGTGGCTTTCAATTGTTAGGCTCTTTGGTTCGAGGTAGGAAATATGGGCATGTGTGTCTATTTTTCTTGAATTTAGGTGATTACGCCAAAATTTGAAAGATAGGCGTTTGAAACAATGAATTCACCTACACGAACTTTAATAAACTTGATTCTCAAAAGTTCAAAAGTCTCCACTTTTGCTTTTGAGACAATGGATCGAGTTTTCAAAAATAATTCAACAACTAGTCCTTATTTCTCCCTTCTAGTCTCTTCTTCTTCTCTTTTTCTTTCTTTTTTTTTTTTTTTTTTTTTTTTTTTTTTTTTTTTTTTTTTTTTTATATATATTTATAGAAGCATATATATTTGTCTTCTTTTTTTTTTTCTCTTATTTTTCTTTTTTTTTTTTTTTGAAGAAGAAGGACCTTATAAAATTTTTCGACCGAACTCCAAGGGGTAATTTTTCAAGAATCTCCACTTTTCTACCTTATACACATGGCTAAAAGAAAGAACACCTTTTCTCCGAGGCTCAAATCAAGGTTCTAAGGAATTTCGATAAAAATGTCGGCTTGAAAGGCTCAAACGGTTCAAAGAAGGCCCAAATCATATCCCAAATTACTCACTACTCAATATTTCGTATCATAAATTTCCTAAGGTGAGTCTTAAAACCGAACATAGCATGATCTAGCACAAATTAATTCCAAATTTAAAATACAAAACATTCAACCAAAGCAATGCACAAAATGTGATTCCTAGCAATAATTCGCTTCTAAGTCCTGTTGAATCGAAAGCTAAACAAACATCAAATCCTTATCACATAAAACAAGCGATTTCATCGTCAAACATTGATCATCTCTCATCATCATAAATCATCGATGCATTCGACTCAAGCAATTTTTTTTTTTTTTTTCCGGAATTACGAGAAAAACAATGAAAACGAAATAAAACCTAATGCATGCAAACTAAAACAAATAAGCACAAAAATAACATGTTTTTCACCCCCAAACTTAAAATTTTCGTTGCCCTCAACGAAATTAGCACAAAGTTTAAGGATAGAAAACACCTGATTTAGTCGGAGTCGATGTAATCGGGGTACTCCTCCCTCCCTCTCTCATGCTCATCCTCATCTGAAAGCTCGGGCACGGGCTCAATAATGGGTGCCGGTAAAGGTGCCGGCTCGATGCACTCGGGCGTGCCGCATCCCAAGTGTTGGACAATAGCTTGTAGCATCTTGCTCGACCACCGTTGAAGTGCCTCCACCGTATTGACTTTATGCTCGACGGTAGTCAATCGGTTCCGAGTAATTATCATCTCTCGCTCCATCTTCTTTCGGAATCGTCGATCGGAACGGGAGCTTGAGGCTTCGGGCTCGTCTCGGGCTTGAAGAGCGGCTTGCGGCTCGTCATATGTGGCTTCTTTGAATAGCGAAACCGCAAAATTGGCAATCGGCTTTCGGATGTTGAGCTTGATATCATTTGGCAATTTGGGGACCTTCTTTCTTTTGCACAATCCCGTGACGAGGCTAGGGAAGAAGATGCCCTTTGTATTGTCGCGCATGGAAAGCCAAATTTGATCGGACATAATTGACCCAATGTCGACCGGCTTCCCCGTGATAATGTAATAAGCGAGCGCACACCGTTCGTGGTTGATCCGACTAAACGATGTAGTCGGGATAATGTTGGCGCAAATGAACGTCAACCACGCCTTGCCTTCATAATTGATGCTTTTCCAACTGAGCTCATACGTCCCTTTGTCCGGGTATTCGATCCATCTTGGATGTCCATCACTCAACACTTCACCAATTTGCTCTTTGGTGACTTCGTTGCTCATCTCTTGCCAATCTTGACCCAACCACGAGAGCCCGTAATATTGATTTATATCCTTCGTCTCCCAACTAACATAAATTTTTCGTACTACACTTGTGAATTTTCGTGGATGCTTGAGTACCAACGTGTTCGCATAAAACTCTCGTACGATCGATATGTTGTAAATTGGCTCCGGTTCACCAACCCTTTGCCATCCTCGTCTTATGATTTCATGGTTAAGATTGGCTAAGTGTGACAACGTGATTGTCAAGGCCCGTTCCGTGATGACGGTCTTTTTGCCTTGTTTATCGAATAGAGTCGCGGCGCCTTCCACACTAAAAGCGTCTTTTTCGGGAAAATGAATCGTCATTTTGGTGGCACCTTTCTTTCCTTTGCCTTTGGAAGATGAAGCTTCATCCGTGCGACCTCGTTTGTTGGACGACATATTTGGGAGAAGTTTTGGAATGGATGCGGTAAGAATTGGATGAGAATCGACCTCCAAATTTGGTTGAGGCAATTTATCGAACACCTTGTGGGCGTGCCTTGAAAGATGAGATTTTGAAGAAGTTGGTTCGATTCTCTAGCCTCTCTGTCAATACCAACACAAAATATTAATTTGAGAGTGCGTGAATGAATTATATGTGTGAAATTGAAGAATTTTTTGAAGAGAAGTTCAAAAATTCGAAAATTGTGTGTGGGAGGTTGAGAGGATGAAGGAGAAGGGTTTAGGAAATAATGGGGGAGAAAATCTGATTTTTAGAACTTTATAATGCTCCATTATAGCCTCGGATGGCCGTCCCATTTTTTACCCTATTTCTCGGACAGCCGTCCGAACCTTCTGTTTCACTACTGCTCATGGGACGGCCGTCCCGTTTTTAGGCCTATTTCTGGGACGGCCGTCCGAAGTATGCTGGTTTGGCACTGGTTTCGGGACGGCCGTCCGGACTTTATACCTGTTTTTCAGACGGCCGTCCGAAAATTACCGGTTCTTACTGGTTTGGGGACGGCCGTCCCGGTTTTATGTCTTTTTGTGGGACGGCCGTCTCAATCCCCTCTTTTTTTTTTTTTTTTTTTTTTATTTTTTTTTTATTTTTTCGTGGACGCTCGACTCGACTCTCGACTCACGTTTTCGACCCTAGAAAGTAAAATTAAAATTATAAATTAGAATGCATGCTTATGAAAAAAAAAATTATAGAAAAAAATACGAAAAACAATAAAGCTTGGGTTGGCTCCCGAGAAGCGCTAAGTTTAAAGTCTTCAGCCGGACGTTGCTTCTTTCTTTTTAAGCAAAGGTGACCAAGGCCATTTGACGTTCGCCACCATCTCCCCAATAGTGTTTGAGTCGATTTCCATTTACTTTGAATACTCGTTCCGATTCACGGTCTTTGATTTCTATAGCTCCATGTGGAAAGACTTGTTGAACGATGAACTGCCCCGACCATCTTGATTTAAGCTTTCCCAGGAATAACCTAAGCCGTGAATTGAACAAGAGAACTTCTTGCCCTTTTTGAAATTGACGGTGCAAGATGTTGTTGTCGTGCCACCTTTTGACTTTGCCTTTGTATAACCAATTGCTCTCGTACGCTTGCTCTCGTAATTCGTCCAACTCGTTGAGTTGCAATAACCTTCTTTCCTTGCATTCTTTGTAATCGAAATTCATCTTTTTTAGCGCCCAATAAGAACAATGCTCCAACTCCAACGGTAAGTGGCATGCTTTACCGAACACTGCACGGTAAGGGGTCATTCCCAATGGCGTTTTAAAAGCTGTGCGATATGCCCATAGTGCATCATCGAGTTTTATCGACCAATCCTTTCTTGTTGGGCCTACCACTTTTTCCAAGATATTCTTGATTTCGCGGTTCGTAACTTCGGCTTGCCCATTCGTTTGTGGATGATACGCGAGTGCAACCTTGTGCTTTACACCATATATGCCCATCAAGTTGTCAAATTGCTTATTCACAAAATGCGATCCACCATCACTGATAATTGCCCGTGGTGCTCCAAACCTAGTGAAAATCTGTTTCTTCAAGAAAGCACACACTACAGATGCATCATTAGTAGGGGTGGCTATTGCCTCTACCCACTTAGTAACGTAATCGACGGCCACTAAGATGTATTGGTTATTGAATGAAGGGACATAAGGCCCCATAAAGTCAATACCCCAAACATCAAAAGGCTCGACTTCGATCATCGTGTTCAATGGGAGTTCATGGCGAGCCAAAATATTGCCCGTGCGTTGGCACCGATCACAAGTAATAGCAAATTTATACGAATCTTTAAAAAGAGTTGGCCAAAAAAACCTGATTGAAGAACCTTACGTGTTGTTCTTTCGCCCCCATAATGTCCTCCATAATCCGAACCATGGTAGTGAAAGAGTATGTCTTGCTGCTCATGTTCCGGGACACATCTTCGCACCAACAAATCACTGCACTGTCTAAAAAGAAAAGGCTTTTCCCAAAAATAAAATTTTACATCATGCAAAAATTTCCTCTTTTGATGATAATTGAGATTCGGTGGAAGCACTTGACTAACCAAATAATTTACATAATCGGCAAACCAAGGTACCTTATTATCAAAAGCAAGCAACTGTTCATCAGGAAAATTTTCATTAATGCAAATTCTATCGCTTTCGTCTACATCTTTCTCAAGTCGAGATAGATGATCGGCTATTTGATTTTCACTACCCTTTCGATCACGAATTTCAATATCAAATTCTTGAAACATTAAAATCCACCTATTGAGTCTAGGTTTTGCATCCTTTTTAGTAAACAAATATTTGAGGGCAGCGTGATCAGTAAAAACAACAACTTTGGGTCCTAACAAGTAAGAGCGAAATTTTTCGAAAGCAAAAACAACAGCTAATAACTCTTTTTCCGTTGTGGTGTAATTTAATTGTGCATCATTAAGAGTTTTACTAGCATAATAAATTGATCGAAAAATTTTCTCTTTCCTTTGACCTAAAACGATGCCAACCGCAAAATCACTAGCGTCACACATAAGCTCAAACGGTTCATCCCAATTCGGTACGCAAATAATAGGAGCGGATACTAACCTTTGCTTAAGCTCGTTGAAAGCTTGAAGACACTCACCATCAAAATTGAATTTTGTCTCCTTCTCTAGTAGGTTGTAAAGGGGCTTGGCAACTTTTGAAAAATCTTTGATAAAACGCCGATAAAAGCCCGCATGTCCAAGAAAACTCCTAATGCCTTTGACCGAAATAGGTGGCGGGAGATTTTCAATTGTGGAAATCTTTGCTTTGTCCACTTCCAAGCCTTCTCGCGAGATTTTATGCCCAAGCACAATTCCTTCGTGCACCATGAAGTGGCACTTCTCCCAATTTAGCACCAAGTTGGTTTCTTCACACCTGCGCAAAACCTTAGCCAACATGCAAAGACAAGTGTCAAAAGTATCACCGAAAATAGAGAAGTCATCCATAAATACTTCTAAACCGTTCTCTACCATATCGGTGAAAATAGCCATCATGCACCGTTGAAAAGTAGCAGGTGTATTACATAAACCAAAAGGCATGCGTCTAAATGCAAAAGTACCATAAGGGCATGTAAATGTGGTTTTCTGTTGATCATCCGGTGCAATGGCTATTTGATTATATCCCGAATATCCATCTAAAAAACAATAAAATTCTTTACCTGCCAATCTATCAAGCATTTGATCAATAAAAGGTAAAGGAAAGTGATCCTTTTTAGTGGCTTTATTTAATTTCCTATAGTCCATGCAAATTCACCAACCCGTTGTTGTTCTAGATGGAATTAATTCATTATTTGCATTACGGATAACTGTCATACCTCCTTTCTTAGGAACACATTGAACGGGGCTTACCCATGCGCTATAAGAAATCGGATAAATGATACATGCGTCGAGCCACTTGAGAATTTCCTTCTTGACTACCTCTTTCATAATGGGGTTGAGACGCCTTTGCTGCTCTACTGACGGATGTTGTTGATCATCCAAGATGATTTTGTGCATACACAATGAAGGGATAATTCCCTTGATATCCGCAATTTTCCATCCAAGTGCCGTCTTGTGTTCCCGCAGTACCTCCAATAGCCTTTGTTCCTGCAAAGTAGATAGAGATTGTGAGATAATTACCGGCAAAGTATCATTCTTACCGAGGTAGGCATATTTGAGGTGTGCGGGCAATTCTTTCATCTCAAGCTGTGGTGGTTCCTCCAATGATGTCTTGAATGCCTTGGGGGTGGTGAGGGGTGCCAAATCCAAACTTTCAAACTTTTGCCTAGCGAGAAAATCACCGGAATCTAACCAACAAATTTGCTCCTCCACTCTTTCATCTCCACAATCGTTACCTACAACCAAAGATGCCTCCAAAGAATCCAAGTGTAACGAATCAAAATTTTCAAAAGAACAAGAATCCACTACATCGATAGAAAAACATTCATTAGAGTTGTGCGAACGCTTAATTGCATTAAAAACGTTAAATTTAATAGTTTGGTCATGCACCGTCATGGTGAGATCCCCACTAGCACAATCAATAACAGTACGTGAAGTAGCTAAAAACGGCCTTCCCAAAATAATTGGGATTTCTCTATCTTCATCCATATCAAGAATCACAAAATCAGCAGGAAGAATAAATTCGTCAACCTTCACTAAGACAACTTCTAAAACCCCCTTTGGGTAGACTAGAGACCTATCGGCTAATTGGAGTGTTATAGCCGTTGGTTCAATTTCACCCAACCCAAGACTCTTATATGTAGAAAAAGGCATAAGGTTGATGCTAGCCCCTAAATCAATGAGTGATCGAAAAAATTTATCTCCTATTGTGCAAGGGATAGTAAACTTACCTGGGTCGCCGAGTTTTTGAGGGAGAGGTCTCGTAAGGATTGCACTACACTGTTCGGTGAGTTGAATCATCTCGTTTCCTTACAATTTTCGTCCCTTTGTTACGAGTTCTTTGACAAAATTCACCCACTTCGGCATTTGTTGGAGTGCTTCGATAAGAGGGATATTGATACGGATTTCCTTCATCTTGTCAACAAAGCTTTGGTATTCGGCATTTAACTTCGGTGGTTGGAACCTTTGTGGGTATGGGATGGGAGGAGCCGGTGTAACCTTCGCCCTTGAAGTTTCGCCTTGAACGTTTGTTTCCTCTTCCGCCGCTTCGGTCGCTTTTGTTTTTCCTATATTTGTCTCTTTTCCCGGGGCTTCTTCCAATTGTCGTCCGTTACGTAGGCTCACCGCTTGTACTTGCTCGTTTTGCCTTTTTCTTGGGTCCTCCGTGTTTGATGGCAATGCCCCTTGCGGACGATTCTCTTGATTCAAAGCAAATTGGGCGAATTGATTCTCCAAGTTCCGCACCGAGGCTTGGGTAGCAGTCATGAATTGGGCCAATATCTCCTCCGTGCTTGATTTTTGGGCCGGTGGATTGTTGCCTTGATAGCTTTGTTGAGGAGGGGCTTGATTTTGGAATTTACCTTGAGGTCTTTGATACCCTTAGCCTTGTTGATTTCCTCCATATTGCCCTTGTGATCTCCACCCTTGATTTTGGAATTGGCGAGGCGCATTGTTGACGTAGTTGAGCGACTCCGCATCTTGTTGGCATTGGAGCGTGTAGTGATTTCCACCGCAAATTTCACAACATGGAGACTCAACGGCTTGGACTTGTTGTGGTGGATTTGCTTTGATGTGTTGTAGTAGGAGTTGATTTTGTTGAGCAATTTGGGTCACTTGAGCTTGAAGGGCCGTAATTGCATCTAACTCCAACACTCCGGGAACTTTCTTGGCTCCACTAACCGTCCTCTCGCTTGACTTGGCAAACCGATTTTGAGCAATTTGATCTAACATGATAAATGCATCCGGTATCGATTGACTCATAAAATCCCCCCCGGTTGATGCATCTAAGACCGTTCGTGCATTCTCGTTAATCCCTTGGTAGAAGATGTGGATTTGCCGCCATTGTTCGACTCCATGTGTTGGACATTGCCGCAAAAGAGTTTTAAATCTCTCCTATGCCTCGTATAATTGCTCGCCTTGCTCTTGGACAAAATTGTGAATTTCTCGTCGGATTCTCTCGTCCTTCTCGCGTGAGCTATAGACTTTCATGAAAAGGTTGAGGAGTTGAGGCCACGACGAGATAGAGTGGGGGGCTTGGGACATCAACGACTGGCGAGCTCTTCCTTGTAGGGAGTGCTTGAAGAGAATTAATTGAAGCGCCTCTTGGGAAACGCCGTTTTGACGGTGGGAATTACAGGTATCTAGAAAATTGACAATGTGAAGATGGGGATCTTCACCTGCCAACCCACTAAATAGCCCGTTATTTTGGAGCATCGTCAAAAGGCCTTGCTTAATCTCAAAATTGTGCGCCTCAATGGGTGGATATTGGATGCTCGGGCGGAATCCGTCTACAGTTGGGATTATGTAATCTTGAAGTGCTCGTGGTCGAACTGCTGGCTGTGCTGGAAGTTGAGGGGGTGGGTCTTGGACTTGGTTTCCGTTGGCCTCGAGTAAATTGCCTGCGGCCCTGCGTTCTTCGTCCTCCATTATATTGTTTTCGCGTTGAAGTCTCCTAGCCGCTCGAAAAGTACGTTCGATTTCAGGATCAAACGGTTCTCTAGCAAGATCGAGTCTTCTACGCATACACAGTACGTAAAAAAAATAAAACAAAAATTAAATGGGTGAATCGTGAAAATTGTTCAAATCTAGAGCTAGAATAAAATAAATAATTAAAATAGTCCCCGGCAACGCCGCCAAAAACTTGTTGGCCGAAAACCTACACGCAAGTGCACGTATCGTACAAGTAATATAGTGGACTAAAAGTCCGGATATCGAACCCACAGGGATTATTTAATTATATAATCCAAGACGCTAAATTCTACCAATTATTATCAAGCCCACCCTACATAGTCGAGTTTTGAGAGAATAAACTAAATTAAACTAAATTAAAAAGCAAGCAAAAACAAGAAAGCAATTTAAACACGAAGATTAATCAAAATAGACAAGCCTAGGATTTTATTCTTCCCCCTATGTGATTATTACTCCCCCAGTTCTTTCAATTATGCAAGCAATTAACCCGGATTATTAACCTGAGATGCTAAAATAATCATAACCCGCTTCCGCGTGTATTACGATTCTAATACTCTAGATTCAATTACTATATTCCTATGCAATTAATTCTAGAACACAGCATTAAGCACGAATCTTAATAATGGCTACCTAAGAGATTAACTATATTCCAGGGCCGGCCCTGGCCTAGGGCGAACCGGGCCCAGGCCCAGGGCCTCATTTTCATTAGTTATATTATTATGTAGTTTTTTTTTCATTTATTTATTTTTGGCTATTTCCTTCTCATTTCTCACGTATTGAAGATTTCCATGTGACCCCACCACCACCACTCTCTCTCCTATCTCACATCACTCTTGATTAAATGCCACATCATTATGAGGTATTGGGATTTGGGATCAATAAAAATAGTTTTAATTTGTAGATTTAATAATATGTTATTTTATACCCTAATTTAATTGTTCATTAGTATTTTATTAGTTCAAAGTAAATATGGATAAACTATTAGATTAAAACTTATTTGGTAGGATAATTTCACCATTATTTATTATTATGATTCGATATTTTTAATTCACATTGCATCTTATATTTTCTATATTTAGAAAATATTGTATGCCCTTAAAATATAGTTGTGCAATACAAAATGAATATTGGTATTCATCTTTTGAGTTTTATATATTTTTTTGTATTTAGAAAAAAAAATTATGCCTTTGATATATAGTTTTTTTAAGCTTGGCCTTAATATATAGAACACAATATTTGGTAGAAATAATATAAATTTGATTTTTTTAATAGGCTTATAATAGGTAAATGTAATTTTTCTTTAAGATAAAAAGGTAAATATATATATTTTTCTTTTAGTTAAGGGCACATTTTTTTTCTTTTCGCCCTGGGCCTCTAAATACCCCGGACCGGCCCTGCTATATTCCTATGTTAATACCACAAAGACTCTTCTACCACAGTTCTAATTATTAACCCGATCTTCCGATTCATGCGATTAACAATAACATAAAAGCACATAAGGTGATCAAATTCATGCACTTAATAAAACAAGTAGAAGAAATAATCCGGAATTAAAACTTGCATAAAATCATATAAAAGGGTTCATAAATCCCACATAGGGTTCCAAAGAAAATCCTAGAAATAAAGACTTAGCTACTCGTAATTCTTATGATAAATAAAATAAAATAAATAAATTAAATAAGAAAAACAATGCTTGAATCTTCGTTGATCTTCTTTGCTCTTGAATTTGCGTCCCAAGATTGATCCCTAATTGTGTGCTTGACTTGGTCTTATATAGGGTGTAAAACTTGGGGAAGAAGGTAGTTTCCTTGTGCAATTAGGATTCCTTTACTGCGTAACTTCGGAGTCTCGGACGGGGTCGTCCCACGATTTGCACTAAAACTGGGACGGGGTCTCAGCATTAAATCCTCTGAAATTTGATTTTTTCACGTTTGGCCCATATTTTCGCCAAAATTGCAGTTTTGACCCCATACTTTTCCAATTCTTCAATTTGTACCTAAAATACAATAAATCAACTTTTTAAGCACCAATTATCGTTAAAACACACCAAAAGCTCAAATAAAAAGATACGATAAAGTGTAAAAATATACACTTAACACTCACATCTCAATTAATCAAGCCATTTAAATTGCTAACTAGATTAGAAAACAAGAGATGTACATTTCCAATTACAAAATATTGCTTCGGTTATGTTGTAATTATGTTAATAAATATAAGCGTGATTGAATTGATATTTGCTCGTGTGACTTAAGCGGTGTTTGAAATTCTAGGGGGAGTGTTGTGAATAATATGGAAAAATGGGTCTTCCTATCCTAACACATGACAGGTTGTAACCTCTATATTGTACTATAGATTCTCAACTTCCCACTACCCCACTATCCCCACACATTGTAGTGTTTGTAACTCCTATGTAACTTATTTGTAACTTCTGGTGGATTACACCTATATAAATGAGAATATCCCATCCCCTAAACACCCACAATTTTCTCTCTACGGATTGTTGTTCTCTTTGCATTCTCTCTTTCTCTCTGTCTTGTTATTTGCATTCTTATGTATTTCCACAAACATAAATAGGCCATTTCAAAACAATATTAATATAAACTTTTATTTATATCTTAATCCCATTATCTGTAATGTGAGAAAACAGCCACACTGGAAAGAAACTCAAGGGCTTCAGTGGTTTCTCAGGTCTTTAAAGTTCAATCAATTTAGTAGAAGAACAACCACATAAGAACGAAACTCAAGAGGTCTCTTGAGTACTCTTCATATGCGAACTTCTACTCTTAAAACTTCCTTCTTAATTCAATTTTTCTGACGTTTAAAAAAAAGATATTATTGTTTCTCATTCAGTGGCTGGATGAAAAACTTGTAAGGCCACTCTTCCTATTTTATACGAAGATAAATCCTTATCCTTCGTGCCACAACTATTATTATTTTGATTTTGACGAGGATGTTGTCATTCGCCGCATGTCTATAATGTATTGCCGTTCGATCTTTTCAATTTTCTTTCTATATCTTTAGCCAAAGTGAAAATGTAATAAAATATAACTATGTGAATATCAACTCTGGCATAATATTATTTGGTAGGTTGTTACAGTTTATGTGGACCTACCGGAGAATGTACAAAATCGTTTGAAACATACTTTTGAACAATTTTCCGTCCATCGGCACAGTAACTCTGTAAGTGATCTGAAGATAATATTTTGCACTTAATGCCACTTAAATACGATGCTTGCAAATCCTGTATAACTTTTCTGCAGGTTTTTTTTTGTTTTTTTGTTTTAACCTTTGTATCTGCAACGTATAGGTCTGTCAACGAACTACTAGAAGAAGAGCAAGATAGACAAGAATACAATATTTCATTTATATATATGAGTTTTAAGATTTTATATAGTTTTTCTATGATTGATATAATCATTTTTGGAAGCAAAAAGTATTAGGAATTGTGATATTTTTTTGCAAATATATAGACTATATCTTTCTTTAGTATATTTGTGATGATTATGTCCTTACATACTTATATCCATGTTTTTTTAGAACATCTCCAATACTAAACTCAATCTCTACTACTTAGAGTGTCACATAGGATATTTTGAGATTTTTGTTCAAATATCACTTCCAATGCAAATCTTGAGAAAAGTCTCCAAATGATTAGCGGCACTTGTGATTTTAGAGATTCTTAAGATGACACTCTGAATGGACGTGTCATTTGTCATCTTCAGGATCTCTAAAATGCTAACTCATCATTTTAAAACAATTTTTCTTTTACTTTCTAAGAAAATGTTTTGAGTCTTGAGTGTGGCTTTGGAGAAGACTTTGCAGTAAAAAAATTCAATGTTGTCAAATAGGATAGAGAAAATTTTTAGATTCAGATTTGGTACT
This sequence comes from Erythranthe guttata, assembly GCF_000504015.1. Next base: position 27,987 of record NW_012193676.1, read on the forward strand.
TGACACCTAGAATTTTTAGAGTTTCTTTCGAATTTAGCATTGAATATGCTCTTAGCATTTGCAATAATTATTTCCTTACACAGTAGCAAAGTTGACGGATTTCCATTACCAAGACGTACGAGCCTGGTTGATGATTTCGTCGATCTATTCCAGAGCCAAGGTAAATGAATCATGCGTGAACCTAACAATATTTTGTATGTTCGAGTATTAGCACTTGTATAGAGTGAACAAAACTAACACCAATTTGCTAGAAAATGTCGATGTTAATGTTGAATGTGTATGTTTTCATTTAGATAGTTGGTCTTCTATATGTTAAATTTAAGGCGGTGGATATATGCAAGCTCAATTTTTTCTTTGTTCAATAACACATAAAAGCGTTTCTTAGTTCAAGACCACAAATTAACCTAATTTTCTTATATCAAGACCAAAGATGATGAATATGTCATCATTCATAATATTTCTTATAAATCAGCATGTCGGCGGCGATATTGTCCAAAAAAATCGGTATTCGTGGTTACCGATATTTGTTGAAAAAATCGGTATGCAAATACCGATTTCTGGAATCATCGAATTTTTTTCCCAATAAAAATAAAGATCCATAAGCTAAAATAAACAGTTAAAACATACTTTATTGCGTTCACCACCCTCATAAACCACCATCTCCTTGTTTTCTGATTTCATTGTGAATGTTCGGTGTGTATTTGATTATTTTGGTGTGTAGGGTTCTTGGTGGATTCGTGAAGAAGAATGAGAAGAAGAAGGAGATTTTTAAGTTAAATAATGAATAAATTTGTGGGTTTATGTATTTATTTGGTCAAGCACAACGGGAATAATTTTTTTATTTTTATTTTTAATGTTTTGTGTTTTTAATGGTCTTGAATTTCATTAAGGTAAAATTAGTATTTTTATGTTGGAGGTATTGAACAAAGAAATTTTTGACTTGCATATTATCCGCGGCATACACTTAACTGAACTTTGATATATATATTTGCAGTTATTTTCTGAGCCAATGTGGTGGATTTTAAATTGTTCAAGTTGGAGTTATTTCAAGTCTTTCAAATTCAAATCTTTCAATTCAAATGCATTGGTAAAAATATATGAACAATCTTTAAAAAATGATATATTTTTTTCAGCCAACACGTGCGAAGCACGTGCATCTTTTTTGTGTATTTTAGTTTCTGTGTATTTTAAAATACTCTGTGTATATAAGAAAATGATGCGTTGTTGGCCACCGACTCACCATGTATACTCACTAAGTTTTGTTGTTTCTCATCCACTTGAACACATGGCTTTAATTTTATTTACTTTATTATTTGTTAAATAAGATATTGTCATGTGTTTATAAAGTTACTTATTTCTTACAATATCTTAAATAAAAGTATTTTATATATCTATTGTCAATATTATAAGGGGGAATATGTCAAACACCCTCCATTGGATTTTTTATTCTTGATAAATCCTTAATTAATTAATGGTATTTAAGATAAATCCATTGGACTTAAAAACCCATATATGCCCCTACTTATTAGTATAATTATTAAATTAAATATTAAGGTAAATTAATACCAAATATCTCCCAAAAATAAATCAATTCCAAATCAATCCCAAAATCACATTGCCCTATAATTCGCCCCTCTTCCCCCAAATCACGGTAGAAAACATAATCGTATAACATGCAGTCTTTTTTTTTTTTAAATAGTTTTTTATATTAATTTAAAACATAAGTTTTTTTTATTTTACTTTTTTAAATGGTTCATATTTAAAAAAAATTAAAATCCACTACATACACATCGAAAACCACTAAATTTATCGAAAACCACTATGAAATTAAAGTAAAAAATACTACTCCCTCCGTCCCAATTTAAATGACGTTTTGGGTTGTTGCACACATATTAAGAAAATCAATAAATGTGTATAGATTATAGTGAAAAATATAGGAAAATACTAATATATCCTTGACATTAATTATTTTATAACTAACTAATTAGGAGTGATAAAGGGTAAAATTGAAAATAGTACAATTAATGATGCATTGAAAATCTAAAATGACAAATAATTTGGGACAAAAAAAACTCTCTAAAAAGACATATAATATGGGACAGAGGGAGTACAAAATAAGCATAATCCACATTAATATTAACATAATCCACTATGTAATTAGTGAAAAACCACTATGTAATTAGTGAAAACCACTATGTAATTAGTGAAAACCACTATGTAATTAACAAATTTCATTACAAAAATTCACTAAAACCTACTCCCTCCTTCCCTGAATAGTTGTCACTTTTGTTAGTTGCACACATATTAAGAAACTCAATAAATATGCATTGGTAGTAGCAAAAAGTATAGTAAATCACTAAAATGTCCATGCTATTAATTGATTTTTAAATAATTATATTTCAATTAATTATGAGTGAGAAAGGGCAAAATTGAAAAATAACAATTAATTATTCATTGGAATAGTAAAATGACAAATAATTTGAAATATAAAAAAATGGCAAAAGTGACAAATATTAAGGGAAGGAGGGAGTATCAATTAACAAAAACCACTATTAAATTAACGAAAACCACTCTGTAATTAACGAAAACCACTGTATAATTACAAATTCCTAGACTATGTAATATTGATGTAATTCACTACAAACTTATCGAAATCTACGTAATTCACAACGAATTAAAGTAATCGAATATATATATATATATATATATATATATATATATATATATATATATATATATATATATATATATATATATATATATATATATATATATATATATATATATATATATATATATATATATATATATATATATATGTATATATATATATATATATATATATATATATATATATATATATATATATATATATATATATATATATATATATATATATATATATATATATATATATATATATAACTGTTTGTTTCTCTCAATCTTTTCTTCTCTATTCCTCCGACCAAAATCACCGGCGCCGTAATATTAGTGCATTTTGACACCAGCAAAAAAAAAGAAAAAAAAGTAGACAATAGTGCAGTTCGACGGTGAATTTGAGCAACCAACATCCAATTCCGACACTCCTACAAAAAGCCAACAAGTGTAAATTGATCAGATTAAGAATATATTTTTTTTTCA
>NW_012193676.1:31227-76210 GCF_000504015.1 Erythranthe guttata
CAACTCCCCTCTCTATGTATAGAAAACCCCCACCTAATTATATATTCCTAGAGTGTGTGTGAGTGTTGTAATTATCTATACACTTTACATAGATATATATATCTCTCTCAAAGAATATGTAAATGCGTATATATATATATATATATATATATATATATATATATATATATATATATATATATATATATATATATATATATATATATATATATATATATAACTGTTTGTTTCTCTCAATCTTTTCTTCTCTATTCCTCCGACCAAAATCACCGGCGCCGTAATATTAGTGCATTTTGACACCAGCAAAAAAAAAGAAAAAAAAGTAGACAATAGTGCAGTTCGACGGTGAATTTGAGCAACCAACATCCAATTCCGACACTCCTACAAAAAGCCAACAAGTGTAAATTGATCAGATTAAGAATATATTTTTTTTTCAAATTAGTTAATTAAATATGACGAAATTAAACAAAGATCAGACATAGCTTTCTAGGCTGCATTATCCATCAATTGGCAGATAAACTGCTCAGAGCCCAGTGCAATCATCATTTCAAAGCAAACAATTCTCAATCAACCAAATAAAACAAATCGTGAAAATAAAAATAAATAGAAGAGAAAAACAATATTTAAATATTAGTTTTAAAAATGTTAAAGGGGTATTCAATATTCCTTCCCGCCGCCATCACCGAGTTACTGTCGGAGATAGTCGCCGGAGTAAATTTGGATCCGGTGTCCTATATGCATCTGCTGCAGGAACTGCAGGACACAACTCTGGGCTCGATCCTCTCCGCCTTGCTCCCCCACTGTCTGCCGCCGCAGCGAACTTTTCCGTTGGACAGAGGTGGTGGTGGTGGTGGTGGGGCAGGGCAGCATAGGTGTGGTCTGTGTAGAAAGGGATGAACGACAGATCTAGGGTTTGGATGTGGGACTTAACAGAAAAATATTGAATAACTGAGTATAAAATATAAAATATAAAATATAAAATATAAATAAACGTGATAAGAGAAAAGGTTATAATTGTCAAACTATATTAACTTTTATTAATTTTAATTGTTTTGGATTTAACTCAAAAATAAGAAAAAAATTTGGACTTAATGTAATTAGAGGGGGCTAATGAGGGGTGTTTGTCAAATTATCCCATTATATAATGCTAAAATTAACTGTAATTATGACAAGAATATTAATTTAAGGCCATATGATGGTCACTAATTAATGGAGGCTACGAAAGGTTAAAGGACCAAAATAATGGTTATAAAAATAAGGGTGCTGATAAATGCATGACGAGTTTCAGTAAATATAAGATGTTTTATTTTAAAAATTCAAAATCTAAAATATATACCATCTTATTTTGTTAAATCATTTTTATTTGAAGTTTTCAACGACATTATTTTGGGAAATATCACACGAATATTTTTAGTAAACATAGACAATTTAATTAAAAATTCATAACATATATGTATCATCTTATTTTTTTCAAACTCCTTTTTCATCGACATTTTTAATTTGGTAGAATACCATACCATTAATCATCTAATCATCAAAAACATAGATTTATCGGTTTTGGAGGATGATACGGTTGACAGTGAGGTAAAAATTTAATTATACTCATATCGAATATTAAAGACAAATAAATTTAGGGTTTTCTTTAGATGTGTTTGAGGCTCGAAATTGTAGAGAATAAATATAATTATACAAATACTTAATGATGAATAAAGAACAATAACTAATTTTATATTAAAATATCTATAGCTACTAAAACATGGGTCCAAAAATATTAAAATAGAAATAAAGTTAAAATTATAAAATATCCTACATGCACTAAAAATTGTTCTGTATTCATCATTTCCCTAAAAATAATTTATTTAATTTCAAATTTTAAATCTTAAACTGTCAGAGGTGACTCATCAAGCATGAAACTTGTTCTGTCCAACGGTCACTTATTGATGAATGCAAATTAATCGTTATTTTAATAGATTCAGCAAATCTTGATATTCTTTTATAACTTAATTAATAAGGCAATGTTTGTATACGTTTTTTAAAGTTATTTTTATTTTATTTTGATGAAATATATTTTAAGATAATAATTGAAGAATTAAAGTAATGTTTGTTTATAATTTGATATCAGACGAAATATATTGTAGCGATCAAATCATGTTTAAAATTGTTGGTGAAATGTATTTTGAAAAAAGAATTTGAAAAGTAAAATGATGTTTTTTTTTTTAATGATTACAATTTTTACTGTGGCAGCCACATCATATCTGAAAAAGAAAGAAACTTTAACACACGAATTCGTTTCGTGAAAATATTTAAATTGAGATGAAAACATAACCAAAGGTTGTCTAGCGTTTCTTTTCAATAATATTAATAAAAATATTAGGATATATTCATCTTTTCTGTTGAGCTGTCAGTAAATAAATGTGCAAATTAAATAAGGTGGTGCCCATGCTATTTGTCACCAGTCACCACTATCCAATTTTCTAAACAAAAGAATAGAAAAAGAAAATCATTGTTCATGAAAGTTTCACAAAAACCTGGCTCTATAGATACATGAAGTCTAATATCAATACAAATGAAACAAACTATAGTATAGTAAAAAAATGGCATTACTTGAATCAAATAATGATCAAGAATTGTCAAGAGATCAACTTCTTCATGCTCAAACTCACATATGGAACCACATATTCACCTTCATGAAATCCATCTCTCTAAAAAGTGCGATTCAACTCGGAATACCCGATATTATCCACAACCACGGCAAGCCTATCAAACTCTCTGAACTAGTCGACGCGCTCCCAATGAGCAAATCGAAATCCCACTACATATACCGTCTAATGCGGATTCTAGTCCACTCGGAATTCTTCATCAAGGACGAAGAAGAGCGTTATTGGCTTACACCGGCCTCTCGTCTCTTGCTAAAGGAGGGCCACTTCACCGTGGCGCCACTTGTCCTACTCATATTGGACCCGATTCTGACGAAGCCGTGGGACCATACGATGGAGTGGCTCGCAGACGATCGCCCCGTCTCACCGTTCGAAACGGCGAACGGAGGGACAAATTTTTGGGAGGTCGCGGGGCGAGAGCCGAGGGTGAGTAACTTGTTCAATGAAGTTATGTCGAGCGATACGAGGCTCGTGGCTCGTGTACTTATCGATGACTGCAAGCATGTGTTTGATGGAATCGAGTCGGTGGTGGACGTCGGGGGTAATACGGGAACTTTGGCTAAGGCGATTTTAGATGCATTTCCTAAGTTGAAATGCATTGTTCTTGACCTCCCGCATAACTTGGTTGGATTGGAAGGGAGCAATAATTTGACCTTTGTCGGTGGAGATATGTTTGAGGCTATCCCTTGTGGTGATGCGGTTTTTCTCAAGGTAATTAAATTTTTCACATGTTATTAATTACAAGAGTTTTAAAAGTAAAAGTTTAATTTGTTATATATTATACATCAGGATATAAATTATTATAGATTATGAATTTATAATATTTGATAACGTACGAATTACAAATTGCATGGTAGTAGTAATATTAATTTGAATAAATTTATATCGAAATCTATGAAAAATATAATGTATAAAACCTTTGTTTCTACATTTACTATTAATTTTAGATCATGCTATATTTTTATTGTACAGTATGCTTGTATTAAATTAGTGGTTCCTACAGTGAATCATAAATTGGATCTGAATTATTGGATCAAAATAGAAAAATGAAAAGAAGAATACGCCATGCAACTTGCCTTGGGTGATTCACATGATGCAATTTATTTTGTATAGTTAGACACTGTTGAATAGTCATCTCAACCAAAAAACTTATTTTATTAGTGAAATGTATTATTTAATATTAATAACTCTAATGCAAATAAACAAAAATTATGGGTATTTTTTAAATTGTTAATTAGTCTTAGGGGTAAATACCCTTTTTCACTCTATGAGAAACTTTAATTTTGAGAACTACAAACAACCCCACCCCCCTCCCCCCTCGAGGGGTTTAGTGCAAAAATCAAGTTCTTAGGAACCTTACTTTTATTCTCATATTCAACTTTCAACTCTTTATAGAAATAATGTTGACACAATATTGTACAAATCATAAATATATAGTGGATATTGCACGACTGGAACGACGAAGATTGTGTCAAAATACTGAAGAAATGTAAAGATGCAATTCCGGACAAGGACAAAGGGGGAGGGAAATTGATTATCATCGACATGGTTATGAATATTTATGAAGGAGACGACAATAAGGCGATGGAAGATCAACTCTTCTTCGATATGGCCATGATGGCTTATCTCAATGGGAAAGAAAGAAGTGAGAAAGAATGGGTAAAGCTCTTCTTTGATGCGGGCTTCACTAACTATAAGATCACTCCTGCATTTGGCGTTAGGTCTCTTATCGAAGTTTATCCTTGAATCCATGCTCGAGTATCAAATTTTTATACATCGGTTGGAAATTTCAATATCATCCGTAACATGAAGATCTCAAGGTTATGTTGTGCGCGTTTTTTTAGTGTGGAGTTTTATGCCTTCATTGGTTCTTGACCTCGTTGAACGATTTCTTTTCTTCTCCCGTTTGTCTTCTTTTTTCCTCACCGAAATCAATTTCAAAACACAAATGTTATTCTAATGAAATAATAAATTCAATATTATTCATATATATATATATATATATATATATATATATATATATATATATATATATATATATATATATATATATATATATATATATATATATATATATATATAGAGAGAGAGAGAGAGAGAGAGAGAGAGAGAGAGAGAGAGAGATAAAATCAAGAAAAAAAGTTGGTTATTAAATTGAAAACGATTATATTTTGTTGCCAAATCACTTGGAGCATTTACAACAAAATATTTCATTGTCTTTCGTCACTTACTCACAAGAAAATAAAGTTGTTGCCATTGTAAATATATTTATTACAATTTTATATCATAGCAAAATGAAATACTCTTTTAGAATAAACAAAGTTGTTGTCTTACATTAAATTCGTTGCGAAATATATATGATACTATTCATGACAACAATATTTTTCGTTACCTTATGAGATCCAATCCATATTTCATCCTTTGACTATACTCCTTTCACTTTCACTCTAATACTTAAATTGCCCTTCCAGGCTTCCACTATATTATTCTCACTTCTCCCATCCCATTTCTCCTTTCTTTTTCTTTTTTAAATTAATTTTTGTTTTCTATTGTTTATTTTATTTATTAATATTAATACTATTTTTATTATTTTTACATTTAAAAAAAATATTTTTTACGTTTTTTTAACTTTTTTTTCACTGTCTCCTGTATTAATCGACTACCAACTAAGTCATAGTCGGTTAAGGAATTGACTAATAAAATCGTTGTTAAATAATGAAATTAACTATTAAAACTAATAAAAACAACGTAATGTCGTCAATGAAACCCACCACGATTCAAAAAATAACAAAAACAACTAAAAAAATCGAAACTCAACTATTTTTTACAAAACACCAAATATACAAAAAATGTAATTGATTTTATACAAATCGGATGACGAATTAACAATGGTATAAGAAAAAACGCACAACCGCTATGCCCCCAAGTCCAACTACATGGGCAAAATATTGAATCAATAAACAAATATCCAAAAATGAATAAAAAATGTGGTCGATAACCGTATCCGACTACTTAAACGTATTTGAATAAACCTTATCCGACTACTGAATTGTCGTCAATTAAACCTTAATCGACTACTGAAACATAGTCGACTAAACCTTAATCGACTATTGAACGCAGTCGATTAACTTGCGTGAATTTCCTCCACCACGCCATCCTCCGCGAGATCTACCCAAAACAACCCTAGATATGCTTCCATTATGTGTTAGAAATTTCAAGCTTGCCTCAAATACCGTTCAACAGAAAGGTCCTTCAGAGCGGTTATCCTCTTTTCGTCGTACTCCATCTCTTTGATCGCCAGCTGGCAGGCGGCGCCAAAGCCGACGACTAGCGGTGCGGGCACTGTGCCACTCCTTATCCTTCTCTTTTGCCGGCCGCCGTTCATTTGTGGCCCAACCCTAATTCTTGGCATGTGTCTCATGTACAGAGCTCTGATCCCTTTGGGGCCAAAGACCTAATTCTTGTAAGAGACCTTTAGCTCATCCCCACTACTTACGAATTTTTTTTTTTAAATATATATATATATATATATATATATATATATATATATATATATTTTTTTTTTTTTAATTTTAAAAAATGAAGTTAGCTGCGTATGTGCACATATGTTATAATTCAAAAAGGAAATCAATTAGTGTGATAATAAAAAAATTAAAAAAAAAAACAAATATGTTATACAGCCAACCTTAACTTACATGAAAATACGTGGTAGTATAATCAATCAGGTATTTATCCTGTCTTCTACATGTCATCATGTGCTAATATATAATTAGATGGTTTAGGAATTAATTATTAGCGTTTGCGTTTAATTGAATTTCCTCAAACATGTAAGAACTAATTAATTAGTATCGCCTTGGAGTTATAATTGGCTGTTAATACCTCTCATCGATCCATGTTTCTTTTGTTTTTGCGGTTTGCACACCTACGGTTCTTTAGACACGGGTGCGGTCCAATCAGTCGACGATAAACTCGTTCATCTACAGACTGATGAACATTTTCATATATCTTTGATTTCCTATTAGATTAATTTGACCCATCCAATAAAGGTGGTCGTACTGTAGATGTTGCTTTAGAATTAAACATATGCACGTGACAAAACAAATCAATTCCCAAAATTTCACTGAATGTATCTAGTGATGTGCTCTTGATTCGTCACTCTTGATACTAATTGTTAGTTTTATTTTGTGCAAATATTATATATTTTTGCGGATTATGGTTTTTGATTTACTGTTACGCTAAGTGTTAGAACATTTAGTAAAATATAATTTAAATTAGATAAAAATTTCACGTGGTTTCGCATAAAATTGTACCCTACATTTACGATGATCTGCAAAAAATGAATTTTCACTATTTTACTTTTACAAAGCACAATTTTATGTCTTCAACAATAAACTTTTTATCTTGACGTCGTTCTTGTGCAATGCTCAAAACTAGTGAATTCCATTATGTCAGACAGCTCCTCCTTTCCGCATGGTTGAACTACCTTCAACGCTGAATTCATTCAATGAGCAGATCGACTTCTTCCCGATCGAGATCTTTTAAGCCCTTCTCCATAAGAACCAATCTTCTACAATTCATATATTGAGCCCATTTGGTATTCAAATGTTCAACTCCTATTACTTATTGGCCCCTATCAACACAACATATTAGAATGTCAACACAAACAATATAGTGCAAAATAATTAAAATGTTTCAAAAAAAGAAAAATATTGACCGGTGTAAACATCAAAATTGTCAATCAAAACTAGCCGGGGAAAAAGTTTGACCTTTCAACGTCGGCAAACGGTCAATAAGTCAATGGATGAAATTAGGGTTTCAACATTTTGAATCTGATGGGTTGAAAAGATTAAGGGTAATTTTGTCAAAAATTAATTATGTCAATAGATTATGTCAATTAATTATGTCACTAATAACCAGTATTTTTTAAAACATTTTCTATTTTATTTTTAAAAAACGAAGGACTCTTTATAAATAAGTTCATCAATGGATACTTATTCATAAAGAGATCCAGACAATAAATTATTTTACAAAAAAGTCCACACATGGTCCAAATTGTTGTAAAATACTAAAATAGTCCCTCATACTTTAATATGCTGCAATTTCATCCTTTCATTTAATTTAACCTCAATTTGACCCCAAATTTCACATATTATTCAATTTTGAACAAAAATACATTTTTATGGACAATTTCGTCTGTCACCGCCGTTGACCGCCGGTCTCCGGCGTTGACATTTTTTTTCTTCTTCTTCCTGATTTTTCCGCCACAGGTTTCCGGAATTGACTTTTTCGAATATTTTTTTCTTTCTTTCTGTGACATCTTTTTTTTTCCCGTTTAAACATCAATATTGTTGTGATTGAAAGTAATATTAACTATATTACTGTTAAACACAGTAAAACTAACTATACTACAGTTTAACACAGTAACATTGCTATATTAATCTCTAACAGAGTAATATTAACACAACAAAACTCATTATTAACGTGTAATAGAGTAATATTACTATGTTGACCATTCAACAAATGTAAACATAATAAAAAGCCAAAAAAATTAATATTACTCTGAGTGACACTAATATTACTATAATAACAGTAATATTACTGTCAACCACCGTAATATTACAATAATAGACATTAATATTATTACGTTACTCCGTGAGTAACTCAAACAAAACAAAAAAACTCAAACAAAATAATAATACTGATGTGGTTGACAGTAATATTACCGTCAACCACAGTAATATTATTGTGTTTACAATAATATTACAATAATAGAATTAATATTATTACGTTACTCCGTGAATAACTCAAACAAAACAAAAAAAACTCAAAAAAAATAATAATATTGATGTGGTTGACAGTAATATTATTGGGTTAACATTTATTTTACTGTCAGCGACAGTAATATAATTACGTTGACTTATCAACAAATCAAACAAAATTAAAAAAAAATTAACAAAAAAATAATAATAATATTACGTTAATTTACTGTCAACGACAATATAATTACATAAATGTATTGTCAACGGTAGTACAATTACGCTAATGTACTGTCAGTGACAGTATAATTACCATTAATGACAGCACATTTACGGTCAACGTTTAGCGGCGGACGTTAGAAAAAAACAAAAAAAAACAAAACAAAAAGACACTAAAAAAGTTAACGCCGGAATCCGGAAGCGGAAAAAAGACCAGAAGGAAAAACAAAAAGTCAACGCCGGATTCTGGCGGCAAAAAAGAGTTTCGAAAAAAAGTTAAAATTGAATTTTTGTGGTCAAAATTGATTAAATTGGGATTACAATTAAGAATTGGGTATAAAGGGTTGAGGGTAATTTTGTCTTATGCATCAATTTTTCCTTTATTTATCATAAATATTAAAGAGATGGACTTATTGGTGAAAGAGATATAGTCCATAAACTTAGAATAATAAAGATACTTGATTAGAGACTTAGAGCAATTCCAATGCTAAACATCAAAATTGGATTATCAAATACTCATTTGATAATTAAGATAATATTTTAATATCCATTTAGAGCAACTCCAACCCATTGTTATCAAATGGGGTTATCTAATACTCATTTGATAACCAAGATTATATTTTGATATCTCTATACAACTAGTGAACTCCAGCCACAAGTATTAAAAACAATTATCAAACAAATTTATGATTATTTATATATTATTTATTTTTTAATCTATTTTAAATAATCATACAAAACCGATTTTTCTGGTAAACTATCATCAAAATCAATATTAATCACGTTTTTACCTTTTGAAAATAGAAAAAAAATTATATATACATAGAAATTCTTTTTTTTCCTTGGAACTTTATTGAAGCTCTAGAGAAAAAAAAATTGTGTTGAGATTTTTTTGAGATTTTTTTTAGAGGAAATTTGTTGAATAGGGTAGAAAATTTAATTTTATTCCGTTGAGATTTTTACGTAAAGAAAAGAAAACTCAATTTTGTTGAGGTTTTTTTCTTTTTTCAGCGTGCTCCTATTTTTTAGGAGAATATTTGATAATTATTTATTTGGGATGTATTTTTACTTCCCGATGGATGAGTTATCAAAATAGAACTCTATTTTAAAAACCCCATTGGAGTAGATAGTTCTTAAATTTGGGGAGTCAAATGGAGGTTAATGTGTTTGATAACCCATTTAATAATCCCGTTGGAGTTGCTCTTATAGTTTATCTACTCCAACCATGGTTATCAAAATTAATAATCAATTGGAAGTTTTTTAGTTGGTTTATTTGTAATTGGCATGTGTCATTTTGTAATTGGATGTTTAGGTGGTTATTTTTTTGATAACTCAATTTCTAATTTTACATACAAAGAGGCAGAATATCGAATTACTTACCCATTTTGATACTCCCATTGGAATAGAAATTTTTAATTTTGGGATATCAAAAAGTGGTTTATGAGTTTGATAATTCATTTAATACTCCCATTGGAGTTGCTCTTATGCACAAAAATATCAAAATTGAAAGTTAGCTGAGTATCTGCACATATGTTGTGTATCAAAAAGGAAATCAATTAATTTAATAAAAAAAAAAAACCAAATATGTTATATAACCAACCTTAACTTACCTGAAATTACGTGGTAGTATAATCAAATACGTGTTTTACCTGTCTTCTGCATGTCAGCCTTGTGCTAATATATAATTAGTTGGTTTAATTTTTATTGCGTTTTACTGAATTTCCTCAAACATGTAAGAAGAAAAAATATTTGGTAACGCCACCCCATTTTACATTCTTAAAACTTAAGTAACAATATGACCAAATCACTACAAGAAAAATTGGTATTTTACTATACAATATTTTTTGGCTACATTAAAGAACCATTACAAAAGTACTTTTTACTACACCACAATCTCGGAGTCGTAATAAATGCTAGGATTCATCGTAGCAAACAAATATTTGCCACGGCTGTTTACCGTAGCAAAGGTTTTTGTCAACGAATTTGGCACCTTTTTGCTACTGTTAATATACAGTGGTAGTAAAAAACCATTTTTTGAGCTGCAATTGCCTATAAATAAGCTTGTGCATATTGTAGAAAATACTAGAGTAGTTCATTTGTTTTCAAGTGTTCTTCATTATTATATACGACGACATTCGTTGAAGAACACCATAAAAAATGGGATCTTTAAGTGCTAAAGAACTAGAATTCATTTTCGGCCTTCTGGGTAAAAAAAACTTACGATGTTTTTTTTAAACTTGGTATCGTAGTAAGTTTTCGATTTATTTCGTTAATCCTCAATATTCTAACCTTTATCTATTTGGAAATTTTGCACAGGTAATATAATATCTTTCCTTGTATTTTTGTCACCATTGTAAGTACCCCATACATACATATATATATACGTCACAAACTTAGAATATTTATTTATATTGCAAAAGAACCCTAATTCTTCGTTTTTTGATTTATAGGCCAACCTTTTATACGATTTGGAAGCAGAAATCATCGAAAGGTTTCCAATCAATACCATATTCGGTTGCGTTTTTTAGCGCTTCGTTGTTGTTGTACTACGCATTCCTCAAGACGAACGCTTACATGATTGTTAGCATCAACGGTATTGGATGTGTCATTGAAGCGATTTACCTCTTAATCTACCTAATGTATGCACCCAAAAAGTCCAAGGTAAATACTATATCATCTACACGACTATACGCATACATATAGATAAAAATGTATATGTACATATATTCACATCCTTTTTTTTTTTTGTGCAGATTTTCACGATGAGATTGATCGTCTTTTTTAACATCGGAGGCTTAGGGCTGATGACGGCAGTTTCTCAACTTGGGTTTAAAGGTCCGAAGAGGGTATCTTTTGTAGGATGGGTGTGTGCTATTGTCAACATAGCTGTTTTTGCTGCTCCTCTAAGCATCATGGTAAACATATATTCCTCATATTAACCTAATATTTCTCTATTTTATTTGGTTAATTCCTTTTGTTTTTTTTTTTCCTATAGCATGCATTTCTTTGTTTTACGCGTCGTAAAAATATATTGAACTTTTTTTTTTTTTCTTAATATAACAAAAGTACTTTTACTATTTCATTTAATCTTGGATTCTTATGATATGTGTTTATTCAAATAAATACTTTACTATTTTAATTGTTCAATTTCTTTTTCCTATCTTTTTTCGTCGTCTGCAGAGACAGGTCATAAGAACAAAAAGCGTAGAGTTCATGCCGTTCACGCTATCCTTCTTCCTCACCCTTTGTGCAATAACATGGTTCTTCTACGGATTCTTCGTTAGGGATTACTATATTGCAGTGAGTATCAATTATCAAATATATTTCTACCAAAAACCATGAAATTTTGAGTTTTATCCTTATATTATAATTCTCAATATCATAAATAATTAATAACTTGTGTTTTTTCCTTTTTTTTCTTGAATGGTTTGATATCTAGATGCCAAATGTTCTGGGGTTTTTATTCGGAATTGCTCAAATGATCTTGTACATGATCTACAAAAATGCGAAGAAGGTTGGTGAAACGAATCTTGATCGTGAGCTCAAGCAAAACAGGGACGTCGAAAATAATACGAGCAATATTATTGAGGAAGCAATTTGAACCTTAAAATTCGTCGGAATGATGTTTTCGAGCAATTACGCCACAAGATCGAAGATTAAATAAATTAAATCCGTGCATTTGTTGAGGCAAACACGATGTTACTTAGTGTTGGTATTTGAGTTGTAATTTGAGTTTTGTTGTCCTGGTAATTAAATAAATCTCACTAGGTAGTGAGGACATAAGGGCATGAGGGAGTGATACTTCTTCACATGTAAAAGGTAAAATATGACCTTATCTCCAATCATTTGTAAAGCCAAAAATGTCTTTAATTTCACTTGGTTGTATATATATAATAGGGTAAAATACACACTTTACCTCTTGTATTATTCCATACGTAACACTTACCCCTTTTACTACGTAAAGTACACTTAGTCCTTAACTTAACGGTTAACCTATTATATTACTAACGGTGTTAAATTAGTATAAATTTATCATTAAATTCGATATGTTTTTTTAATACTTCCTACAAAATGACACCTTGTTTTTATTAAAAAAATTTTTGCATTGTGGATGAATATAGTAAATAAATATTTAGCATGTATGATTTTTTCAAATATTGGATTAAAGCATTTACTCATTATATATTTATGGGTTTTTATATATAAGTCTCTAACCAACCATCTTTATTATT
The DNA here is from genome assembly GCF_000504015.1 of Erythranthe guttata. The sequence continues at coordinate 44,092 of NW_012193676.1, forward strand.
CTAGGTTCAGAGGTTATATCTCTTTCGCCAATAATTCTATCCATTTAATATGTATTATAAATATAGGAAAACACAATGTATACGACAAAATTACCCCAACTCTTACTAATATGATTGTCAAAAATAGTAATATTAGTAATACAACAACAATAGTATTGTCTAAGACAGTAATATAATATTAGAGTTAGGACAGTAATATTACAGTTATTACAGTAATATTATTGTCTTTGCTGCAATATTACTGTCGTCTCATACAGTAATATTGTAGGCCAAGCCAGTAATATTAATGAAAAATATTTATAAAAAAAAAGTTAAAAAAAAAAACATGGTCAACGTCGGAGACTCACAATCAACGGGAGCTGACCTGTGGGGAAAAAAAAATCGAAAAAAAAAGTCAACTCCTGAGACCAGCGTTTTCCGACAGCAGGGGTCAAAATTGAAATAATGGTCAAAATTGATTAGTTGGGTTATATTGGGGGTGTAAAGCATTAAAATAGAGTTGAATTAGGGTTTCAACGAGTTAGGGGTAATTTTGGTATATATGAAAGAGTTTTCTTTATTAGCAAATAAGTTTGAATGAGTGGATATATGTACAAGAGAAAAAAGTAGGATATCATTCTATTAAGATTATTTTATGGACCCCCTCATATGGAAAATATTTGGAACTAACCACCAACGATATTACATCCTAGACTTCCTAGTGCATACCCCTTCCATTTTGATATTAATTTGGGATACCCCGCGGCCACTTTAAAGTACAAAAAATGCCCTTTTAAAATTAGTTTTAAATCCTAGCCAACCTACAACCGTCTTTCTCTTCCTCTTAACTCTCATATCAAATCCCGCCCCCATAGGTCTCCAACCGGCGATGTTCTCGGAGTCATGACTCTCTCTCCAGTGGTCGGAATTCGATTGTTTGCCATTTTAATGAGACAATTTTCCCGCCGTTAAGGGGGATATAAGAAGCCGGTTCTTGTATAACGGCGTAAATTATATGAAATGATCTTTGTCTCATCTAGATTTGTGCATGGCAATATTTAAGCACAAAAGAAAAAAGAATTCATTTGCAACAATTTTAATGTGTAAAATGCTAGATGCATTTATCAACAAAATGGCAACTTGAGATTATTACATATGTTGCAAATGAGTGCAAGAGAAAATGTCCAACGACACATTGCACATTAGATTTTGCCATGAAAGACTTATAATTGAATGTCGTCGAAGGACAAATTTCACATTGTGATGGCATCCTGAATCCCTAAATGGGGTGAAAAATGATTATGGTATACAACTAATCAATTATACTTTATACATATAAGAGGGGGATATATATGTTGGTTCGAATGATTAACACACCAAGAAGTGGGTGAATATCGTGTAACCAAAGTCTACTAGCGCTAATAGCATCATACTCTCATCCTATTACTTATCTCATTCGATGAAAGGATTCGTCTTAAAGACAATGTTGGGGGACGCCTCAACACAAATATCCATTACTATGATATGAGAATACTTGCCAATTATGGTGGCATAAATGAAATACATATTTGGATGAGAAAATCATTGGTGATTATATGGTAGCTACCGAGGCCATTATAAATCGAACCGTTATGTGCCAATAAAGAGTTGATTGGCAAATAAATCATGGTTAGCTTGCTCTCTAGGTGAATAGAGAGGCATTTGAGACCATTAGTTCTCGATTTTGTTGTTGTACCGATATACATCTTAAAGAATTAATTTTTTTTTTTCGAATGAATATTCATGTACCAAATTGAATTTGGTAATATTGAGTTTGAAATAAAGTGGACAAGTAGTCCTCAATAATCCATGTGTTAGAGTAGCTGACCGAAGAGCCAACTAATTGTTGTGTTTTCTCACGCTACTCGTAAATAATGTATTTGATATTAATGATAAAAACCCCCGTTGGCATTCTATATCTTTGTCCCTTGCATAAGCATAGATGTAGTCTTTACAGATTTAATTACTATAAATAGATCTAGTAGAATCGTGAGATTATTTATTTAAGTATAGTAACTGTTAAACATAGTTCCTAGTCAACGGGTTACGCCACTAATGAGGATATCGGTTTTTCCCATTCGAGACTAGCACTTAGTGTATGAGTGCTGCGTCTCATCAGTCAATGGTGTTGTGACATCGACATACATAAGTGGGTGCTCATAAGTTGATGAGTTCACTGAACTCCCTCAATCTAGAGATCTCTAAGTGGTTCCCAATAATCGAGTAGAGGTTTCTATGATATAGTTGTACACCATTAATTCTTAAGACCCAGAAATCACCGTGACTACACTAGAGGACTAGTTGTATCGTGACATGTCCTGAGTTCCACCGAGGACCGCCCCAAGGGCCAGTGTTCGTGTAGTCCGAAATCTAGTAAGAGGTATGTGCATTGTAGTAGGGGATTCAATCGCTTGATCAGTCATGGATATCCTGTGTGTTCTTGCGATTTATAATCCATGAAGTCTGTGGCCCCCATAGTTGAAAGTGTCGTGATTAGAGAAATATATTTCTCTAAGTCAAACACGAACGGATTATATAATCAAGAACGTCCACACAGCTATTGAACTCATAAAGAGGTCTCGACGAACCAAAGCATCTGGTTCAATCGGGATATATGTATCGAATGGATCGTACTGTACGTTAACTATATCACACGGTTCTTGCAGGCACTTCATTTTTATCTAGGGAATCGTGACGTGTAGTTGCTAGACGCCAATCTTTATTTGTTGGGTAGTTAAATTGAAACTAGATTCAACTTAATTATAACTCTAGGGACGAGTTTAAACCACAATGGGTTGTGGGCCCACGGCAAGCTTACACCTGAACCATCGAGGGTCACACTGCTCGTGTACTTGAGATCCTTAATGCAACGAGTTAAGATTAACTAGTTAATCTTAGTGTAATTGGAAGTCAATGTGATTGAGTCCAACACTCGTAATTGTTAATTAAGAATGAGAATAAGAAGCGAAAAGAATTTGACAGAAAGTTGGTGAACTTTCTACATTGGGAACTTTTCCCGATTTGGTAGGTCCTAAATTAGGGTTTCCAATTTCGGAAATTGGTAAATTGCAAAGTGGTACTCGTATCAACGAGAGTTTGTGCTCGTCGTCAAAATATAATTGTTATATTATTGCGAGCATTCGTTTGTTAGAAACGAGCCGAGAAAGAGAGTGGACTTAAGCTGTTGGGTCTAGCCCAACTTAAGGCATGTTAGGGTTTTCACAAGGAGCATATAAATATGATTCATATGTCTTGTGAAAGACACACAAAACCAACGAAACGTAAGAATGAAACCCTAGCCTCTCTCCCTCCATCAGCTGTCCACCTCGCAGTCGAAATCCTACCTTCGCCACCCCCCGCCGCCAGTCGCCGCCGCATTGGCATCTTCCTTTTCCCCTCGTTCTTCTTCGTTGTACTTAGCCTATCACATATCAAGTGTTGCGTGGATAGTGGATTAAATATACGAGGTGAAACCTAAGAGGAGGAAGATTATTATGCCACCAACACCGCCACCAGGGTCGTCTCCACGCGCCCCTACGCGCCGACACAAGCCGGTGATGCGAGAAGGCGATTCTGAAAAAACTGCTCTCGGATTTTCTGCGCAGTCCATCGAGAAAATTCGCCACTAATCAACCATTGATCGGATGAACGTGAAATTTTGACACAAGTTTCAAGACTCATGGATCTACAATAGTTCAGAATGAATTTTCGATCCAGTCAATAACCTTGGAGATATTGAAGTCGAAGCAGGCCTGTAATTTCGGATCAGCAAACAATTTGGATCAGTAGGAGTGGGAAGAGCAGTTAGCCATCTTCTCGAGTCTTCGTTCGATTCACGCTTCAATGGTAAAATATCGTTTACCCTAATTAATATATATATATATATATATATATATATATTATAATTAATTAATATTAATTGAGATTAATGTATGTTAATTGATAATTGAATCACATGAATCTATATGTTCGATTATGTGTTTATGTGAATCGTTCGTTGAGCATGTTTATTATTTGATTTAATTTTGCGAGCATGCTATGATGATATAATTATGTTATTTATATTAATTATATATGTGAGCATGTTTGTCGGTGATTGGAAGCGAAAAGGTACATAATTAATTGTAATTATTGTGCACGTGTTTGTTTATATAAATTAATTTATATAAATAAAATAAAATAAAAAATTTTGCTACGTACACGTTCCCGATTCCCAACACCCTGCACATTGTAAAACTCAAAAGCACGCGTTTTGTCCATGTAGGACATTTTATTGAAATAAATAATGAGCTCAAGTACATAAGTATTATGAAAAACTTTTATTGATGCAATAGAAAATTCTCTATAAGAAAAAAGTACATGGTACATGAAAAGATATGGATCTCTACAAGAGATCGTACCCACAAATGCTACAATCCCCATTTATATGAATATAATTCTCTAAAGAGAATCCGGTACCGGAAAGTGACATAGTGAGCTCTTGATTGATTATAAAGAAATATGGGGAGATGTTGTCGAATCACTATATGTATAATTATTTTTAATGTTAAGAGCTTGAAGCTCATCAATTTTAATAGATGTCGACATCTAATTGGTCATTAGTATATGCATTCACAAATGCAATTGACCATGATTATTTGAAATTATTGATGAAATGAATTGTACATTGACTTGCAGTCATCACACATAAAGTTGTGAAAGCCTTTAGTGCAAAAGTTGGTAAAATTATTGCGGTACATTTGAATACCTTTTGAAAAATATATTTTCGATGCAATCAATTTATGGTATTCAAATTATTTGACAGGCATCATATGGATGCAATTACTGCATATCTACATGGATCATAAAATTAATAAAGAATTGAAAATGTTTGAAGCATATAATAAGAGATCTTGAGTTAGACTCTACGAATGATACATTTACATATTCAAGAATATGGTATTGTCACCTTAGTGAATACCTTGTTTACAAAAGGAATAATCAAATAAATTTATTTCCATTATCATTTGGAGCAACTTAAATCTTGTGGAGACTCATATATCTCATGTCGAAATCAGGGGGAGCATGATCAGTAACGGCAACACTGTACTATTTTTCCTTCATCCAAGTTTTTGTTCTATTGTATTTTCTTGGCAAGGTTTTAACGAGGCAGTGTTACGCCACAAGCTTCAGATGGATATATACTATTTTTCCTTCGTTTATGTTTTGTCCCATCGGGTTTTCCTAACAAGGTTTTAACGAGGCATATTCCATAAATGGTGGACATTCAAGGGGGGGAGTATTGTGAATTCTTGGAGGTTATGGATGACCACCATTACACTCTACATTAAACCCACATTACCTCCACCATTATTCATCATTAAGATCTTGTAACTCATGAATTTTGACTAACTTTTTTACACCTATAAATTAGTTGCAATGTATTGTATTTTGTACACTCGAAAAAATGGAATAACATATTACATATTCTCACTAGTTTGTTCTCTACTTCTTATATATTTTTTATTAGTTTATCAACAAAAATAAGCATTTTTTTTAAATTAAGTGTCTTTGTCAGGGGCATATTTGTCATTTGCCATAAATTATAATGCTAAATAAAGTGCTAAAAGCCTAAAATAAACGAGATAAACTATTCATTATTTAACTTTAAAGGAGTATTCTACTATTCTACATTGCTGCTTATTCTTAGAAAATAATCAAGAGAATCAATGTCATTATATTCTAGAAAATATTTCGCTTGGACACATGCGAAAGTTAAAAGTGTTGGAAAAATACGAAAATCTAGAACTCAAAATGAAAACAAAACATTTTAAACTCGATTGTTTTTTTCTTTTTCTTTTTGTTTTCGGTTTTTTGTGTCTAAATTGATGAAATTCTAGAATTATATTTTGATGTTCTTCCCTAATTCCATTCCATTCCAATCCAACCCAGTTTTAGTTTCAAATATTTTTGTTTTTAGATTATTTTTTTTATTCTAAATTGTAAATTCAAATTTTTATTATTCTAAAACAAAGCGTTATAATAAAGTATGTTTCTTTTTTTTTACTTTCAAGAAACTGGTTAAAACTTAAGAGTGGTGCTATTTACACCTCCAAATTATCTCAATTCACCACCAAATTTATATAAAATATCAAAAATACTCTTCAAATTTATAATCCACTATCTTCCCTTATATTCGCTTAATTCTCATATGTTTTAAGTTTTTTTCTTTTTTTTTTTCCTTTTTTTTTTGTAATGAAATAACCTAAAAGGCAAAGACAAGATTCTAATAATCTTCCAATTTGAACCAACGGTCAGCTTGTGCTGAATAAAATTTAACATTTTTTAAATTTTATTCCACTAACAACAATATAAAAAATATCTGTTTTTTGTTTCAAATTTATTTATACATGAGCGCTCTTAGTTTATTTCTTCAAGAACGTGAACTTTTGCTTCTTTTGACACTCAGGTGTTTTTTTCCGACGAAGTATATCGTTCACTTAAGCTGGAGAGGGTAGAATTTTGTGGTAAAGATGAAAATTGTGGAGTTTTTTTTTTTTTTTTGAATATTCTTATTAATTTGGTGGTGGATAATTTATGAATTTGTACAAAATATAGGTGAAAAAGAAAACATGAGTAAAATAGGAAATATATTAAACTTGGTGGTGAAATAAGATATTTTAAGAGTGAAAATAGCACGTCTCAAACTTAAACGTGAAAATGTTCATTTCATTATAAATTTCAAATTTGTTAATATTTACATGTAAAATGAAGTTAAATATTATTACACCGCAAATATATAACTGTGTGTATATCAAAAGCTGACAGAAACTTCTGTGTATTTTACCGAATGTATTAATGTAAGCATCTAAAACACCTATCAAAACCATAGAAATAATTTTGATCACTTCAATTTTCATAATTGTCCTAAAAGAATTAACTATCCACCTTCTGAAACTAACAATCTTGAGACAAAAAAAAATTGAAAAAGACAACAAACATATATTATTAACAAGGACAATAACTATGAGATGATTTTTTTTTTAAAGCCATGTAATATTAGAAATACATCATGTTTCATTGCTTGTAAATAATATTATACAATACTGCTAATTTAGAAAAATGACTTTTAACATCTTTAAAATCTTCTCTCGTACGGCTTCGTCGTCAGTTTGGATGACGAAGATGCATATCCAGAAGTAAGTGGCTTCCCCGTGGAAGAAACACTAAAGAGGACATGCAAAAACGATGGCATGATCAATAAATAAATAATTAATTATAGAGATTAAATTAACAATTTAATGTGGTTATTGAAAAATAATTACCTATGATTCCTGTGCACCATCTTATTCTTCATAGCTGCGATATTCTTAACCTCTCGGCTGTAAAAAAAAATAGTGCAGAAATTAATGCTCGAACAAACACGGAAGATGAATTCTTGATATCTTAAAGAAAAGGAAAAAAAAAAACAATTACAAGAAAATAAATATCTTTTCGTTACATTCTACGGATGTATTTCAGTAAAATTATGTTGCTGCAGCAATTATAGGAAATTTACCTGTTAACGAATTCTATCTTTGCCTTCTTCATCAAGCTACTCTTTGTGTTGTAAATGTTGCTAGCACCGACACCTATGTATGATTTAACGACAAAAACATGTTACATTCTCCGGAATGTTCCGAGAGTAATTAACCTACTCGAATTAAGCTAAAAATTAATATAAGCCGAGGAACGAAAAAATATACCTCCACAAAAACTTCGTTTCCTGCTAGAAGAAGGTGGAACCTTTGAGCACAGCTTCACCTGTCGACTTTGTTTCCCTACAAGATTAAATCGTCAATATGAATTAACACTAATTGCAATTCACAAGAAGCACCAAAAACGAAAAAAAAAAATAACTACATAATAAAAATATGACTATATAATAAAAAAAATAAACACCCTAGAGAAGTGACGGTTATAATTGTAACAATACGAGTTACATTTCCATATTAAAAGTTCAAAAGCGATTATAAAACATGCCTAGGCACGTAAATATATATCCGGCAGTTTTACAATTAATTGCAATAGTAATTTGAAAAAATAAAAAATAAACAAGGGGGATGAGAAAATCATATTGTGAAATCAAACGATGCAAGAAATTCGAGAAGGGGTTTGAAATACGCCAGATAAAACCATGGCAAATATGAAATATATACGAGCCAATAACAAAAATTGTTTGATTAATGATTGACAAAATTAAATAAATAAATAAATACTTACTAGCAGTTTCTTCTCGATATCTTTGCGTCATTCGATCAACAGATTCTTTTTCAGCCTGTTCCATCTCACTAAGCTTCGCCTATAGTAAGGTCTCACATATGTAAATAACACATCGAACGGGTAAATAAAAAGGGGAATCATTAATTCGACAGGAACTAGAATACCTCGTATAGTAATCTCCATAATACGGTAGTTTTTCTCTTTCGCATCCTCTCGACAACCATATCTGTACTATCAGCACCGAATCTGACCTTGTAAAATTTCTTCCACATTTTATCGGTCACGGGACTAAGATCACTACCCTGTAATAATAAGACCAAAACAATTTAAATTGCCATTTACACGTAAAAGAACGATAAATATTATGTTTTAGAAACGGGCAAAATGGGATCGTGAGAAATGCCTTACTTGTGTACTGTCCTCGATGTGCTTCAACTCGTCAAGATTACAGTGCGACAAAATTCGATCCAAGAGATGATGGTCGGTTTCTCCGACATCTCCTAAATACTTAATGTTGTCGATCGCTGTACGAACACATAAGTCGACTAAAGACGGTACTTTACGCCTCATCACTTTCTGTTTTCCCCAAAAAAACAAAAAACAAAATTAGCCTTCACAATTATAGAAAAAATAAATAAAATAAATCATTAATTACTAATAGTGTAACAAACAAGAATTCTCCTATCTATTTTAATCAAAAGCAAGTCAAATTTTACAATTAAACAACATAATTAAATTAATCCATTAAAAAAAAGGCCGAATTTTTAAAGTGAGCTAGATCAAACCCCAGCCCTTAATAGTAACAAAATTAGGATGATCTACGCAACCCTAGATTGAAAAAAAGCAATGAAAAATTACCCAGAAATCAAATTGAAGAACCCAATAGTCCAATTTCAAGAATGATTGAACAGATAGTTACAATAATTAAAACAATTAGGCGGGGCGAACCCAAAAACATTAAAAATTAAAAAAATTAAAAAAAAAAAAAAAATCTATGGGGATAGATATTTAGGAATCGTACCCTGAATGAGATCGGAGTAGAACAGATGACGATGACGATGACAGCTGTTGCAATGGCGTTGAAAATAAGGTAAGATTTGCAATTGCAATAAGGGATCTGGATATTTTTGTTTTGGTACTTTTGCTTTTCTTTTTTCTTTTTTTTTTCTTTTTTTTTTCTTTTTCTCGTGAATTATGGATCACTTTATGTTATGGGCTCAAAAAGGCCCAAATTAAAGGTGTTCGATTCTCCATTCCTCTTTTTCTTTTAATGTTTATTTTATTTTTATTTTTTGTGAACGACTTATTTTGATTTTTTTTTCATTTTTTTTTTTTTTTGCCAAAAATTGTTATTGTTAAAAATGCAAGGGGCGTCATTAAAACCTTGTGGGATTACGATGAAATTTACAAAGTTGTATTATACCAAAGGAATGAAATGACGCACCCTAGCATATAGGATTGGGCATGGGTCGGTTTTATCGATTAATTGACCCACTTTCGACCAGCTTCTTTCGGTTAATAAATTTTTCGGTTGATAATTTTGTTGTCAAATCAATAATTTTAACCGACCCGTATGTAAATCGGTCGATCGATAGTTTTCAATTTACTCAAAATTCGGCTGGTCGAGTAATATTGACCAACCGACTTTTTTAATATTTTTTATTCAAAATATATAATAGTAATTATTATATTTTAATATTAAATTAATATATAAAAGAAGTAAAAACTTAAAACACAAATTTATACACCTCTTCGTACTATTTCTATTTTATAATTCTTATTTCATATTCTTCAATATATATTTACTTATTATAGAAGTTAATAAAAAATAAAAATAAAAGAATAAAAAAAAACACTTTGAATTTTAAAGGTAAGATTTTTACAACATAGGTTTCCCAAGATATTGAATATCTTTTGAAAAAACTTTGAAAAACATCTTATTAAAAATGAATAGACGGCCGATAATACTAACCAATCACCCATTATTTACCCGACAAAGTCAGTTGCCAACCATTACTCGACCCATAATGGTTAAGCCGGTAATGGTTTTTAATTTTCAGCAAAATCGAATAGTCGGATTGGGTAGGTAATTGGCAGATAAATAACCCACCCGACCCATGCCCAACCCTGCTAGCATGTATACTAGGGGTGTGCACGGCTCGGTTCGGTTCGATTTTTGGCTAAAACCGAACATGAACCGAATATATCGGTTTTTGTAAAATTAAAACCGTGTATGTCAGTTTTATTGGTTCGGTTTCTTTCGGTTTCGGTTCGGTTTCGGTTTTTTTCGGTTCGATTTCGGTTATTTTTTGGTTCAAGAGTAACTATATATTCAAGTTGTACAAACAAAAGAATGCAATTACAATTACTTTCACAACTTACTAATGCAATGAAAATATAAAATATTTAATCCCATAGGACTTAAACGTAATATTCAAGTTGTATTATGCTTCATCTTTTTTCCTACTTTCATCTACCACATTATTAAAACCATGAACTCAAGTAAATATTTAGTTACTAAATATTAAAATACAATGTCTCAATTTATGAACACCTACTTAGAATAAGACAAGTAATTGAAAGATAGAAAAAAAAAATTAGGTAAAATAATACATATATTATATAGCATGAAGTCATTTTATAGTTTCGGTTCGGTTATTTACCTTTCCACCATACCGAACCAAATAATTCGGTATTTCAAAAATAAAAAACCGTACATGCGGTTTGCTATTCGGTATGGTTTGAAACGGCTCGATTTTCGGTGTTTTGGTTCGGTTTTTCGGTTTTTCGATATTTTTGCTTACCCCGAATGTATACAATTATGAGAAGAGAAATATTAAGCGCTTTTATGAACATAGGATATCCTATCTAAACAGTCTGCAACTGAGTTCTTTTCTCAGTATACATGAACAATATGCCAATCATCCTTTAGCAGCTTTCAAAAATTCGCGATACTGTAATGGATTTCCCATGCACATTTCCGCCCATATAACATATCAACAATAAGTTTGGAGTATGTTTCAATACAAAGGCTATGAACCGCTGTCTCGTTGCATAGTTTCATCCTCTCGAGAAGAGCACTAGCTACTTCAACAAAAAGATTCGAACGATCTCCATAATTGAGAGAACGCTTTTATGGTTTCTAACAATTCCTCCCCTACGGTTTTCATTCATCTTGTTGGAACCATCAACATTCAATTTACATCTACCATAATCAGGAGGTTCCTATCGAATCCATTGACCTCTCTTCAGCATAATACGACGAACAAGAATATCAAGCATCCTACTTCACACATACACCTCTTTATTAGCCTTCATTCCAATACACATAAGGTGAATGTGGTTCGGAGATTGATATCCGAATGGGAAAATAAATGTAAGATTGATTCCTCGTGAGATTGATTACAAGATGCACATTTAGACTAGTGATGCACACCCCTGGTTCGGAGCATCGAGTCCAGAATTAAGAAATCTCGACATGAATGCATTAACTCCGGTTTATTTTGCATTGCTTCATAAAATTGTAGCGTTTTTCCAGGATCAAGAATAGTGCGACACCAATTATCTTGCGAAAAATTAATTTGGACCGATCCTACAACCCACTTGTTGAACTCTCTAAGAATTTGGAAATGGGGTCATATTTGTTTCTACAATTTTGTTGTATGAAGAGAAGGTGGAATATTTCTAGCAACATCTGATTTATCATACTTAGCTAACCAACATAAATTTGGCTCATAATAAAGAAACATCCACAATTTTCCACGCCAATTTTCCAGCAAGTAAATGTCTGACGTCAAATAAATAATGACCTAATGTCCAAGCCATCTTTCTTGTAGTTAAGAAAATTTATAAACCGGTAGGAAACTAATAAAGTTAGCTGCAAACTACTGAAAAGCAACATTAAACTTTTGCACACTATTTTCAAAACATTCCCCACATTTTTCTTAAGACGTGCCTCGTCCCCCACCTTTTCCTATTATTTTTATTTAATCAAGATGTTAAAATTACAAAATATGTTGAAATTACAAAAGAAAAAAGTACGAAGTTTTCTGTAGGTGGCTAATATCGATCGAAACATAATGACAAAGGATAGAAAGATTGAGCAAAGGGGCGCCACCGCGGAGAAGGAAGAAGAAAAAAGCAAAGAGAAACTTGAAACAGCGGCGGCGGAAGAAAATTGGTTAGAATTGAAATGAATAAATTAGGTTAGAATTGAAAAGGGTTGGTAGTTGTAAGTTTATTAATTACATGGGTCAGAATTATATTTTTAGAAGAAATAAATTTATGGCCCATCCCGGAATAGGAAAATTAGTGTGACCTTATATACATATAATAATTTTTTAATATAAAAAATAAATCGGAAAGTTTCGAAATTACTTTGGATCGGAATTCTGAAATTCGAAAATATTCGGATCGGAATCGGCGGAAATCGGAAATTGTGATCCGATGTCCACCCCTACGCTTCTATGATGACAACGAGCCCACCAATCATTGATAATGAATACACCTTCTTTATAATTCACTCATGAGCAAACTTGTCATCCCCAATCATATGTTCCTCCATACACCTACACCTCAGTTTCTCCTCATCTCGAACCATAGTCTATCCTCAACTCTTTATATTCTTTCACAAATGTTTCCTATGTTGGCTATGTTGGTGGGCTTATTCTTACCTGGACAACCGGTATAAATCTACAAATCCCTTTGCAAAGTAGCGTTTTCATTAATGCTAAAAAATTGAAAGGATGCAAGATGAGATTGTTGAGTTGCAGCCCGAGGAGGATGAAAAGTGCAAAACCGCCTCCAAGCAACCTCCATTTTCTGAGTTTGAAAATCTTGGCCTCGTTGTTTTTTGTTTTCATGTTCCCTCTTCTACCTAGAATAATAAAAGAGGGGGCTTGCAAACATCCAACAAATAATAGACAGGAGTTATTCTTCATCATATTAGAGCATCCTCCATTTACTTTGCCATCTCCTCTGATCATAATAACCCTCTTCTTCTCAACACTTCCGTTATTCAAACTTTCCAAAATCCTTTAAATTTGAATCTATGTGGTTGGATGATAAGTCTTGTTTTGATACAGTGCACACTGGTTGGAACCAAACCAACAAGTTACTGGCTCTTCTTCTTACTCTAGAGTAAAAAATGTGAAAACGGCTCTCAAACTCTGGAAATTCTAATCATTTTGAAATTGTCTCAAGAAATCAAGAATTCTAATCTTCTCTTTCGCATCTAACAAAAGTCCAGGTCCGGATGGTCCCCATTTTCTTCAAAATCTTCTGAAAATCCTCTCAAAATGCATTCATTGGAGCCATTTTTTTTTTTTCAAAAACTGGTCATTTGCTCAAAGCCCTTCATTGAACTTCCATTGCTCATATTCCAAAAACCAAAAGGCCTCTAGAGATTATCAATTTAGGACCATAAGGCTCTGCAATTTTACATACAAAACAATTTCAAAAATTGTTGATTGTAGACCGAAAAGAAAAACCTTCTTGTCAGATTTATTTCCCATTTTCCAAATAACTTTGATTTTGGGTAGAAATATCCATGATAACACCATTATTTCTCATCAACTGCATCACAAAAAAGGCTCCATCAAGATTGATCTAGCCTAAGCATTTGACAGTAGGGGTGGGCATTCGGGTCGGGTCGGGTTATTCGGGTTATTCGGGTCGGGTTATTCGGGTTTTTTGCAAAAAAAATATTACCCGAACCCGACCCGAAATAACCGGGTACCCGGCAACCGGGTACCCGGTTATTTCGGGTCGGGTTCGGGTCGGGTTCGGGTTTTGCTATTTTTCTCTTCTTTTTTTTTCTTAAATTTTTTTTTTTATGTTTTTGTATTTTTTATTTATTTCTTCTGTAGATATAGGCAAGAAAATCAAAATTCTCATTGCCTTCACCACCACCACCACTCATCTAAATTAAAATACAGAGATTCAATAATCTCCCAACGAAGACGATGAACACGCTGAGGGTTCATCTTCACTTCAACCACGCCAATCCCACAACCCATCATGTAGAAAGATCCCCCGACCTAAAACCCACAACCCACTTCCCAAGATCAGATTTTTAGGCGGAGAATCGCCGCCGCCGCCGTCGCTTACTACAACCTCGAAAACAGAACATTCAAGAATGGTGATTCTGGGAGCTGTGTCTTTAGGGGTGGCGCTCTTCGTAATGGGTTTCGACGACCACCTAAAAGCGTTGGCTTTTCTACCAGAAGGTCCGTCCGTTAATGGAGGATTTCTGGGTTATATATAATTATTAAATATATAATTTTTTTTTTTTTTTTTTAACCGGGTACCCGATCGGGTACCCGGCTAGAATTACTAATACCCGGACCCGACCCGGTTTGGAAGTACCGGGTACCCGAACCCGGAAAAAACCCGGTTAACTCAAAAATTACCCGATCCGGTCGGGTAATACCCGACCAGGTCGGGTCATACCCGAATAACCCGACCCGAATGCCCACCCCTATTTGACAGGATTGAGTGGAGCCTTGTTTTGAGTGAATTAATTTAAACACCTAGGTTTCACTAACATTTTTTTTTTATTTGATACAAGAATGCATTTCTTCTGCTAACTTCTCTTTCTTGATTAATGTTTCTCCATTTGGTAATATCAAGCCTTCCAGAGGAATCAAACAGGGAGATCCCATCCCATCTCTTATATTTTTTTTTCTGATTCTAAAGAAAAACAATTGAACCATTTTAAAAGGGATAAAAATTTCAACAACTAGCCTTTCAATTTTTCATTTATTGTATGTTGATGATCTTGTCAATTTCTTGTATGGCCACTACTGGAGATGCTCTATGCATCAACAATGTCTTGGAAAAATTATTCATCTGGTCCGGTGAGTGTGCTAACAAGAACAAATCCCGGCTTCACTTTAGTAAAAACACTCCTCCCCAAACAAAGATTGACACTCTTAATACCCTTGAGTTCGAGGAATGTAACCATCAAGCCAAACACTTGGGGCTTTCTTTCTGCCACCCAAAATCTAGAAAAGACACAATTTATTGATGTTTTTTTTTTATAAGATCTCATCCAATCTCAATCGTTGAAAATCAGAACCATTCTCCTTAAATTTGTTGCCCAAGTCATTACATCATATATATATACCATGTAAGTCTCCGTAATCCTTAAAAATTAATGCAATAAATTAGATACAAAGATCAAAAAATTATGGTGGAAAGAAAACAATAATGGAAACTGATTTAATGTGGAAGAGCTGGGACACTATTTGTGCTCCTAAATCAAATGGCGGACACGGTTTTAGAAAAACGTCTGATTTCAACAAAACTCTTTTCTTAAAGATTTCATGGAACCTTGTTGCCAACAATGACAAACTTTGGGGGCCTCTGCTCAAATCCAAATATTTTGGAGGGAAGTTCTTTCTCCATGATGACCTTTTTTTCAACTTTTAAAAAATCTAGAGAGCTTATTCTTAAAGGTGCATGTTTTCATTTTTAACTCTTGCTCTGATGTTCTCATTTGGCAAGACCCTTGGATCACCTCCATTGTTATAATTATTTCGTGCAGATTAATTATATATTTGTGTTGGATGAATCCCAAATCCAGTTTTAGATATTGTTTACTGTTTTACGGAGAGGTGCAACAGTTAATGAAACAGTAATAAAAAAAGACACAAATTTTAAAATGGTTCGGATACAATTGTACCATATATCCACGGGGACCTGCAAATGAAATTTACTAATTTTTTAGTTTTACGAATACAATAATAGGACTTAATCAAAATACAAAGACTCCCTCTTTGTCGACGCCGTTCTTGTATACGACGCTGAATTATCAATCTTCACTTTGCAGCACGTCCATTGCTCCGCACGGTTGAAATCCCTTCAGGCGCTGAATCCCTCGGCGGATCGACCTCCTCCCGAAGAACCGATCTTCTTTTCACGTGAAAGAAGCAAACCTTTGAATATATTTCTCTTCTCGAAAAAGATCAAATATCAGGAGCAGCAACGTAAAAAGAGTAGAAATTCTCTCTCACAAAAAGGACTGCCTTACAACACTCTGGTGCTCCTATATTTATACTTCCTTGGTTGAATAGACGAGCCCTACAAAACAATAGAGCCCATTAGGTTAGTTTAAATCTTACGTAAGGAAAAGGAATTGTGTGATAAGGAAAGTCTTTGTGGAGGAAATTCCTTGTTAACACATGACTCGCACTATTAAATAAATTAATGACAAAATAAGAGTTTAAAACATTAAGGAAACTTCCCTAGCTTTAGACACACGTGCTGAAAAATAAAGTCAGAATCCTCTCGGATTCTAACAACCTCCTTTTGGTTTTAGGCCTTCTCAAAATCATCTTTTACATTACTCCGATTCCGTCATGCTTGTTAAAGATCCGGTTTTCATAACCTAAACAATCCCCACTCTTTCAAGTGGAAAAACGCCTGGAATCTAAACTTCACAACAAGCACAAACTCTTATTCTGAAGGATTATTAATGATCTTCATCACACAAAGTCTAAACTTAACGGTTGATTGATTGCTTACTCTATAATAATTGTGTTGAAAGTGTCGATCATCTTTTTTATCAATTGTCCTTTTACTTATCATGTTTGGTTTATCTGAAAATGGAATTTCGAGAACTTGACCCCTTCATGAACTCCATTGTTAATGATTGGCTTGCTCTTGATAAAAAGATTATTTTTTTCCCCTCTTCGATCACGAGAGAGGAATTTATTATACTTGTTGGGGTTTTGTTTGATCTTATCTAGTTCAATAGAAATAAGAAAGCTCATGTTTCTCCCTCTCTTTGATCCATTGTAATTCATAATGGTAAAGAATATTTTCTTATTTATATAACCGATCATATGGTAAGTCAAATTGGGAGAACTTGTACCTACTTAAAATTTTCGAGGACATGCAAACAGCGATAATAAAACTGGTCGTTAATCTTATCTTAAAAAAAAAAATATAGATATTAGGATTCATTTAATAGGAGCGAAACCTTATGCTAAGGCTAAAGAAGAACAAAAGGAAAGTATACGCTTTAGGTCGACATATATCTCTATCTGCCGACAAAGCAAAAAGAGTTATCGATCAAATTCGTAGCCGTTCGTATGTGGAAAAACTTGTGATGCGCTATATTTTTTAAAAGAATTTATGGAAGAGACTTTTATCGAGACCAAAGGTATAGTCCTTGACTCCTTGTTACTATGAAAATCAACTTTCAGCTAATTACCCCAAAATAAAAAGGTACTATTAACTTGCGTAAAAATTGAAAATCATATGGTAATATGGTAACAACGAAAATAGTCGTTTGAATTAAACGCATCATAAATAAAAATTTATTCAAATCACAAGAATTGAAATACATCATTCATAATCAATGCAATTAATTTAATTGTTACACTTTTGCACCATAAACTCAATGGCTTTTAACGAAAGCGAATGCAGGAACTTGTTCTCTTTGACGGTTCTGTTGGCAGAGGTGAAACTGCACAAAAAGAATATAATCCTCTCTCATTCTTGTTAAAACCTACCCAAAGTTATTGCATCCACCAAGCAACGACAGAGAAACGGGGTGATTATTAAGTCGCTTCGTCAGCTACAAGTGGGGGAATGAAAGAACAACCTTGGAGCGTTTGCTCGAAAATGTGGCCTATCTTTAACAACTTCTCCTGCAATAACATTTAGGTTTATGAATACCAATAAAGACTTCAATCGAGATTCATTTGGCCTTAAAGGGAGGCAACAGGTGATTTAAGCCTACATGCAGAGATATTGATTAAGAACGAAATCCCAGTAATTTCAGGCAAAGATCAATTTTGAGTAATTCATTATACAACCGATAATTATTGTCCCCCACTCAATAACCCAGAATAAAGATTCGACCAAAAATTGCCCTACCTCGTTAAATGCTGCTCCAATCATTTGAAATCCAACAGGCAGGCCAGCGGGGCCCCCTTCAACAAATCCACACGGTAAAACCAATGCAGGTAAACCGGCCAAGTTCACGTTCACCTGCATCAAATTGTTAAAGTTATCGCAAAGAGTCGGCAAATAAAACCACCCACTGTTTCAGAATAGATACTTAAAAAGGGAATTATTTTTTTTCCTTTTTTTTTATGCTTCTCGTTTTTTTAAAGAATGAACCGCAGCCAAATGAAAATGTTTAATCCAAAATAAATAAAGGTATATAGAGACTCACAGTCATTATATCTCCTGCATACATGGCCAATGGGTCATTTTTCTTCTCACCTGGACAAGTATCAGTTTTATTACGACCATTTCCAAGGTGACCTCGTAAATAAGTAACAATGAGGGTGCATAAAGCAAAGGGCAAAAGTAAAGACAACATATAACAGAGAAAAAGTCGAAAGGAGCAGTTTGCTATACCAATCTTATAAGCGACAGATGGAGCAGCGGGAGATATCAAGATATCGTATTTGTCTAAAGCATCTTTGAAGCTCTTTCGGATTATGGTCCTCACCTGAAATATCAGCTTATTCATCAATTTTCTCTCGTATGTGAAATTACGTAAGACCATATCAGAATCTTCAGAACAGAACTGTATGAAACAATTATATAAATCACTTCTAGGGCGAAAGCTCGTCATTTTAGCAGTCATTGTCAAACCTGTTGTGCACGCTTGTAATATGCATCATAATAACCAGCGGATAGAGCATATGTACCCATTAGAATTCTCATTTTAACCTGCAATAATAAAAAAATATGTTGCTCGAGTAAGTAATAGGAAAAAGATTCTTTCAGCCACAAATACGTGGGAGAATGACGGAGAATGTTTTCCATAAATGTATGCTTAAATCGGAAACACAGAGTACATAGCGAACAAAATTATTTCCATTATTTTTTTTTAATTTGTACCTCGGAACCAAACCCTTGTGCGCGGGAATCCCCGTAAAGAGAACTAAGTTCATCACCAAAGACTTGGTTTCCATATCTGCACAAATCAAAACGTAGAAACAGAAGGTTATTCACTGCTGCATGACGTATTTGCTATATGTTTAACCTTCCCAATTTATATGGCTACCATAAGTCAATAACAACCTCAGCACCATCACATCCCCAAATACTTAGGCCTCGTTTGGTTGGAGAGACAAGCCATGATTAATTAAATAACTAGACTTTATTTGATGTTTGGTAAATTCAATAATTTTCCGGGTCAACCCGGAAATATTATTTTATCATATGAGGTCTAATAATACAATTGGGTTATTAGATTATTTAATTTTATCTCGGCTAATCAACCAAACGAGGCCTTATTATTATAAGTGCTAAAACAGACAAAGGTTAGAATATAACCTAACACCATCATAGCGAGACAAATTTGACGACGATTCACAGGAAGCAAGAATGTAGTATGCCGGTAAACCAAGGGAGAATGACGGCAAGGAGACCTGAATATCCAAAAACGAATGTACTAAGAACCCTATCATTATTTTTTAATAAAAAAATACGAGGGAAAAAAGTACCTCTGATGCAGTGCATCCAAGATCTTCTAAATGGGAAACAGCATTACGGATTGAGGAGATCACTTCCGAGTCAACTCCATCTTCAAGGGTTTCACGAATAACACCGACTTTCAGTCCTTGCAAGGGTTTAGATTCCATGTCATCTATTGAAATAAACTGTGATGCATAGTCGAAAATTTCCTGAAAAGAATAGCTACATTGTTATTAGTACAAGTTCGTTCATAAGAGATGATTTTCTTTATAGTGTTCTACTGAGCTTGACCGAGCTTCACAGAAATGGCTGTTTTGCAAGTTGATTAAGATTTTTTAGGTTGGAGCTTATAAGTTGCTTTTGAAGAGCTTATATACTTAGCCAAACACCCTCTCGATGGTAATCAATAACCAAGGTAGTTAAATTGGGAATGCAAGTAAAATCGAAAGGGAGCTGTAAAATCGAATCGTAAAATCGTAAGATTTTACGAATGTTGTAAATTTATATAGCATGATTAATTATATAAGTCTCCAACATAGATAAAACATTTTCTAACATAAATAAAGTATGTCCCAACATATATAAAACGTTGCTGTTGATTATTTGATTAGTTTTGGTCGTTGTTATTTGTTCTAGGGTTCAGTCTTCCGCAAATTTCAAAATTAGTCGTGTTATAGTTAGGCAATTTAACTTATTTTGAATTGGAAAAAAATGAATTTGGCCCAACATACTGACTTCTAGGCTACTTATGATCCCAATGTAATGTCATAGAATATTTGTAGATTTTAAAGATTTTAAGGTAGAGGTTAGTAAAATTTATAATTGATACCTTGTCGATAATTCCATTGTATTGTAGACATCAACATGATTTGATACAATTAGATTAAAAAAGAATTCAGAATTTTTACCTGTTTGCTACTTGTTGCATCGAAGTTATCATGTCCAGAAATCGCCTGAAGAAGAATTCCAGCATCAGCAACAGACGAACCAAAGCATCCAATAACATCCAAGGACGAAGCATAAGCCACGAGTCCATATCTCGAGACACGCCCATAAGTCGGCTTCAGTCCAACAACACCACAAAAAGAAGCTGGTTGCCTAACACTGCCACCTGTATCACTTCCCAAAGCCACCATGCATTGTCTGGCTGATACAGCTGCAGCTGAGCCGCCTGATGATCCTCCCGGGACCCGCGTCAAATCCCATGGATTAGCCGTCACCTAACGAATACGAACATGCTTCACCTGAGTAAACCATTTTCAGTTACGTAATGTAAAACTGAGGGCCTAACTTTTCGCTTCTTTAATTTATCATCTCCGAAAAAAAGAAAGTAACAACTATCTTCCTTAGAAATTGATTCTATGTGACCGTGAGTTGTGATTATTGACGCTTCGAACTTAGAAGTTTTTCATCAGTTATCTACGTGGTAATAAGAGAACACGTGATTAATCTTGTTACTCTAATTACAGTAAAGGCCAGGTGCAACGGGACTTCATTAGAGTTCTTATTTTTGAAGAAAACCAATATATAGTAGAAGACATGAATTATTTATATTTCTTAAAATAAATGTGGCAAATAGAAGATTCTTTCAAGATGTCCATTCCTCAGAACACCTCTTCTTCAGGCTGCTTGGATTTAATTAAAAATAACGAAAGAAATGAATCAAGAAACACAATCACTGAATTTTTATTTATTTTTTGCAAATTGTGTATCTGCTCCTTGAAACACAATCACGGATCTTTTATTTTTGTTCTGTAAATTGCGTATCTGCTTCTTTCTCCTGGAAAAAAACGGTCAAATGATGTATTTTTTATCGGTTAGTAACTAAATAAATCAGTTAAACGACGTATTCTATATCACCAAGACTGCAGAACTGTGATGAACGAAGACCAGAGAAACTTTTGGCAAAAATTAAAATTGCTAACGTATGTTATTTGTCCAAGAAAATAACACATAGATATCATCAAATGTAC
The DNA here is from genome assembly GCF_000504015.1 of Erythranthe guttata. The sequence continues at coordinate 65,766 of NW_012193676.1, forward strand.
TCTGCATTCAGAAATATTTTGACCCGTTTTTTATGTTTTCTGAAACTTCGAATTAGGACACTGACTTTCAATTACTGATCACAGCTAACAATGGCGATCGGTGAAACTGATCATCTCACGCAAGAAAGCTCCGTTTTCAAGGTTTACTTAAAATGCAGTATGTCGAGACGTCACGAATCGTAACTTTCTGCTAACAACATTAAATTAAAATGCAGATGATAACAAATTCACGCACATAACTCGTATATCAATAACAAAACATTCATATCGATAACAAATCATATTACCAAAAAAACAAAAACTAAAATAAAAACAAAAACTAACTTGATAAGCAGAGCCTTCCGTTGTACTGCCCATCCCAAATTCATCCAAATTGGTCTTCCCCACAACAATGGCTCCACTCTCCCTCAGCTTCCTCACAGCCGTGGCATCGTACGGCGGACGATAATTCTCCAAAAGCTTCGATCCGGCAGTAGAGGGCATATCGTGTGTGCAGATATTATCCTTAACCCCGACCAAAACCCCAGCGAGTGGACCCACCGCCTCATTGTTCTTAATCTTCTTATCCAAATCCTCGGCCTGTTTTAAAACGGTTTCGTCGGGAGAGACGTACAGGAAGCTGCTGAGTTGGGGCTCGCTGCGGCGGAGGCGGTGGAGAAACGATTTGGCGAGGTCCACGGCGGAGGTTTGGCGGGAGAGCAGGGATTTGCGGGTGGTGAGGATTTGGGAGGGCGGCGGCGGCGGAATTGCGGCGGAGGTGGCGATTGGGGAAGTGTGGAGGCATTTGAGAGAGGTGGTGGCGGTGGCGGTGGTGGAGCGGAGAAAGCGTGGGGTTTGGGCTGAGGATAGCATTTTCCCCTTTTTTTTGGTGAGTGGAAAAGGGTGGGGTTTTAGCTTGCTTTGGATATGATACCAATTAATTTTGTTTGTGATTTAAATGTGTTATACTTTGAATTGAACAAAATGTTACATTTTTATGGAGCTCTTGTATATTATATCTAAGTTTGATTTGATTAATAATCGAGTCGAGCTTTAAAATTTAGTTGAACGCGAATCAAGGTTGAGTTATTCAGAGCTTACACAGGCATTCATAGCTTATCAAACGAAAATATGTATTCAAGTTTGGTTCCTCACACTAACATAACTAGATTAGACGAGCAATTTTGAACAAATTTGAATCGAGTATCGAGTAGCTTGGTTTGATTTTCAGCTCTAACGAGATTATTTGCAAGACGAATATAAAACATATGCACAATACCAAAATAAAGGCTTCAATATTAAGAAACAGAGTATATTTTCTAAGGTTGTTAAAAGCGGGAATCGGGTTCGAGACAGTTAGGCACTGCCTCATGATTAATCGGCACGGCGGTGATTAATAGGCTATAAATCCGAAAATAAATCAGTTTTTCAAATCTAATGTAAAATATTTCAAAAGTAGTCTAAAAATATATAAAAATATATTTAAACATGATTATATTCCATCATGTATATATATTCTAATCACGTAATTAACCTTTTTTTAACAGAATCACGTAATTAACTTTAATAATATGATCATAATAAAATAAAAATCCTTACAAAATATAAATAAAACGAAAAAAAATTATATTCAAATTATGTTTGAACATTGCAAGCATATATATTAGGACATTTAAAAATAACAATTAACATAAACAAAACAAATCATAAACTCATTTTCAATTAAAAGCCCAATTTTTTATTGGAAAAAAAAAACTGATTTTGGACAGATTTTTGCCACAAAAGTTTGACCCGCCTCCAAGGTTTAACCGGCTCAACCCGCCTCGGACCACCTCATAGCCAAAACCCGATTTTTCAAACATGTACACCAAAATTGTAAATATATTGGACCGCCTCCACCTCAGAGACCGATTAATCAACCGCCTCGGTCGATTTTTAGAACACTGATATTTTCTATGGTATTTTTTTCTCGTGGAATGTGGGATCCGACCACCAGCGACATGGGTATTTTGCTGGCAAGGCCCGGGTACAGTGGTGGAAATCGGAGGTCTTGAGAGCAAATTAGTGGAGGAAGATTTCTTGGAAGATCGGAGAACAAGCACCGTTCATGTTCATGTGATTCAAAATCCAACAATTGATAGCGAAGCTTCTTTAGTAAATCCATTTTAAATTTACCATGTTCCCCAAATTTCATGAAAACAATCCATTGCAAGATATTTTGTGGCTGCTACATTTTAATTTTATGAATTTTCTAGATTAGTTTTAGATAGATAAAATATAATTTAGCATGCAAATTTTTCGTGAGAGCAATTCGTAAAAAAATGAAGATCGAAACGACGAGACAAACAGAGAATGGTTACCACCCCACCCCGGCATGTGTGCAACACGTACAACGCCCACAAAGCAAGACTGTCGTAGCCCAGCAGCGAGTTCAATTCGCAGAAAGAACTTTTTCAAATTCGGCTCGAGTTTTGAAGAAACGGCTCCGAGTCTTCGTGAGTAGAATTCAATTTTCTACAACCTAGTAAAACTTGGGAATTTTCTTATTTCTTGGAATGTTCGGGCACACGAGACAAAATCTGGACAACATGCCAATTTTTTATTGTTTGGGGGATTCTCGGACTTTCTATTTTAATAAGAGTCTAAATCCAAGAGTTTCACATTACCGGAATACCGAAGTATATTTATTTATTAACTTAGTTATGGTTGTAAGTTTATATCATATGCATTTTATTATTTAGGTTTGTTATATGTTGTGTTTTATTTGGAGTTATTTGCACAAACTCCTCTTTGTAATCTCTAATGGCTAAAAAAACTCCCATGTTAAAAAACATAGCAATTAACATCATATGTTGCATTTTATTTAGTTCACTTTCCCCTAGTGGAAATAAATATGTTGACTAAAAGAAAGTGACTACACTACCCTCATTAAAATACAACATAAAACAAAATAAAAAACAAAAAATAACCAAAAAAAACCTAAAAAGAAAAAGAAAAAGAAAAAGAAAAAGAAAAGGAAAAAATAGTAATATCCGTGTTTGGTTTTTATTACGTTCAGTTTTTTATTTTATTTTTTGAGAAAAAAAAACACCAAGAAGGAAAAAAAAAATGAAAAAAAAAAATCTAAAATCTGATTGTGTATATATTAAAACCGAAGATCTCTCCTTTCTTCCCATCTCCACCGCCATATAGATCTCTCCTCCGCTCCACCATGGTCATCTCTGTACAGTGGCGAAGCCAGGTTTTACGTCAAAGGTGTGCGGAATTTAATAAAAAAATATAAACATGCAAAAAAAAAAAGTGTACAAGACAATAAAAATGTACATCTCTTACATATAAATATATAAAGTTTTAGAATATCTTTCGGCGTGGTCCCATTTCTTGAAAAAAAATCATCACCTCATCAATACTAACGCCGTTCAATATATCTTTTTCAATGTACGACACCAAAACATCATTCAACATTTGATCCCCCATTAGATTGCGTAGCTCCGACTTAACAATCTTCATTGCAAAGAATATTCTTTCAACTGATGCGGTTGCAACCGGCAAAATTAATGACAACTTCAATTATAAGTACACCAATGGATAAGTCACATTATTCATTACGAAGGTCTAGCATCCCAAATTAATATACACTCAACAATAATCGATTTACACAGATGTATCGTAGATTGATTATGCATGTTAGGGTTATAATTCATTACGAAGGCCTAGCATCCCAAATTAATAAATTATTTTGGTAGCTTGTATGATTAGGGGTTTTATTTTCAACAAGAAAACATCGGAGGGAGATGAAATTGTGGATTTTTCGATTTGAATTAATCATCCGTTATTTGCCTTTTTCCATTTCTTTGTGTTTTTCATAGTTAGTCGTAGATTTAATTAATCGAAATCAAATTTTGTTGTGTGGATAAAAATAACTTGTGATAATTTGGGTATTTATAAGTAGGAAATAAACTTGTGGGGTCAACATCCCAACTCTCGCGAGTTCTTTTTTAAAATTCTTGTACCTCATTGTCGTCCCAAAATTATACAATAAACTTGGACCGTGGTGTGAGGAAGCAGAAGGGTGTGATTGCGCATCACTCAATGTTATACTTGAGTTTGACTCACATAGGGTTCAAAATTTTACAATCGTACAAAGATAGAAGTTGTAGCCCTTCCAAATAAATTTTCAATGCTTCTTGGATCACATAATTGGTGAGGGATCACGTCCTAAAGAGGATGAGTCTTTTGAGCGAGTTGAGTACCATAGGGTCTGAGATCGATGATAAACTCAAGTCGATATCGTTCTACAGTCGATGCCCAATTTTTTTTGGCAATTTTCAATCCAACTACAAAATCAATAAAATGATTCATTCACTGTCGACGACATTGGTAAAGAAGTTTCAAGCAGCCCAGGGAATCATCAAGAGCAACTCGTACAAAAGGATTGCTCCTTGGCATAGAGGCCAATACCGTGCAGTGGTGGAGACAAGCAGCCGAATGGCAAGTTCTTTCAAAGTGAAGCAAAGGGGCACGGGAATAATAAGTGACGTGAATTCCTAGCCAAGCAACATACATTTTTTTCCCTATATTATTGAGTCATGCTTTGTAGTCCAATCCACCAATCAATATTGCATAGGTTTGGAAGCCACTGATCATGTTTGTAATTATTTGCAGAGGTTTTGACGAACCAGACAACTTAATGAAAGAAAAATGTAGTTGTACCTAGACGACTCAACCTAAGTGGGAGCAATAATGATAGAAAATTTTACATTACGCTTTAGAAGTGAGAGGATTTTGGTACTAAATGATTGTCTTTATGTATCAACCATTAGAAGAAATTTAAATTCAGTTAACTAGATTAGTTAAAGACAATATTTATGTTTGCTTTCAATTCAAGTTCCATTTTAATTCAAGAAAACAATCGATTGATTTGTTGCGGCACATTAGTAGATAATCTTTACGTCTTAAATCGTACACCTTCTTGGTCGTTGTTGTCATAACTAATTATACCTAAATAAATCAAACTAAAACCAGAAACATTTTGTCTAGCATGCATTAATGAAACATAAATGTGGTATTTACGACTTGGTCACACTAATCTTGATAGGATTCAATGAATGATCAAATATGGATCTTTAAGTTCATTAGAAGTTCAAGACTTGTCAATTTGTAAATCCTATTTGGAGGGTAAAATAACCAAGAGGCCCCTTACGACTTAGGGATATAAAACCAAATAAACATTAGAAATAATCAATTTCGATGTATGTGGACTGCAGCTAGACGCGACTACGAGTACTTTGTCACTTTTATTCATGATTATTCCCGCTATGGATGTATTTTATTTAATGCGTCATAAATATGAGGTTTTTGAGAAATACAGAGGATTTAAAGCCAAGTACATGATGCGCTTAAATAAACATATCGAATCACTTTGTTCCGATCGATGTGGCGAATATATGGTAGGCACAATATTTGAAAATTACTTGGTTTAACAAGAAATTTGATCATCCCAATTGTTAACACTGGTCCGGCATAGTAGAATGGAGTAGTTGAGAGAAAAAAATAAATAGAAACTCATTTAGAAATTGTTTCGTCTATGATGAATTATCCATTCTTAATTACCTTTTTTTTTTTGGAATTTGCCTTAGAAACTGCTACATGATCTATCAAATCGAGTTCGGGTGTCGAAGTTAGTTAAAATAACGAAGAATTTAGGGGGATTCAAAGATACACCCCCAATTTTTATTATGGATAGTTTATAAAAAAAATTGACTAAAAATATGTGAGTATTTGATTTTTTTTTAATTTTAATATAACAATGATATCATTTTAATATTATTTAAGTAAACTGAAAAACAACTACAAGTGGGTATTTTAATTTGTAGGGGACAAATACACTAAATATATATATATATAAATAAAAATAAGAAAAGAATAAATAAAAAAATTATGCAGGGGTCGCTGCCCCCAAGCAATAATTTGCGAAAAAAAAAATCTTTAAAGAAACAAATATTGTGGAAGTATTAAATTAGGTAGCGTTCACCAAAGATTGTTTTTTTTAGAGTTTTTTTGTTCAATGAAGTACTTTTTGCATGGGTACTAACTCATTCACTACCCCGTACATACTTCTCCATCCATTATTAAATATCTACTAATTAGTTGAAACCTTAAACCCACTACTCTCTCTCTCTCTCTCTCTCTCTCTCTCTCTCTCTCTCTCTCTCTCTCTCTCTCATCAGATCATATGAGTAATACTGCTTGTAAAGTATCGGTAGTTTCTGCAGTTCTTGCAGTTACAATATCACTTCTCACACATGATTCAAACGCTGAACACAAAGACGATAATACGAAATGCGATTTATACAAAGGGAGTTGGGTTTTCGACAAATCGTATCCGCTTTACGACTCTGCGAAATGTCCACTCATTCTTCAACAGTTTAACTGCCCCGGAAATGGACGCCCCGACCTCCGTTACCAGAAGTACAGATGGCAGCCCAACAACTGCAACTTAACTAGGTACATTAATTATTGCTTCTTCTTTTTTTCCTTTTTTTTTTATTATTTAAAAAAAGAGAATCATCGTTCAACGATTTTTACTTCGATTAATATTCGTTTATACATTTACCGGTTCGGATTCCATGACTTCGGTTTTTTAAGTGACATTCATCGAAAACATTTTTCATCTTTACGCGGTTTTTGTTTATGTAATAACCAATTAATACAACATAAAGATATAGTGCATGCATATGGTTCTATATAAATTTTACAAGTATTTATCTATTTAATTTACATGTTCATGAAAATTGAATTTGGTACATTTATCGTAAGTGTTACTGCACATTTTTTTTCTAGAGTCGATTTACTTATTACATATATTTTTTTTGAATCGTGCATCAATCACATATAAAAATAACAATTAAGTCTTGTTTACGCCCATTTCAACGAAAACTCAATACAACGAAGAAGAACATTTTCAATTGTTTATTTATTTAATTTATTTTGTGAGGAAATATGATAAAAAAAAAAAAAAAAAAAAAAAAAGAATATTGATGAGAGAGAAAGTGATATTATATGGTGGTTTTTGTGTAGGTGGGATGAGAGAGAGTTTGGTAGAAAAATGAGAGGGAAGCGCATAATGTTCGTGGGAGACTCACTAAGCATGAATCAATGGCAATCTTTAGCCTGCATGATTCTTTCTTCTTACCCACGTTCTCCTTACCACCCTACTAATACGCCCCCTTTATCCACCATTTTCTTTCCGGTATTATTATTACTACTTTATTAATTAATCACGTTTTATTATATTAGGTATAATCAAATTATGAAAAAACCCCTCCTGTTTTGTTAATTACAGCCACCCCTCCTTTTAAATATTTTTACATAAAATTTATGTAATTTGGTTATTTACCGAACAAAATCGTATATGCAGTTCGGTAAACGGTATGAAATGTTGGCGTATCGAAATTTCGGTTCGGTAAATAACCAAATTAATTAACATCCCTAAATTTATCTCTGGAGGTGTATTTTCGTAAGATAATACATAGTTGAGGGGTGGCTGTAATTACACAAACAGGAAGGGGGTTTTCGTAATTTGACCGAAACTCAGAGGGTGGCCGGAATTTGCCTATTATTATTATTTATTTTCTATATTATTATACTAATTAATGAATTTTGAAAATTATTTAAGAACAATTAGTACTAATTGATTGGTTGCAGGAATTGAATGTTACGTTGATGTACATGCGGAATGCATTGATCGTGGACTTAGAGATACAGAAAACACACAAAGTGCTGAAACTCGACTCCATTAATTCTGCAACTGCAAATCAATGGCTCCAAACGGACGTCTTGATCTTCGACACGTGGCACTGGTGGCTTCACACCGGACGAAAGCAACCGTGAGATCATAATAATAATAATAATAATAATAATAATAATAATAATAATAAATTGTTAATTTTTATTTAATTTGTGTGTATTGCAGATGGGATTTGATCCAAGATGGAAAAATAATGAGGAAAGAAATGGATAGGTTGAAGGCTTACGAGAGAGGATTGATGACGTGGACAAAATGGATAAACAAAAATTTGGATGCAAACAGAGTTAAGGTGTTTTTTCAGGGTGTTTCTCCTGATCATTGGAAGTAAGTAATTCTTCTTATTTCTTTTTTCTTATTTCTTTTTTCTTTTTTTTTTTTAAATCCGAGTATGATCAATTAAATAATTATGTCTTATTTGAAGTAATTCTTTTTTTTTTTTTTTTTTTTTTAAATTTGAGTATGATCAATTAAATAAGAGTGGTCCACCTCCAAAATATCTCAATTCACCACCAAAGATGTATAAAATATCATAAATACTCTCAAATTTATAATTTACCACCCTTCCCTATATTCCTTTAATTCTCATGCGTTCTAAGTTATTTCTATTTTATTTTATTTTTTTAATTTAATTTTTAATTTCTTTAACCTTTTTATTATTATTTTTATGTTTTAATCTTTTTTGCAATGAAACATTTACTACAAGATATTTAAACTTCCATATATGACCTATGGATTATATAGTTTTTTTTTTAGGAAATGAAATTATATCAATTAGCCGAATTGGCCAATTATGGAGGACGTCCAAGACCTTCCATACAAGCACTCTTAATTTATTTATCCAAGAACGTGAATTCCTGCTCTTTTTGACCTTCGAAAATGTTTTTGTCTAACGAAAGTATTTTTCACTTAAGATGGAGAGGGTGAGATTTTATGGTAAAAGTTCCAGTAAAAATGGTGGAGCTTTTTTATAAATTTTTTAATTAGTTTAGTGGTGGACGTTTTACAAATTTTTAAAAAATATAAATGAAATAAGAAGAACGTTGTAAAATAGGACATATATTTAATTTGATGGTGAAATAAGAAATTTTGAGGGTGGAAATAACACGTTTTTTAAATAATTATGACTTATTTGATGTTTGGTCGTACAATAACTATTGGAACTAACCCACAATTATGAAAAATGCACTCTAGCTCACTCTCTTTGTTCCATATTATTTGTCTTTTAAAAAAGTTTTTTATCCCAAATTATTTACCACTTTATAATTTTAATAAATAATTAATTGCACTATTTTCAATTTTACTATTTGTCACTCTTAATTAATTAACTGAAAAACAATTAATCACAAGAATATTTTAGTGATTTTCTATTTTTTTGCTTTAACCTATGCACATTTCTTAATTTTTTTTTAACATGAGCACGATAAAAAAAAAAAAAAAAACTTATAATATGGGACGGAGTGTTTACCTTGGTGTTATTGGGAATGTGTAATTGATTTACTATGTCATTTTATATGATTAGAAAGCTTAACTTACATTTAGATGACACATTAACCAAATTTTCCTTTTCAAGATCATAAAGTTACAACAAACAAATTAAAAATTACTCTTTCTTGTCATTTTATTTGTCGTTTTGAAAAAAAAAAAGATGTTTTGTTTCAAATAATTGCGTCACTTCGTAATACAATAATGTATTTATTGTATTTTTCACAAATTTCTCCTTGCGACTTTGAAGAGAATTAATGGTGAAACAATTAATGAGAAGAGTCGTTTTATTAAGAATTTCCTAAAAACTATGCACATTTATTACTTTTCTTAATAGGAAGGAAAGAGTAAAAACTTATTTCTTTGAGTATGTATATATAGTCTATAGATACTCAAGGTGCACATAAAGTTTAAATCAACCGTATACTTATTCTTCAAATGCACTTCTTTTGTTTCGGAAACAGTGCGAGCGATTGGGGTATGCCGGAGACACAACGGTGTGGAGGAGAAGAGGAGCCGCTGAAGCAGGCGGCGACGGTGGAGGGCGAAGTGATTAATTACAGGTCTGCAGACTTCATATTAAAAAAAGTGTTGAAGAGGCTAAAGAAACCGGTTCATTTATTAGATATTGAGGAATTGTCAAAATTTAGGGTTGATGGGCACCCTTCAATTTATGGGAACCCTAAGAAAATTGGAATGGATTGCACACATTGGTGCTTGCCTGGGGTACCCGATACCTGGAATCAACTCCTTTACGCTACTCTTCTTACATTTTAATTTTATTTTAATCTGTTAATGGATTTAATTTCCTCAAATTGAATGCACAATTAGGTGTTTATATTGTGTTTTTTATTATTATTATTATTATTATTATTATTATTATTATTATTATTATTATTATTATTATTATTATTATTATTATTATTATTATTATTATTATTATTATTATTATTATTCATCAAACTATTTAAAGAAAAAAACATAGATATACTATTAAGATTTATGGACTTCAAATATCAGATTCTAAATACATAACAAAAGTTTAATAAATCCATAGTTTATGGATTTGATTTTTTCCTAATAATATTTTAATTTTAACAAACAAAATGATATATATATATATATATATATATATATATATATATATATATATATATTGTGAGTCTCCTTTCTC
>NW_012193676.1:76310-89641 GCF_000504015.1 Erythranthe guttata
ATATATATATATATATATATATATATATATATATATATATATATATATATATATATATATATATATATATATATATATATATATATATATATATATATATCATTTTGTTTGTTACAATTAAAATAGTATTAAAAAAATGTCTAATGTATTTTTATTTAATATTTTTTTGCATTTTATTTGTAAAGATTAAATATTATTCAATTTATTTTTAGTATACTAAATATTATTAAAAAAAATTAATTATAAATAATACTTTAAAATTTTAAATATTGCCAAAAACAATTTTAAATTTCAATTCTTCCCCAAAAAAAGTGTTTTCCGTAAGATGTGACGTACACGTGACAGAGGGAAACAATTGAACCTTGGAGGTGAAACTTGTTCACTTTAAAATAAGAGGGACAAAAAGTGGAGTCGGGCCACACATGAGGGACGAAAAGTGTAATTCTGCCAAAAAAATATTAATGACAAAATGTAAAATACATTAAAAATAACGGACTTATTAAAAAACAAATGGTGTTAACGTTTTTAATGTTGACCACAAAACAAATGTGGATTATTTTGGCTCATTTTGAAGTTTAACGGGCATATTATACGTTCAGTATAGTTCAGGTAGATAAAATGAATTGTACTCTAAAATAATTAACAAAATAGTTAATATTATATAATTGTAAAATTTAGATGTTATGATTGGAATATGTGATTAAAAAAATAGAAAATATATCTTCATATCATATCCATTAAGTAATTGTATATGTATAACTTAATAGACTTATATGCATGAACGTAATTCTTTATAAACAATGTGATGCGGAATGTCATACTGGATTAAAATTGCAAGATAACTATTTAATTTAGAGAAAGATTGATAATATGCATTGGTGGAAATATCGAAAGAAATTATGGAAAATAAGGATTTTTTTACGAACTCAAATAGTATTTGAGTGCGAAACGGTCTGAAGTGAAACGGCCTAGTGAACAAATCTCATGACTCACGTCAGATTTTAGCAATCCAACGTCGTGTAGACTCCTAAAAGTTCGTTTTTGCCTTTTTAGAAAAGTTTTAGAAAATTAATATCAAATCGTATTAGGATTCCATAAATTAGATTGTTCTCAAAATTACGAGATCTACTAAAATTAAGCTCTGACTCGATTTTGCCATTTTTGGCAATTTTAGGATTTCGCTAGTTTAATTAGAATTTTCAGTTTTATTATTATAAATATATGCCTTAGGACTTTATTTTGGAAATAATTTTGAATTTTAATAAAAAAACGTTTAGAGTTTTCGGTAGATTTCAAATGTTCTTTTGTCCTATTGGATTTATTCATATAAATTATTTCTTTATTGTGCTTTTGTTATGCGTTAGTTGGTATCAAAGCCATATTTTTCCTGGTTATATGGTGAAAGGCGCGAAACATGGAAACAACAACTGTGTTGTCGATGACTATAGTGTTGCAAAACTACAACAACTTCGGTTGGTGCACAAGGGATTTGCCCTTGGCACATCAACAACAGGAGGACTGAATCTAACATGGCGATTGTCGACAGTGTAGTCCGAGGTGCATATGTTAGACACAATTATCATGGACTTGTTCAACGTCAATCAAGGGGTGAAAACTATTCAAATGGGAGAGACAGATAAATCCACTTATAAGGAGACAAAAAATTCGTAATAAATATTGGGTAAGAGCTAAAGATGTGAGTTAAAGGGTAGTGTAAATCCACTTATCAGAAGTCAAGAGGTATTTCAAATTGATGGATATTTCATCGAATAAGATTGTGATATTGGTAACATGTGAGTTAAAGGGTAGTGTAACCGTATGGTGGGATCAGATACAGTTGAAGAGAGCTAGACAAGAAAAGTATTCAATCCAATCATGGAGGAGGATGAGAGAAATGTTGATGGGTCGTTTCTTACCTCTAGATCATGAGCAACATCTATTTCAACTATATCGTAATTGCTTGCAACGAAGTGGATCAGTTAACAAGTATACTGCTGAATTTATAAAACTAGCAGACTTAAAAAACTTGCAGGAATCTGAAAACATGTAAACTTCGAGGTACTTGAAAAGATTGAATGCTTCAATTCGTGGATGGATGAGATCGAATAATTTTATACGCTCAAGGAGGCTCACAGTTTAGCATGAAGAGAGGAACTTTTTGAGAAGCGAAATCATTATTATAGGCAAACTGAAGTTCTTTCACGAGTTATCAATGTGAAGGAGGTACAAGATAATGTTTTCTTTGTTCAATCACTTAATTTAGTAGAGAATGCAGATGTAGGAGTTGACGAAATTGAAGAAGAAATTGTTGATGAGGTAAAAATTAGGGTTAGTGTGGTTAGCGAGGACATCAATGACTATAAAGAGAATGATAGCGAAGTTGAGGAGAGTGTGAACAAGGTAGAAGAGAGCGTTAGCAAAGTTGAAGAGGAAGTCTATAAGGGTATATGAAATTCGATGAAGTGTCTGAATTCGCAAAATTTGAACAAGAAGAGGAGTAGCAAATGCATTGTGTGAAGGTATGTGATCTATGCAGATAGTGGTAGTTGTTATATTTTTGTATTAGATAAATTATTGGAGCCAGTGGAGTTATCGACGGATAAATATTTTTTTCTAATGACTCGTTTGGAGGAAGGTTTTGTAGGTGATATTTTTGAGCAGCGAAATTGGGGGAGTACTTGAAGTTGTTTGCAGAAAAAAACGCGCATCGTTATATTTTAGTCATAGCTCGAGGTCGAGCTCTTTTAAAGAAGAGCAGATTGATGCTGAACGTCAAACTGGATTAGAATTGTAAGATAATTTTAATTCGGAGAAGGATTATTAATAGGAATTATTGGAAATATCGAAATAAATTATGGGAATATAAGGATTTTCTACGAACTCAAATTGTATTTGAGTGCGAAACGAACTCTATCTGAAGTGAAACCCCTAGGAACAAATCTCATGAGCAAAACTCATGAATCACGTCAGATTTCAGCAATCCAATGTCGTTTAGACTCCTAAATGTTTGTTTTTGCCACTTAATTAGCAAAGTTTGAGAAAATTAATATCAAATCGTAGAAACTTGGATTAGGATTCCGTAAATTGGGTTGTTGCCAAATTATGAGATCTAATAAAATCAGGCTCCAACTCATTTTCGCCGTTTTAGGCAATTTTAGTATTTACGAATTTTGATAAATTTTGTACAATGTTGTCTATTTTCTGGTGGATCTAGAGTTTTCAGAATGTTCTTTTGTTCTATAGGATTAATTTGTAGAAATTAATTCTTTATTGTGCACTTCCGTTCTACGTTATAATGTTTACCCTCTTTTTAAGATGGGCAAATGGTATATAGGCCTATGAAAAGGGCACTTAATTGAAAAAAAAAACATTCAACTTTTTTGTCTTCCAAATAAATCCAGCTCATTCAAACTTATTTGCAATGTTTTGAAAAATGGACCGGACATAGAACCGGCTAGCCAACGGGTCACGGTTGAACCGGTTCAATCGGGGTTCGACCGAGTTTTTTGATATTTTCCATTTTTAATTATTTGTGAATAATTATAATATTATGATCTTTTATAAGTGTATTTTAATAAATTTATTCATCATTAAACTTATATTCAAGAGTTATAAATTAATTTATTTACGGTAAATAATTTATGGTTATATTATATTAACATTTTCCAAAAAAAATATTTATACTTCATTTTATATTTCCATTTTTGTGTTTTATATTTAGTTAAGGGCGAATGGCAAAAAAGCTCATCACATGGGACTTAAATGCATTTTGGAAAAAAAAAAAACAGTCTATAAATTAAACACATCCCCATGTCTTTAGTCTAAAATACCCTCCATAATATAATTCTTATCAATTCCACCTATTATGCTATAAGTTTCTTAATATTACACATTGACCCCGGATTTAAACAAATATATCACATTAACCCCCCAAATCTTTTTTTTTTCAGAAAATAATTTTTTTTCTGAAATGTTTTTTTTCCAGTCAGATTCCAGCGTTGACTTTTTTTTTTTTTTTTCTTTTTTCGAAAACTTTTTTTTTTCCTGAAATTTTTTTACGGCCGGTCAACCACCGTTGACCGCCGATCTCCGGCGTTGACTTTTTTTTTTTTTTCTTATAAAAAAAATATTTTAATTAATATTACAGTCTTGGCTACTAAATTACTATCTCAGACAATAATATTACTGTTTGGGACAGTAATATTATGAATATTATTTTCCCGAACAGTAATATTATTAATATTATTGTGTAAGACAGTTAAATTACTGTTGGAGACAGTAATTTAGCATCCAAGGCAGTAATATTAATTTAAATTAATGTTAAAAAAAAAGTCAATTAACAGTTAAATAACTGCTGGAGATATTAATTTAGCAACGAATACAGTAATATTAATTAAAAATATTTTTTTTAAGAATAAAAAAGTCAATTAACAGTTAAATTACTGTCTCCAGCAGTTAAATAACTGCTGGAGACAGTAATTTAGCAACGAATACAGTAATATTAATTAAAATATTTTTGAAGAAAAAAAAAAGTCAATTAACAGTTAAATTACTGTCTCCGACAGTTAAATAACTGCCGGAGAGAGTACTTTAGCAGCCAAGACAGTAGAATTAATTAAAATATTTTTTTTAAGGAAAAAAAAAAAAAAAAAAGTCAACGCGACCGGCTGTCAACGGCGGCGACCGGCAGTCTCCGGTGGTGGCGGGTCAAAATTGGGGTCAAAAGTGACATTATGGTTAAAATTGGTTAATTGATGAAATTAGGCTAAATTGGGGTGTAAATCATGAAATTATAGTTGAATTGAGTTTCAATGAATTGGGACTAATTTTGGTATATATAAAAGGATTTTCCTTATTTGCAAATAAGTTTGAATGGACTGGATTTATTTGAAAGACAAAAAAATTGAATGTTCCTCTTTCAATTAAGTGCCCTTGTCATGAGCTTTTTGTGATTACCCCTTTAATTAATCCCCACTCTCTATTGCATTCCGCCGCGGCCACCTACCCCAATTCCTAAACACAAGAGCCTTTTTTATTCTTTCTTTACCATGGTCGTCTTCTTCTTCTTTTCTTCCCAAATCATCACCACCCACAAGCTACCATTTTCATGCAAGATCTCAGGAATCCGGACACAGCTCAACTTGCGCCAACCAAGCCTTCTGCCTCGCCCAACTGAAATTTTGATTGAGCTTTCTTTTTTTTCCTCGATTTTTTTCTACTTCCTCCACTGTCGTGCAAATCAGATCTACAAATAATTTCTCAAAAATCGGTTTTCAGCCGGTTTCCGATTTAGCAGTCCGATCGGCCAAAAAACTGGTTTTTATCAGTTGAACCGGTTTTTTGTAATTTTCTAGTTTATAGTACCAACCACACCGGACAAGGCAGCAGCTTGCGCTTGAACCGGTCGAACCGGCCGGTCCGGTCCAGGTTTTAAAACATTGCTTATTTGCAAATAAGGAAAACCCTCCTATATATACCAAAATTACCCTAATTCCTTGAAATCCTAATTCAACTCCAATTTCATAATTTACACCACAATTTAGCCCAGGTTCACCAATTAACCAATTTTGACTTTTTTTTTTTTTGAAAACTTTTTTTTTTCTGATTTTTTTAATCCGGCAGGTCAACCGCCGATCTCCGGCGTTGAATTTTGTTTTTCTTGAAAACCTTTATTTTTTCTTAAAAAAAATATTTTAAATCTATAAACTATGACTCTTTTTTTTTTGAAAACTTTTTTTTTTCTAATTTTTTTAATCCGGGAGGTCAACCGCCGGTCTCCGGCGTTGAATTTTGTTTTTCTTGAAAACCTTTTTGTTCTTAAAAAAATGTTATTTTAATTAATATTACTATCTTGGCTGCTAAGTTACTGTCTCCAACATTAATTTAACTGTTCGAGACAATAATTTTATTGTATTGATTATTTTTTTTATCGTTTTGGCATACAATTTTGCTGTCTTCGACCGTAATATTACTGTCTCCGACTGTAATATTAATGTCGCATGCAATAATATTAATGTTTGGGACAAGAATATAGTAATATTGTTGTTCGGGAAAGTAATATTCATAAGATTAGTGCTCGGGACAGTAATACTAGTAAAATTACTGTTTGAGACAGTAATATTAGTAATATTACTGTTTTGATATTCAATATTACAATCTCAGACCATAATTTTGTTGTAACACGGTAATTTAGAGAGAAAAAAAAAGTTTCAACATAAAAAAGAATCGACGGTGGAGACCGGCAGTTAACTGGGCAAAAAAAAAATTCAGAAAAAAAATTATTTTCTGAAAAAAAAAATTCAAAAAGTTATGAAAATGGGGGTTAGTGTGATATATTTATTCAAATTCGAGGTCAATGTGTAATATTGATGAAGTTAGAGTATAATGGATGTAATTGATAAAAAAAATATATTATGGAGGTATTTTAAACAAAAGATATGGGATGAATTTATTTGTAAGACCTATGTGCATGTAAGTCCCATATAGGCCTATTTGTCATTTGTCTTTTTAAGATTATGTATGCACTATTGTGATTCTTCAAGTCACGTTTCTGCATTTTCTTTTTTAAGGCAGTTTGTATTCAACAAAAAAATAAATTTGTCCACCAATTATATTACTTACCAACTTATTTAAAGCTCAAAGTGCTGATTTGATATTACTGGTAACCCTCTTCTTTTCTTTTCCAAGTTCGTTATTTCACATAACTACTAGTCTACAACTGTTGCTCGCCGAAAATTGCCACGCAACTACGATCGAACGCACAAAAAGAAAAACAACACTTTAAGTTCCAAATATTCCAATCTATTAAGGTTTGTCGGCTCTTTTCTCATCTTAATTTTCTGATTGTTTTTAACATCATCTTAATTTTCTATTGAGTATCAGCTAGAATTCAATTGTGTAATTGTGTTAATGGACTTGATATTCATATTTTTTGGATTTTCATAGAAGCTTAGCTTTGCTGATTTGCATTTGTATTATCTTCTGAAAATATACATGGCACAAAAATTAACCCTTTATCAATCAAAGTAGCTTAAATTCAAAGATCGACTATATATGACTATGAGGACAATTGTTGCAAATATAACAGACATAACTACATGACTTTACGTGAATATTATGTATTATACAGTCAAAATCCATAACAACCAAATAGTACTTACACCCACACATTTTCAGATAAATAAAACGAAGTCGGAACAACAAGAAACCCGAAAAACAATCTACAGAGTATCAATGAATAAAATCATGCTCGACGATCCGAAATAACAAAAAAATCAATACAATGCATAATAATTAAAAATCGATATATGCATTCATAACAAACTAACAATAGAACTGAAAATTCAGATCCATAACAAGTTATATTGCAAGTTTGACAATTAATGATGTTGCCATACATGATCTTAAAAGTAAATGTAATTTCAAAAGATGATTAAAGTTCTAATCTATGCTGCACGGACACGGATACGTGGACACGGCGATACGCGAATACGGACATGCGGGGATACGTGTAAATATAAAAAAAATAGGGGTATAAATAAAAATAATAAAAATATCGGGGTATATTTATAAATTGTAAAAAAATATGTATAAGTAGTCATCGTCATCGCATAAGAGAACCGCTCGCCCTTGTTGCTCGTGTTCTTGGTCGCCGTCGCTGCTAGACTTTTGGAGTTTTGGGTGAACTCACAAAGAAAACAGAGGAAATGTGTATTACAGAGAAAAGAAAATGGGCATTTTTTTTATTAGGGTTCTTTCTTAAAACGTCAGAGAAGTGTCGTCCCAACTTTTTTTAAAATTATGGACACTGCCCTACACGGGTGTCCTACTTTTAACGAAATTGCAACACGGCCCGACACGGATGTCTGAGAAGTGTCCGGGTGTCCAGGTATCGGATACGGGGACTTTTCACCTTCTAAAAGTGTCTGTGCAGAATAGATTATAATTCATTTAAACAAAAAAAATAATTAAATTAAATAAAAACCTCTAATTTTAACTTTGTGGTCAGATTTTTGGCAAATGTTGGAGAAAATTAGAAATAAAATTTACAAACATTGCTCAGGGCATTGTCAATGTACACAAACACTAATGGTGTTAATTATTTAATGGGTTACATACAATTTATACCCCTAAAGTATATTATCCGAACACTTACTCTCTTAAAGTATCATTTGTAACAATTACTCTCCTCAAAAGTACAATTTAATTTGTATTTTAAATTCTAATACTTCAAAAAATAACTTTTATTTAAAGGAATAACCAAAATAATAATTAAATTATATAACTAAAAATATCTATTGAAAAATACAATATTTTAAAATTTATTAATATTATCTTTTATTGAGTACATATTTACATCTAATTGTTGTTGAACCAATTAATGCAATATATTTATATCGATAAAATTTAAGAAACCAATACATAACTAATAGTAATCTTAAGTATTTAATTTTATTTCAGTTCATTAATTTCTTAAAATATATTTTCACTATTCATTATACAATACATATCACTTTTTAATTATTTTCCAACAATTTAATTTTAGTTACTTTTTAGTTTTATATGATCCAATATATATTAGATTGTTATGTTTATTATGTTTTAAATTTTAAAATATAAAATAGTTGATGTTGATGGGGTAAGTATTACAAATAAAAATTTAAGGGAGTAAGTGTTACATATGCTATACTTCAGGGATGCAACCCACCAACCCTCATTAGGAGAGTTGATAACTAGCCTTTACCAATAGAGTAAAAGGTCACACAGATCAATTTAAAATATACATTTGTTTGAGTCATTTTCTACTATATATTTTACCATTTTCAGTCAATATTACGTGGAAAATTTTGGTATTCATATTTTTTTTCTCCAAAACATCTAATTGCTTAGATTTTTTAAATTTTTTGAATCAAACCTTTTATTTTTGTCATTTTAAGTTTCTTCATTTTTTTTCCTTAAATGTCTTTCGGTAGTTTAAACATCCTTAGATTACAAACATCTTTACAATCCTATGATTGTTGAGAATTTGAATTACCGGAAGATATTTAAGAAAAAAATGAATAAATTCAAAATGACAAAAATAAAAGGTTTTATTCAGAAAATTTAAAGAAAAAAGGGTTTGGCATGGATATTTTCGTCAAATTTTGAAAAAAATATAAAAGTAGGAGGGTTTTGTATTTATGTGTAGTACAAGGAGTATATAAAACAAAATCCATAGTACATGAATGTCTTTATTTAACCCTAATAATAAAACATTGGTATTATAAGTCCCCAATTGGTTGGTAAAATCTGGCATTTGTCACTTTAATTTAGTCCAATAATTTTTCTACAATTGTAGATTCTGTTTTCTGGCAAACACAAGTTGTTTATGACGATTATTTGGAGGGTTGTACGTGTTTCCTCTAATTTCCTTATCGCTTTACAAATGATCATCACTTGATGAGACTTGAGACTAAAAACTTCTTGTAACAAACAAGAATCTAAGAATTCAAGTGGATCGAACCGAATTAGGGGTAATAATTCCACGAATTGGATCGTAATTAATATTTTTTTTAGAAATTGCTTCTTGGAACTAAAAGAATCATTCTAACCACGTTAAACAATCAGAAAATTTGGAAATAGGAATAAAATAAAAAAAATTGTTCCAAAGTTGAATTTTTTTTAATTGAAAATCGTAGTTGATCCAATCCAATTTTCATTCACATATATAATGTAAAATACACAATTGTTTTAATATTATAATTTCGCTTGTCAATTTATATTTCTGAATTCTTCGGAATTATTTTTTGAATCAAAAATCTTAAACTCACACACATACACATGTATGATCTTATTTTTTTTTTTTTTTTTTTTTTTAATATAGTCCTCACTTTTCTTACTAGTAAAGAAACCGCAGGAAATGGACTATAAAGCTATTTTCTTATTACCATTTTTTTCGCTACGGGAAAAAGTTGTAATAAAAGGTATATTTTACCACACGACAATCTTAATATTATAGTAATTGTTAGGATTTACTGTAGCAAATAAATATTTGCTATGGCCATTTACCGTAGCGAAGTTTGTGTCACACCGTGTATTCTATGCGGCAAATTCATAACAAATACGTAGCGAAAGCCTTTTTACTACCTTTGCTACGGTTAATGGTCGTAGTAAAAAAATATTTTTCTATTAGAGACGGTACGACTGTAAATTTCTTGTTTCTTTCATAATAATAATAAGAATAAGAATAAGAATTATCTCGTTATTCACAATTTTTATTCTGATTTGATCCTAGCATAATAATGGCTTAATCTAACTTTGCACTCTTGAAAAATAATAATAGCACTTTGCAGCCTCAAAACACAATAAATCATTTACAATGCACCCTTAATTGAATAATAAAGGACAGTTCATTTTTTATTGTTTTTTTTTTTCGTGATGCAAAATAGCAAATTAAATAGTTAATTTGTTCAACCTCCAACCTAATTCGAGCGCTCAAAGTGCGAAAAAATAAAAATAACACCGGATAATTGAGTATTTTATATTTTCTTACAAAATAAAAACAAATAACGATTAGGTAGAAATATTTGGAAGACAATATGATTTTCAGATACCTTAATAATGAAATAGCTGATTTTTTTTTTCTTTTTTTCGTAAAAATAATTTTGTGATAAAAAATATATTTTTTAAATACAATTAAAAATATTAAATTACATTTATATCTTTAAAGACGTATGTGAATGCAAAGTGCTATTAATTTATTTCGAGGGTGTAAAGTGGCAAATGACATATTCCAAGGGTGCAAATTGGGATTAAGCCCATAATAATTTGGATTTTAAGAACAAAATCTCATAATTCTATTTCTTATTCTACTACATATATAGGGATACCGTATGAGATGTGCAATAGACAATAGTAGTGACATCATTAGATATTATGTGACATATAATATATACAATATTTAGTACTCCATCATCATTAAAAGAGTGGGGATCTACTTACCATTATTTGTTAAGCTTTTTTAGCATCAAGTAAAGTAGAAAGATCATTTACTATTACTTGTTTTGGTAAATGTCACTTTCATATTGCCTCCAAACTTTACCTAAACTAAACTTCACCTTCTCCAAAACTAACTTCACCTTCACCTTCACATGCTCTACTTTAATTGTACCTAAAATTTGTTATTCTATTTTACAAAGCATTTATTGGTACATCACACAAAGATGTGTCTCTTGTTATATCTTATTTCTCTTGTTTGATACCTATAAATGTGTCTAATAGCTGCAAGCAAAAACACCAAACATATATGTATATAATTTTATTTCGGTTTGGAGGTCCGTCTGTAGTTTTTGTCATGGTTCTAACCTTGTTCCTGGTTATTATCATGTAATTGGTCTGGAAATGGAACATTGTAGTTATTGTTCTATACATTATCACAGTCGGAGTAATTGCTCCGATTGTGGTAACATATAGAACAATAACTACTATGTTCCATTTCCAGACTAGTTGCATGATAATAACCAAGAATAATGAGGTTAGAACCATGACAAAGACTACCGACAGACCTCACTACAACAGAAAACATCATCCATAGCGTTTGAAAAATGCCGTAGCCTATTATAGCATTTTTACAAACGATGTGTCTGCCCGAGCTATAATAGGTCCCGGGGTTTCTATAGCGTTTCTTGAATGCTATCGCATTACCACTTTTTACAGCGCGTTTTTGATGCTATTGTACGTGGTATTACAACACTTCGAAAACACTATATTACATATTTTACAACATTTCTCTCACGCTATTGTTTGTGCCAATAATTTCATTTCTTAACGCTATGATAACAAGTAACAGCATCACATGAAAATTATTTTATATTTGTTTACAACATTAATATATATATTTGTTGTTCAAAATATTAAATAACATGCTTCATAAAAAAACAATACATATATAATGAGATTTTTTATAAATATCAAATAACATATAAAATTCAAGAAAAAATTCAGGTAACATTTTTAATTTATTCAATTTAGTACATTTTCTAGATTACAGAAGGCCTAAACTTTAACTTAGAAGCTTGTCTTAGAAAAGAACACTACAACCAAAAGCACTAGATCTACTGATCATTCAATTGCAACAATTTTGTTTCTCTTGTACCTGTGAGGGAAACAAAATAAAAATCTTAGAACATAGTACTAAGATATTCCTGTATAAATTATTACAAGGTACCAAATTATAAAAATAAAAAATAAACATGAGGAAATAATAAACTTCCATCTTGTTGTAATTCTTAGCTTCCTTAAATGGATATATATCCTCAATGGAGATATATATGAGAGTTTATTCATAGATAGTGAACACTACCAAAAAACAGGGCTTTTGTGACAGATCATTTGTGACTGACCAAATCCGTCAAACCAAGTGACGAAATTAGTGACAAATATGTGACCGATTCAAACAAAAAGAATTTACAATTAATTGTGACGAATGTGTGACGGATTTTGCGATGGAGTTTGTGACAACCAAAAGTCGATCACATTGTGGTCACAATTTTTGTGACAGAAATTGATTTTGTCACAATATCCGTCGTATTGTTTTTATGGATATATAATCTAATTAATACTTGTCACAAATCCGTCACAACATCAAGTTTGTCACAAATGTGTCATATGTAATTTCGTCACTAATCGGTCATATCCTAAGTTATGTCATCGATCTGTCACAATCTTCATTTGGTCACATAGCCGTCACTTACTACGTTTCGTCATATATCCGTCACATTCTAAGTTTCGTCATTGATCTATCACTACCTTTGTTTGGTTAAAAATGTTTTACCTTTGTACCAAAGCACTCCACTAATTTTTAAAATTAAAAACATTCCATTGAATAGAAAATAAAAAATTAAACAACATGAGACTTCTAAATTTTGCAATTCTATTAATCAATTATCATACTTCATTCTCTTTAAATCCTATGTGGAATATAATTGATTATTTATTGTAAAAACATATATTGAAATTCAGTGTTTTACCAAATTTGACTCAAAACTTTTGTAATAAAAATATTTTATATTAGTTAATATATGTAATAATTTTTGTAGCTATTACTTCATATTATACATTTGAAGCGAAAGAAAAATAATTAGAAAAAATTAAATAAATTTTATACTATAGTTCCTTTTTTTTTGAAACTTAAGAAGTTAAATCATTAAACCTATTTTTCCCTTGTGAAGTTAATTAAATTAATCATTCATTATAATATTTTACAACTTTTGTATTTTACGATTTAGTTAATTATATAATAATGATTTTGCAACTATTTGATATAAAAATGATGTAAATAATATTTGATATAT
>NW_012193676.1:90086-231755 GCF_000504015.1 Erythranthe guttata
GTCGAGCCGAGCCAGCCCAAAGTTTATGTTAACAAAAAACCTACACTAACTCATTTCTTTTCATTTGCCGCTGCTTAATTTTACAGCAACACATATAATTAATAAGAAATACTTAACTCCTCCACTTCCTCCACTACCGTGAGACAAATTAGCAAATCCCCATTTTAAAACATCAGAGTTAGAACGCAGCGATGACGGAGGATTATGGGCAGGCCTGGTCGATTTTTTTGATTGGGCGATAGCATAGCGCCGGACCATGGGCGACGGCGACGGTAGAAGCTTCGTGCTCGATAAAATACTTGGGCATACGGGTAAATCTTAATATTGATGTTCTTGTATTTAAAAAAAATGATACATGACATTACTAGTCTGTAGAATTACTGGATTATGAATACATTGGGTATTAACAAAAAAATGATGATGATTATGGGGATTGAGGGTTTCTTCTGTGTGATTGTATTAATTGGTCATTCTTTGTAAATGTATTCTGAGTTGTGAGTGTTCTTGGATCTTCTTATTGCAACAGAGGTGTAAGTCATTGTTTCATTGAATAAGCTAATTTGCCAATTTTGGTTTGTTTTGGTTTATTGTACTTCGAATGATTATAATTGCTTGAATTTTGTAGTTGTAATTAAAGAATGATGTTGGTAGAACGACGAGAATGAGTCTGTTGTTGCCTGTTGGTGTTAACTCAATTTGAATATTATAAGTTTTTTTACATGGTGTCAACCCAATTCGGAAAAGTAATTACTTTATTCAGATTTAATGTTAAGCTTCTTGAAAATGTAGCATACTAAATACTAACTATGCAGTACATGTAGGTGGTGGAAACTCTCCTGTTGTAGTTGTTCCACTGTTTGCTTTAGGAATGCAAAGTGGCACGATTGATGTGGCCTATCTTATGTTTCCCGTGGAGATAAGTTTATGCTATATGGTAGTATATACATATGTGGACGGAATAATATTGATGCAAGATGCATTTCTTGTTTGTTAGATTTCGTTGTCAAATGCCAATAGCGCCAAGAACTCATCACAAACTCTACATAGCTCATGCATAATCGTGGAAGGCAAGAGTATTTTTTTTCTTTCTATTGTGATAGATTACACATCAGTAAGTAGAGGGAATAATTATAAATTATTTTTCCATATTCACGAAATCTGCACATTGGAATTTACTGATTGTTAAATAAATTTCTTTGCTCACAGGGTCTCGTGTAAATTTTGTTCGAGTTCAAATTTGAGGCCTCAATGCAGCAGCGGTCTAATCGAAACCAGCTTTCTACATCGACAAGCTCGAGCACGTAAACGAGAAGGATATTGATCTTGAACATAGTTACAAAACAAATAGCTTTTTTAACTTGTATCGAATTGAAAAATTAGGTGGCTTCCTTAAATATTAAGGCAAAACTCATTCGAGTTTTCTTTCGGTCTATGTATTATATGTTTTGACTATTGTAGAATCGTATGTGAATTTGGTGTTTTAAGAATTTTATGTAGTAGATTTTCTATTGATTATCAAGAATTTTGAAGTTGAATGAAGTTTTGAAATATTCGGATAACAAGTATTAAAAAACTAAAATAGCTTTGAATAGCGAATAACGAAACTTCCTTCATCGACAACCAGTGATGGAATTGTGACCGAAAGATAATTAAATATTTGTAACAGATTTGTGACGGGATATTTGTGATGGAATTTTGTGACGAAAGTTCTGAATGAATTATTTGTGACGGAGGTTCCGGATGGATTATTTGTGACGGACATTTTCTATGACGACGTCTGTCACGGAGAAGTGATGGAAATTCTTAGTGATTTGTGACACATTAATGACCAATAAAAAGGTTTGTGACGAAATCCGTCACAATTCTTGGAGACCCTGGATTACGTATTTGTGACGATTTTTTTTTTAATTGTGACAGACGTATCTGTCATAAACATTGTGACAGACAAGAAAAATCAGTCACAAATTTATTTTGTGACGAGGGTTTTTCTGACAGACCAATTCGGTCACAACTGTGTAACAAAAGGGCTTTTGTGACAAATTTTCTTCAATTTCGTGATTGAATAGTCCGTCACAAAAGCCCCTTTTTTTGGTAGTGGAAAGAATGAAAAAAACAACAGTAGAAATTCAGAAACTCATTCTCGAAATCAAATATGTGGAAGATTAGTAGTTGATTTGTCAGCATTCCTCATTCTACTATCGTGAATTTCTCCTTTTTTCTTGGAGTAACCATAAATGGTGAGCAACAACAGACATGCACCAAGAAAAAAATTTTGTTGATCAAAAGAAAAGGAAAAAAAAAAAAAGGTAACAGGAGTTCAGATCATGTAAATGGAAAATGAAAAATAAAAACTAGAAAAGGTAAAAATCCGATGTTCCCTTAGGTTTTCTTGATCCCTCATTGAATGAAAACTTATCTTGAGTCCAGTATCCAGCTTTCCATGCTTCCTATAACAAGAAATACTAATTCCGTATATGATCCATATTACTGCCGTACAATACAATTCTGTATCAATAAATATGATCCATGTTAGGTATATAAAAAAAGATCAGACCTTTGTGGTTAGGATCGTAAAACATGAGTAACAACTATATTTTTTGCAAATATAGTATTATAAGTAACCGCTTAATTCTCACCCATAAGGAAT
The DNA here is from genome assembly GCF_000504015.1 of Erythranthe guttata. Next base: position 92,734 of record NW_012193676.1, read on the forward strand.
TGCAAGTGTAGTGAGGTGTTAATACAATAAATGATCGTAAAAATATTTTCCAACAAGAATGTGTTTCTCATGCATATGTGATAATAACAAGTCCGAAGAGATTAAATAATTGTTTTGACTAAACAGTTTGGACAACATGCATGTATGAGATTTAGAAGTACAATCAAATGATATTATGATTGAATGAGGTGTTTTGATAAGGAAGAGTTTGTTTTGTGAAAATAAAACTCGATTTATGATACCAAATATATCATAGCAGTTTAGATTTATTATCATAATATAAATTAGGTTTGAGTATTACCACAACAATCTTGATGTTTAATAGGTATTTTCATCATCTATTTACCCCACCAATTTGCTATACCCGATCATCTACCCTAGCATTATTGAATTGCTAATCCGCCTTATTTTATGTCTATCAAGCGAGCAGTAGGAACACCCTCCATATTGAAATACGTTTGCTCCAAATGATCCATGTTTTGATCCATCGAATTCGCATCCCCTTCAGAAACCTCTCATGATTCATCGACTGACGTGCCACTTTTGCAACCAATGCAAAAGATTGTGCAAACAACACAGAAAGTTATATGATAATTAATAAACCATAGGAAAACCAGATAAATAGGAAAGAATATTAACAAATAAACAATCATAATACAAAATCATTATTATCAGTCAAAAACTTCATAAAATGCTACCGAAACAACACCAAGAAATGTTCACAAAATTTAGTGGTTAAAGGATTCCAAATTTTATTAAATAATCTCAAATGACAAAAATATGCTAAAATAATTGTCTAATCAAACAAGTACTTCAACTCGAACCATAAACTCTGTAACTCGTCTTTGAAATAGTCTTACACTATTTTCCAAAATTTTCTATATGAATTGCCAACACATTAAAAAATAATTTATATATTCAACATTGATACAACATACAATACCTAAAATATCAACCAGGTGCAAGAATATATCCATTGTTCTATACATGTATGTATTCAGTGTTATATTTATCAACTAATTATCTTATTTAAATATATAAAATAAATATTCTTATAGAAAAAAATATACCATTTGGACTTGATTGTCATAAATTTGCACATTGAGTATGTTATATTTGAAATTGCAATAATTTAAAATTGAACTTGAACTTATAAATTATGGGTATGCTTGAGGTTAATTATAAAGTAAAAAGTGAGTAATATCTTAAAATGTTGAGAATTCCTCGAATTTTAATTTATAAGTTAGGTGCTTAAAGTTCATGTTTCAGTCCACAAGACACGCATTTGCCGACCAAACCGACATGTCTCTTTGGAGCAAAAACATTGTTCTGCGTCATTCAAAACGTGAAGATAGCTAATTGGACTTGGGCCAATTAATTAGGTTTAGGCCAAATAGTTAAATATTAAATACTCAAATCAAACTTTATATATGTTATGAAATCTTGAAGGTGTGGATGACCACCATTACTCATCATCATCAAGCCCCATCTCTCTCACAATTATCACGCCATAATACCTACTGAGGATTCTATTATGGTCTTGTAACTCATGACCTCTGAGAGATCTTTCTAGTGCTATATATAGAGCACCATGTAATGTATTTTTACAATAAGAAGAACAAGAGAATAATATACTTGTTTTCTCTATATTGCTATCTGAATTCCTCTTTAATTTATTCTTTATGTATTGGTTTCTCAATACGTTATCAACACGATTATTCTATTTTCATTTTCGAGTAAAGGTGATCTAAAGAAGATAATTACTTCTCAACTATAGAAGATAAAAGGGAGTTGATTCAAATATTTTATTGTAGTTTTAAATCGATGAAATATTAACCATCTTAATTTTTTTGTAGGTGATTATTTGTGCAACTCACGAGTTCGTACTTTGAGTCCAGTTTTAGATATGTTAATGTCCAAATTTCAGAAAATAAAAAATAAGAAACTTGTAGCATTTTCTGTCGGCTGTTCGAAATCAATATCGGATCTCGATTGAGAGAGATATGCTTAAAATACTCAATTGTGCTAGAGTTATCCACAGTGCGAATTTTTTAGATGAACACGACGTTCTAAAAACAAAAGGGACGATTATAGGCCTAGAGCCTAGATAAAATTCGAGATTAGAACTCTCTATTAAATATATTAGACTCTAAGTCCAAAGAATAAGAGTCTTGAACATTTGAGTTAGTGGGTATTTCCCATTTATAGTACTATTATTTCAAGTACTATAACGATTGTTATTATATATTGGGGCTTGAAGCCCAAATCGAGCACGTGCGATGGAGTGACTCGAAGCTTTTAGTAGTATATCAAAGAACTATTCACTATGTGGTTCGATGATGCTATTTCCATAAGAAATTAATAGAAAGAAACTCGAAGTTCATAAATTTTAGGCTCGAAGCCTATTTTAACAATGAAGGCTTGAAAGCTTATGAGGCCTAGATTAAATTTAAAGAATAGAAGTCTTTATTGAATATATTAGACTCAAGGTCTAAGTGATGATACTCGAAATTGGATATTTGAGGTAATGGGTATTTTCCAATCAAGGACTATTATTTTACCATTAAGTACCAATTAGGGCTTAAGACCCCAAATCAAGGACATAAATTCAAGCTATAAAACTCAAACCTTGAGATTTGAATGGTATATATGTACTCAAAATGAGTATCCATTTGTGATACAATGATATGAAAATATCATGAACTTGAAGTTATTTATGATAGTTCAAGAAGACACAAAGATATATGGGTTAGTGAAATTGAGATCTATTACATGTCTTCAAGGCACAAAATATTTTATATTATTAATACATGTCTTGAAGAGGCAAACCAAATATTTCATATTGAAACTATGTCTAAAAGACACGAGCAAAGTATATTTGTATCTTAAAGATGCTACGGTGCTGCCTCTTCGTCTGCAGAATCCTAGTTTTATTTCGGGCTCAATTCGTGCAGCATTATCCCCGAAAGTGGTGCCCTGTGTTTGCCTCGACTCAAAAAGCTTTATCTACTGGATTTAGATATGAAAATCTAATACTATATGTGCATTTTTTTTTCTACATATTAAATATTCATTATTTTCTCTGCTTGGATTACAAGTTTCCGTCGTCACTTAACCAAACTCGAATTGGCTGTTGATTGTCGTTTTCTCTCGAAGTTCCTCAATATTGCTGATAATCTTGAAATCTTTACTTTCCGGGAGGTTTGCTTTTGTTAGAAAATCTCACTTTTTCAACGAGATAGAAAATGATATATGAAATTCTAAAGTCTTGAAGTTTCCTTTAGTTAGGTTTAAGCTGCATAACCATACACTCTAAGGTCCCTCTATGCAATGCACTCAGGTCTTGTAAACATTTAGTATTTTGGTCAATGCTTTTAGGGGAAGTTAGTTAGACACCCCTAGTTCATAGATAAATATAGGCGTAGGCAATTTGACCCAATAAAATAATATAATTAAAATAAAACAATTCGTATATGGACATAAATACCCTCAATTAATAAGAAAATAAATCTTATATATCACACACTCTCTCTCTCCAATCTTACGTTTCTTTTTTCCTATATAATCTCTCGTCTTTTTTTCTCCCTTTCCATCTCGCGTCTCTCTCTTTTTTTCTGATTTTTTTTCTTCTCATCAACATCTTTTCAAATTTTTTTCGACCCGCTTCTTTCTTTCTCTATACCCCTTTCTCGATCACATCTGTTCAATTTTTTTTCCCTTTGGAATTCTAATTTTTTTGGATTTATGTTGTAGAGAAGGAAAGAAAAATGGGAGTTTTACATTATTAGATAATTTTTCGGTGAAAGAGTTAAGAGCGGACAACAGACATAAATCGCTCCTTGCTTGAAAAAAGTGAGTTTTTTTGCCTTTTTCGTTTTGTATTTACCTGTAGTGAGTTTATAATGTATGTTTTACTTATAATGTGGAAGCGAGAAGTTTGGGAAAAATTGATTTGGTGGAGAGATTTTGAGGGATTTAATTTGATTTGATTAAGGGTATTTCTGCCACAATAAATACAATGAATTTATTAAAATCTAGAGATTTTGACTGGGATCTATGCACATAAATTATAATGTAGAGGGACCTATAGCAAATTGCCCCATGCTTATAAGCATTTTGTGCCTGTGTGTTGCTTTGCAGTGTTCTCGTGCCTTATTTATTCATTTAGGCTCTCTATCTTTCGTTTACTTTATGATAAGCTTTGTGTGCTAGTTTGTTTGATCCATTTCTCGGGATAGCAATTCAACCCGACCCATCTCGCCCCTGATTTATTAGATAATCCCCACCCCGAAGGTGGCGGGTGCGGGTTTTAAATATTTCACACGCATCGAGTACGGGGTGGGTACGGATTTTGAATATATGCGCCCGTACCCGCCATGTATCGAACCTGCTTACATATTTTTATTAATTTTATAACTTTTTATATTATAAAATACTATTTTTTAGAGATATTTTTAATAAAAAACTATAAATATATATTAAATAATAGTTTTTTTATAGGTGTGAGGCGGACCGGCCGGGTATAATAAAATTACACTTGGAACGGGTACGGGGGAGTTCGGGACAGGGGATTTGCTAGCGGGTCGGGTACGGGTTTTCTAAAACCCACTCGGTACCCGTCCCATGGCCATCCCAATCCATTTGCAAGTATATCTCTGGTAGATGTGTGCTAGTTTAGTTTTGAGGGGCCAACAGTTACTAAAAAAAACTATTATAATTTATTTTTTCAATCAAATGTCTATAAATTGATACAGTCGGGACAAGTAGAATCCTATTAATCTAGCAAAATATTAAATTATCGAACTAATAATTTAGTATGTTTACATCAAGTCGGGACCAAAAGAAATTATTATCTAAGCAAGGTCATTAATTTATTGAATATTAAAAGATTCAGATAACAGGTACCTTCTCCAAGACCTAGCAGATCAAATCCAATTTTACCAAACAAACACAAAGTAATTACAGTTTAAAAAGAATTATAATTAAAACAACTAGATTTCACCATGACAAATTGAGTCTAATCATATAGCTACTTAAATTTCACTGGGAAACTCCGCTGGTACAAATATTCAATTCATTGTTTACTAACAAAAAAAACGTGGAGGACCGGCCCTATGATATAGGGGATCTTAGGCAAACCAAAGAAAATGAGCCTCATGGGTGTAAATGAATCAAGTCAAAATTGAATCTTCAAGTTTGTTCGAATTTTTATCGAGCTTTTACAGAATTGTTTCAGTTTATTTGAATTTTCATAGAGCTTTCACATAGTTGTTTTAACTTAGTTTGATAAGCAAATCGAGTCTCGCTCCAACGAGCTTTAATTGAGCCGAATACGAATTGAGCTTGAATTCACACAATTTCGTTTTTTTTTTCATTTTGAATAATACAAAGAAAAAAAAACATGAAAAATTGAAAAATTTGAAGAAGAACTAGAATTCTAGAGAAATATTGACGGGCAAAATTTGTATAAGCTCATAGGGCCCTATTTATTTGGAGAACGGTCCAGAGTCCAGACTAAAAAACAATTCACCTAAAAGACCGAACAAACAAGATTCTCAAACACAGATTCTAATTTACTTCAATTTCATTCCTTCAACCCCATTTTTACTACTTAACCAATTTTGACCATTGATCCGATTTTAATCGCCGCCCACCGCCATTCATCTCCTATCAACGGTGTTGATTTAATTCTTCCCCTTAATTTTTCATCTTTCGGTAATGTTGGCTTGACCCGACTAACATACCAACATTAATTTTTTTCTTTTAATTTTTAATTTTTTTATTTTTAGTTTTAAAAAATAAAATCTCCTTCTGGTAATATTGTTGTGTTAATCAATCAACAAAACAACGTAATTTATTTATTTTTTCCCTTTTTTTTTTTTTTTTTTTTTGCGGATGCTTTACTGCTTTACAGCATGATTTGAAAAAGAAAAAAAAAAACAATTATAGTATTGTTCTCTATTCATGCTATTTTGTTGTCATGAGCAGTATAATAGAATTATTTTAGTGTTGACCACGACATAATATGACTAATATACTTTTGAGTCACTACATCATAGTAACGATATTAGCATGATATCTCTAAAACATAATAATGTTACAGTTGACCGAAACATAATAGCAAGTAGCAACGGTCAACATACTAACCTCATAATAGCTGGAAGATAAAAAAATGTAAGGAATTTCTTTTGTAAAACATTAATTTTGATGTGTTGACTGGTCAACATTTGTCGGAAGGGAAAATAATATGGGTCACAGGCGATTGGCGGCGGTCAACTTTCAAAATTAGTGATTTCGGTGAAATTAAGGATGAATTAGAGTTTCAAATCTGGAGTTGGACGCGTTAAAGAATTTTATAAAAACAAAATATGTTAAATTAGCGAATTAGTGAAATTAGGTTAAATTAGATATTAAATCATGAACTGAAGGGGGTTAAAGTGTTTAGGGTGATTTTGTAATAATAAGTAGAATTTTCTTTATTAGTAAATGAATGTCTACGTGGTGGGTTGTATCTCAAGGATTCTCTTTGTGAAGAGAATTTTTTTAACACCTATAAAAAAAGCCCAATTAAAGTGAATTGTACAACCTAAATGGAGAGCCCATCTGACATTGTGGACTCCTCCGTTTGATAGTATTGAAGTGAATTTTGATGCGGCTTTTTAATACGATAACAATGAAGAACTGTAAGAAGAGAAAGCGAGTGAGTTTAATAGAGTAGTTTGTCTTTGAAATGATAATAATTAGCACAAGTGAGTTGATTAAAGAGCCCAAAGTGTGGAATTGGAAGAAACATAAGAGGAAAATTCGTTGGACAAGTCAAAATCGAGCTTCGAGCTTCAAGTTATTGCACGTACACATCCAAAGGTCTACGCAAGTTCAGAATGGTGATCGTGAAGTCGACTTGAAGTTAAGAGTTATTTAATTTACGTATGAACGGTTTTAAGTAGGAATATTAATATTTTAATATTTTAAAGTTCTTTTATGGTAATGATTATCTTCATTATAAGTTTATGTATTATAGTTTAGGTAAGAGTTTTTTCCTTGTGAAAAATGAAGTCTTCTTATTATAACTTAAAAATAGGTTGCCAATAACTCTGATTTTTATGCACAAAATTTGATATATTTTTATGAGAAATTAGTTCTCCTTCGTTGTTCTAAAAAAAAAACTTTTCGAGATATTTGCAAGTGGATTCTTGGAATTATTTTTTGCGACGTTATACTGGTTTCCGGTTCAATGTAACCACAGGGTCAATAGTCTACATTAATATTAATAGTTTCTAACTATTTATAGTTATGGGAACATTATTCCTTATTTCCGCCAATTTGAATCATTTGTTTAGACGTTCCGTGGTTGCTATTGCGTAAGGTATTGGGTTTCGTGACAAGTTCTATGAGATTCGTATTACTTGTCAAGTATTGTCAATGGTCGCATGCAAGAGACTCGGGTGGAAACTGTTGTTGGTGGAAAGTGGGAAGAATTCCGGCAGACCAAGGGTTGTGGAAATGGAAGCATACGCAGCGCTGCATGCAATTTCGGCGGCGATTGCTACGTGTGGAATGCGATAATTTCCGAGAGTGACCGGTCGCGAGTTGTGTAGGCTCTTCATAGTGCATGGAAGGGTGTTCTCTTCCTAATGATATAGCCTCTTTGGTACAATAAAGTATTTATTTTGGCTTTCTCTCGGAAAACAATTTGTCAACAAATTACTAATGTATAAATATTTATGCGAAATATATAAAAATAAGACGTAGGATTATAATTAAGTGTGGTCGTCGATGGTCTATGAGATGCTACATATGGTGAAAACCATTGGATGATTTTGCATCATAGATTTATATAAATAATTCTCCAATAAACACACATACATATGGGTTTGTGTTATTATGTGTAGATCAACGGTATAAAATCACTTGGTCACGATGCATTCATCAGGTGTAGTATCTACAAAATCATGGTCGATGAGCAGTGGCTGAGCCACCCTTTGGTAAGGGTAGGCTCCAGCCAGCTCTGAATTTTTAAAAAAATTATAATACTGCCGTTGTTCCTAAATAATTGTCACTTTTCATTTTTCACAAAGATTAAGAAAGTCAAAAATATATCTTAATTTTAGAAAAATCATATAAAATTTACTAAAACAACCTTTAATATTTAATGATTTATAAGAGAAAATGAATGAATAGAGTTTCATTAATAAGGTTAAAATGGGAAAAAATGCATTTAATGCAGTATTGGAAATCTAAAGTGACAGATAATATGGAACAAAAATATTTTAAAAAATAGACTGTTATTGTGGAACAGAAGGAGTATATATTATACCTATATATAATTAGTCCCACCCAAATAGTTTAATTTAGCCCCTTATGCATATTAGTTTAAGTTTATAAATATATAGTTATTTTGTACTATTTTATCTGAATAAACAAAAAAAAAATTCGGGGCACTGGCCTCGAACCTTGTAAATGCTAAATTCACCCTATCTCGAATTTCTGGCTTCACTAGAGTTGATTGTCAATGAGTATATAAGCACATTTGTGAAGAAATTAAAAAGGAAGATTGGTCAACCTCAAACCGGAAACCGACTTAATGCCAGCTCATTTTCTTGTTTTAAATCATTAAATAGTCCATCCAGTCAAAGTGTTTGGTCTCTACTCTCTATCACGATCATTAATTTATTAAGTATTCACGCGTTTTTTTTTCTTTCATTTTTGCTAACTCTTAACTGAATAATTCTAGGCCAATTATTGTCGAATTCTGAGGCTACTGGCTTTTCAATTCTTCTCAATTCTTTTTTCAATATTTTCTGAAGTCATTTGATTGTTAAAATAATAAATTTATTTATTAAACTCAAAACAAATATTGCATTTGTTCTAATGTTTTCGAATATTATTTGATTGCTGTCAAAATTTTGTTCTCCCAAAATACAAATAAAAGATAATTTATTCATTAAAATGTTTCACCATAACACATACTGTTAATTTAATTTTCTAGCAAATATTTTTAGGAGTCTATGATTGTATAATAATTGAACAACAATTATATACAGTGTTTCTGATATTTAAAATGGGTTAACATCATACAACCCCGATGTGTTATTGAAAAATGAAAACCTACACTAAATTTTCTTATGTTAATTTTATTGTTTTTTATTTTATCTTGCAATAAATCCCATTGTTCCGTTAATAATTAACATCGTTAACTACCGAAGGAATTTTATGCAATTTTTTCGATACACAAGGGGATTTGGTGCATGTTATTTACAATTAGGGGTGGAAATCGGACGGAATGGATCGAAAATGCCTTTTTCGGAAAATTTTCATTTTTTTTCGGAAGTTAAATATGAGTTCCAATTTCCGTTTCAAAATAATCGGAATTTCAAAATTCATTCCAATTTCGGAATACCTTGGAATTGGCGGAATTTCGGAATTTTCAGAAATTGCATTATTTTATAATTTTTTGGTTCCAAAATCGGAAATAAGGCTAATTTTTAGAAAATTTCTAATATTTTCGTAATTTTCCGACAAAAAGGCAATAATCCAAAACAAAGGTCAATAAGATAAAATGTAAACTCTTGTAAAAACAACATAATTAATTTAACAAAGCAAACATAGTTCTTGCAAAAGATGAATAGAAAAACAATTCAAAAATAATATATATATATATATATATATATATATATATATATATATATATATATATATATATATATATATATATTCGGAAATAAAATCGGATCGGAAATCGAAATTTCCAATAATTTTATATGTAATTCCAATTCCGCTCAAAAAAATAATCGGAAATCGGAATATCGAAAATTGGAATGATCAAAAAAGGGTTCCAAATTCAGATATTTTCGGATCGGAACTGGCGGAATTCAGAAATTCCGTTCTAACAAGTGTAACTTATACAAAATTTATTTATTCATCTGCAATTAGATTTTTTTTTTCTTTTGAAATTAAGACACACACATTTATTCACTCTTTCAAAGCCAAATTTTCAAAATTATAATATAAATATTTATATTAAAACTAAATTCGAATTTTCATATTATTTCTATTATTTTGACATATAAAATACATCCAAGCTAAATTATATAAATATTTAACATTTTTATATTATAAATATATAGCTTTGAATTATTTTTTTAAATACATTGATAAATTAAAATTTTATCCCAATTTGAAAATTTCCAAAATTTTATTAAGTTTCAACTTTGTGAGAAAATGAAATCAAATTTTGATAATCCAAATGAGAAGAAAAAAATATTCTAAACTTTAAAATTTTGAATTGGAAACAACAAAATTAAAATAAACTTGTCAGAAATTCCATCATAGCCATCAGTCTTTAATTTTTCAAATTGTAATTGAAATATATGTTTAACTTAATTTGAAAAAATAATTCAAATTTTAAATAAATAAATTATTTTTTCATAAATCCCCTTATATATTGAAGAAAACATGCACCAATCCCCCTTGTGTTGCTAAAAAAATGCATGAACTCTTTTCAATAGTTAACATTGTCCATTGCTAACAAAATATGGAATTCCATACAAGATGAAAATAAAATACAGGGGATTATATGCAATAAAATTAACACAGAGGTAATTTGATGCAGATTTTCCATAACACATGGGCAATTTATACACCCTATATTTAAAATAGTGATTAATTATTATGAGTATTCCAAGGATATTACTGAGAAAATAATTACTCCCACCTTCCCATTTTAATTGTCGTTTTAGGCTAATTCACACATATTAAGAAAAATAATAAATATGCTAGAAAAATCATAATAAAATGATTAAAAAATCACTTTCATAAATGCTTTTCGATTAAATTCCGTTAGGAGTACTAAGGCCATAATTGAAAAAAACACAATAAAATTGAAATCTTAAAGTGACAATTATTTTAAAATAAAAAAATCTGTAGAAAAACAAATAAAATAAGAAAGAGAGAGTAACTTATTATCCTTAAAAGCGACAATTTAAAGATAAGTCCCCACTATAGGTAATAGAACATTATTTGAAAAATAAAATAACTTTAAAAAATAGGATGGAATACAAAACAATTTTGTTTCAATGGTGACTATATTGAATTTCAATAAAAAAAAATTGATAAAAACGGTACTATTTTGAAACGAGTGAATCAGATACAACAAATGGTCCATTTTTAACTGTACGGAAGAGTATTCTGACCCGTAGCGTATTTGGACAACAGCCACAAAAATTTGTGACAAGACCAAAATTTAGAGAGAGAGAGAGGAGAGAGAGAGGTGTGTTAAATTGCAGCAAAGAGTTGACTATTATCGGTCGTCGGTGGGGGTTTCATTTCCGAACGGGTTTATATGCATCTAAATTTAATTTAGTCAAAGGGTCAAAAGTCAAACTTATTTCTCTGAAGCATTTTTCATTCTATACCTGTAACAATTCTAAAAAGAAATTACACCTGTAACATATATTTTTCAATTAAAACTTCCATCATAAAAAAATGTCAAATGTCATAATAACTTTATTTTATTCATTGTTCGAACGAATAAACTTATTATAATATGTTCTACCATATAGACCAGCTTATAAGATAGATACCTAGCTAATAAGTTCACTAATTATTACTCCATCCGTTCCCTATTAAGTGTCGTTTTTGGCTTTGCACGAGGATTAAGAAGCTCAATAAATGTGTCTTGATTTTAGGTAAAATATATTAGAAAGACTAAAATAACCTTGATTATTTAATGATGTGATAAAAGAGAGTTAATACTTATTGTTGAAGTAATAAGGTTAAAACAGGAAAAAATGCATTTAATGCAGTATTGAAAATCTAAAGTGACAGGTAATATGAAACAAAAATATTTTAAAAAAGAGACCGTTATTGTGGAATAACAGATGGAGTAATCACTACTTAAAAAATGTGAGTACGTAATTAATTAGCTCTTAAATAAAATAAAAAAAAAAGAAATTACAATGCTATGCCCCTTGACTAATGGGACAATCAAGAATGTTTTTATCTTGAAAATTAAATAAAGGAAAGAAACAGGCTGTAAATTAATATGAAAACTTTAATTGTTCTATCTATCTACAGGCCAACAAGGAAAAACGTGTTTATGAACACCATTTTTAGATCATAAGATCATATTATTATGACTCGTTTTTTCCTAAAAAGGCACCACTTTATATACATCAGTGTAGCCATTTCACAAATATATGTTTTGTAATGCAAAAAGGTGAAATTTTTATTAACAGGTAAAATAATAAATGTGTGGGGTTATTACTTTATGGGGACTTAATTGACTTATTTGCTTGTGATGAATTAAATCAAGCCGTCCTTTTTCTTTTTTTTTTTTTTTTTTTTTTTTTTAGGATATTTTTAAAAAATAAAAATACTATTTTTTTGAAGAGTTTATAAGCATCTTAACATTTTATATGCTTAGTCAAACTCCATCTTAGGTGGTGTTTGCAAAAACTTTTAAAAATAGATTATGAGTTTTTTTCTTCTATTTTAAAGTGTTTGCTAAACAAACTTTTGCTTTTGCTTCTCTTAAAATAAGTTGTTTTAAGCTATAATTTTAAAAGCATCCATGTACCTGTTTTTTCCATTTCAATTAATTTTCCAGATTTTTTGCAAACACACCCAACTTTTAGAATTAAGCACTTACTATTAACTTAACTCACAATCACTAACTTATGCTTTTAGATAAGCTTTTGCAAACACCCCCTTAGTAACGGAATAAAATTTGAAATAAATTAGACTTTCTTACTATTCGTTATTATGCATAAATAAGTTATGACTCAGTTCATGTTAAAATCACAATAAAATTGAATACAATCCAAATGATCGAATCTGTTAAATAATTTCTTCAGTATGGATTTCGTCTTGAGATAAAAAATATATGGATTTAATCTCACTTTAGCCCCTCAATTTAGTGACGAGTCAATTATTGGGCAAGGGTGGACTCAAGCTCTCCTGCAATTTCTGAACAATCATTCATATTGTATTTATATATTTATTTAGCTTGCTCCAATTTTATTATTTAGCCCAACCAAATTCCAATTAATGTAAAAGAGATCCTTTTTTTTTTTTTTCATATTTTCTTGTTTTGTAATTTTTTTTTTCATATTTTCTTGTTTTGTAATTTTTTTTTTCCAATTTTGTTTTCGGAGGTAACATTTAGCCCACATAAATCCTAAATTAGTGCAAAAAAAGGTCCTAAAAATATTTTTCTTTTCATTTTTCCCTATTCCTATTTTGTGGCTTTGTCAAAAAGAGTCCTAAAAATGTTCAAGGGTGTTACCCCTAAACTCCTGAAATTTAAGTTGATCATTTAACAAATCCTGAACTCGTTGTTGCCCTATTTTTATGGTGCACCAATTTCATCCCTCATTTTGCTTAAATCGTCCAATGCCATGTATATTTTGTAAACAAGTTATCGAATTACTAATAAAACAAACTGAAGGTTCCATATATTAAGAGCATGTTTGGCGTAAAGAGAACAAAATAGAGATCTTTATCAATCTCCTATAAATCCATCAATGGTAAAATTCATACGAATAGGTCTAGACAAAATTCTCTTTTACCTAAAAGTTTTGACACAAATCCTTTTTACCTTATTCCCCTCAAAAGTTCATTCTACCCTATCAACACACACAATCCAAATTCACCCATTGGCCACCATGGACCACTGTTGGCCGGTGTTGATTTTTCTCCCCCCCGTACTTGACTGTCAGTTAATGTTGTCGCTCGGTTAACTCCTTTTTTTTTTTTTTTGTTTTTTTATTTTTTTTACTAACCTGAAATATCGTTGACTCGTGAATTTTTTTTTTTTTTTTTTGTCGACTCGGCTATTCAACAGTCTGATAACAACTGCGAATACAACATACTAAAATAGCGGGGAATAAAAAACTAAATCTTAGTTTTAGCACTAAAATAATATTTTCGTTACATGTAAACGGGTCTGCTGACAGTCTGGAGCAAATGTGTCTAAAATTGGTAGACTTAATGGAAATTTTGTCCACCTTCAAACACGGGGAATCAAAAATGGGATTCGGAAAAATTTGAAAGACGATTTTTTTTAAATTCTCCATATATAATATATATTAGAGTAGACCATGTTCAACAAATTGTTATATACTTATATTAAACCCAACTCTTGAAACTATATGTAGAAATGTTTTTCTCCAAGACTCCCAATTGAAAGAGGAAGGTAGCTTGCTTACTTCATATATTAGTTATGATTGTCTTCACAATTTCACCGTAAATAACAAACAATATTTGTATATTATACTAATTAGCAAACAAGGTATATTTACTTGACAAGAAAAAAAATGGTTATGTGCACTTTTTATTCCACCAACTATAATGTATTCTAAATTTTGATGGTAACTAAATTTTGTTGGAAATTTTGAGTATTTGACTCAAATTTTGTTGAATATTTAAGTGGTTTAATTTAAATTCTCAAAATTAATTTTTGATGAATGATAAATTAATGGATCATTTAAAATATTTAAGTGTGGAAAATAATAAAGTGAAATGCCACCATTGAAAAAGATGGAGGTGTTTAAGCACCTATTAAATTGAATAGGTATGTGATTAATGGGAAAAGGTGTGATACCTTTTCATGAAATTATTTTCCTAAGAGTTGTGACTTGTGGTCATAACCTTTGAAAATCTATAAATAGATTCCAAAATCCACCATTTGAAATAGTTCATTATTCACATGGAATTCAATACATTAATTGAATTCACTTCTCGTCATAACATATCATTGCATATTGTTGCATTAACAAGTCCTTTCTTCGTGTCTTATAAAGTCCTAAACGTCGTTTCGTTCGCCGTGTTCCAATAATTGTTGTGCTGCTTTGTTGGAACTGAAATAGTCGTTGTATCTTGGGAGACAATTGCCATAAACCGAGAGCACTGCACGGGGCAAATTTGTCTTAAGGAGAAAGAACCTAGTTCTTGCCTCGACTACATTTTTCTTGTCAAACTTCTGTCCAAATTTTGTTCGTTCCCATTTCAAAATACACACACCCAAATTATAACAATCTTAAGACAAATTTTGCCCTTGTATTTTCGAGATGGAGAAGAAGATATTCTGCCAAAATCCAAGAAGTTACAAAATCAAATTGGAGGAGAATGTCATTTTCGGACAGAACACAACGTCTATGTTCCAGCCCATTTTCGGAGATGTTAGGGTCAGAATATGTAAAAGTACCATTTGACAAAACATGTAGAAAATCAAGTGTTCTTTCCAGAACATGTTAAATCATCTAAATCGGAGTTCATACGGAGGAGTTATGACGAAAACACGAAAGAGTGTCAAAACTGCCAACACACCTTTTCATGAATAATGCAACCGTTCGTGAGGCGATGCAACCCCAGCGTACCAACACGTATCTAACACTTTATGGTGCACGAAATTTGGTGAAAGAAGACCAATTCCAAGAATAATGATGGAATCATACCCTAAATATGATGAGGTTTATATTATTCTCAATTCTTGAATATGATTTAATATTTTCGTGGTTCCATTGTAGGTGCAATTTTACACAGCACACATGCTTCGACTTTGAGGCTTAATTTGATCATGATCCAATCCGAATCTAGAAACTCGTGAAAGACAAAAGTTGTAGGAAATTTCGTTGGCTGTTCGGATCATATTGAATCAACAAAATCGGACATCGGATGCTAAAGATATGATTAAGTTCTTCAGTGCTGCCAAAACTGCCGAGTACGTTTATAATTATTCCGGGTACGCCTTTTCATTTATAAAATAGTATCTCATGCAATTAAGTGATAATATTATATGATAAATAATATGGTATTATATGAGATAGAAACATGGTTATGTTGCATGATAATGTTATGGCGTAGTAATAATGCAATATAGGTTATAATTGGCATGATAACTTTATTTATGAGAGCATGATAAACCTTGAATGTTTGAAGCATGTATAGATACTTTGAATGTTATTTCGATATGTTGAGATGCTTGGACTACTCTTGATATATGCATTAGATTTTGCTGAAATTCGTATGCATAATTTAAATTAAATTAGTGCATAATATTATGAGGTGTAGTATTGTCGCATACTTGAAATAACATATAATAATATTTTTATGATATTATATTATTTATATGATGTCTATGTCAATGAGTACATAGAATTAGAAACATATAATATATGTCTGTTGAAGCATAATTTTATGAATTGAAAATTATGTTGTAGTACGTGATTAAACGTGATTAAATTATATGGATATTTATGCTATTATGTAAATGATTTTCAGCATGCATAATGATATTTAATTGGATAATAGTTTATTGAATGTACGAATAAATTATTTATTCCATGTTAATTTTGAAATGCTTATTTACATATAAGTATTTTGTATGCATATATTATATGATGCATGTGAATATTTGGAATTATTTAATTATAATTATGTGCATATATGTATGTTTATGAGCTCATGATTAGTTCCAAATGTTATGTTATATCATAAATAATTCATGCTATTTGTGATATTATTATGTTTAAACTCAATATTTATTATATTGAAATCAAGTTGTTGCACTTTTATCTTTAAAATGATAATTTCGTATGTGTGTGCAATTAGAGGCATGTAATATTTGAAATTGATATACAATCGAAACTCTAGAAGCTAAATTTCTAAATGAATATTTGAGCAGTTGTTATCTAAAAGAACATCGAAGATGATCGATCTATTGGACTGTCTTAACTTTTGGATATTGTATTCATAAGACATAAGTATACCTTATGAATGAATTTGATGGTGTTGAACATCTGATCCATTTGTAAACAACAATGGTTGTTTTTTCTTGCGGAAAATGTCAAACAATCTCTATACGAGATATTATTGTGGCCAATTGCACCGTTGGATCAATATTTCTATATTGTGAACGGTAGGAGTTTCTAAACTCTAGATTTGAATTGTGTACAAACTGTCACAATTTGATAAGAACTTTCTTGATTTGAGTATCTTGAGAAGTTTCTTATAGTGTGTTCTATTAAGACAAAATAAACACACATTGGTGATTTAAAAGATTGTACAATTTATGAGAAAAGTATTTGTTACTTTTGTGGTATTTATACCAAAATTTTATTATGCATCTTTGTTAAGTAACAAAGACGAGACCTTAGAAGCATTTAAATGAGAATGATCATGGTATATGAATAAAAATTGTTATTCAAAGTGATTGACGTGGATGATATGGAGTATTTTTTGACAAGTTTTGTACTTATCAAATCTCTAGTCCTTATCAACCACAGTTGAAAGTATTGAGAAATGAAATACTCGAACTGTTAATGAGTAAGAAAGCCATGTTGATAATTCTAGAGTAAGCTAGAATTTGTGGGGGAGATTATGGCTCACCACTTTCTCATTATTTTACCACATAAAGGTTTTGGACCATAGAAATGTGGGGGTGTTTTGACTAAGGTAAATGTACCAAAAGAGCCTTAAAATGTTGAAATGCATATTTATTGAATATGCTAAGTACGAAAGTGCTCAAGATAGTCATTCTTGATGCAAATAAATGTAATGTCTTTGAAATTAAATGTGTTTGAAAAATTGGATTTTGACCCCAAGTTTGACAAACAATTTAAGTGGATTCCATTTGAAGTTATGGAATAAAAACTACACTTTGACTAGATACATCTAGTGTGTTTAATTTCTCAAACTCGAGTAGGGGTGAATGGGAAATTAATGTATATGGAGGTGAAAAGTCACCATCCATCATTGACAATGAGCTACATTTAAAACACTTTATTAAGTGTAAATGATTAGTTAGAAATATATCTCTCTATGAGATCAAGTGGTAATTTATAAAGTGATAAATAACCAAATCAACAGTTTGATTTTAATTTTCTAATTTATGGGTTAGAAAATGAACCTCGGGCAATTAATGAAGTATTGTCCACTTGGGGGTTAATTGTCTTTGAGACAAAGGAAAATCAGTGAAACTCGTATAGTATGAACTTAAATAAGTTCTAAAGCAATTGCACAGTTGGTAAGAATTGTTGTCAAATATTTTAAAACTTGGCGAGTTTGAAAAGTACGTGTGTGATAAATGCACATAAGAGTACATGTTTTTGAGTAAATGACATGTTAATCATGCGGTGTAATCATGGTACTATCATGAAAACTAATGAAATATTAGTAAAAGATTTCAATGTGGAAAATATGGTCCCATTTATGCAATCTTATTGAGATTAAAATCACTAAGGATTTTATGAATTATTGGAGTCTCTTTATGTTGAGACAATGCTAGTCATATTGAACTCATCAATATAAGACTATAAAGAATAGTGGTGAACAATGGTTCAACTAAAATATTCTTGAATAGATTGTAGTTTAATGAACTACATGTTGATTGACTCATTAAGCAAGTCAAGTAAGTAGGTAATCCTATATGTAAGAAGATATCCAATTAAACTTGAAAAGTAAATTCATACGAATTGGATATGTGTTACTAAGATACTAAGTCCATAAATGATTTTGTACTGTGGAAGTCCTCAAAATAAATGTATAACTCGATTCACTATGGAATTTGAGACATAACTTGGAAGTTAAAGAAAAATGTTGGATAACTCCATAATTTTCTAGAGGACATTATGTGATGGACTTAGTTGGTGCTTGAAAATAATTGTAGTAGTCACTTGGCTATACAAAAGAGCACCAAATAATATGTGAAATGGTAAAGTCTCGATCGTAGACGTTACACCATTTAGCAATTGATCTCTAGTGAAATTATAAACGTTGACTTTACGAAGTCAAGAGATAATTTGGTTGATCCTTGACGAAGGAATCAATAGAGATCAAACGTGCAAGTTAGTGATGGGAATGGGTCTATAAACCCACAACTCAAACGAAAATCCATGATGGTAACCCAACCTTGTAGATTGGAGATCCCAAGATCTTGGTTCAATGGGACAACTAAGTTATGGAAATTCAAATCGAGCACTTGGAAATAATTCCTACCATTCCCTAAAATCCAAGTGCTACCTGTCGAATGTGGTAAGGTTAAGTCTAGTGACTTTTAATGATTCCTATGACCTTTTAAGGTGGAATACGGCAGGGTATTCTTTATGGGAGATCACCTATTTAAGTGTGAAGTATAGGGCCGCTTCAATGAAACACTTATGAATCCAAGAATTGGTCCAAGGCCGAAATGGACACAACGTGAGAACAAAAGACGTTAGAGATGTTATTGTGTAAGTGTTGTTGTCTTGGTTTACACAAAAGTTGATTAGTTCAAGACATCGCGTTCACTAAACAACAAGTAAATCCGACAACATTTTACTAAGGAAGGTTCAAAGCCATAAGCTACCTCTCCCGATGCAATAACAAATCGCTTGGACTTTGAAAGTGTCTGCATGCATTAATTTCATTCATGTGGGGGATTGTTGGAAATTTTGAGTATTTGACTCAAATTTTGTTGAATATTTAAG
Organism: Erythranthe guttata; assembly: GCF_000504015.1. Next base: position 112,200 of record NW_012193676.1, read on the forward strand.
TGGTTTAATTTAAATTCTCAAAATTAATTTTTGATGAATGATAAATTAATGGATCATTTAAAATATTTAAGTGTGGAAAATAATAAAGTGAAATGCCACCATTGAAAAAGATGGAGGTGTTTAAGCACCTATTAAATTGAATAGGTATGTGATTAATGGGAAAAGGTGTGATACCTTTTCATGAAATTATTTTCCTAAGAGTTGTGACTTGTGGTCATAACCTTTGAAAATCTATAAATAGATTCCAAAATCCACCATTTGAAATAGTTCATTATTCACATGGAATTCAATACATTAATTGAATTCACTTCTCGTCATAACATATCATTGCATATTGTTGCATTAACAAGTCCTTTCTTCGTGTCTTATAAAGTCCTAAACGTCGTTTCGTTCGCCGTGTTCCAATAATTGTTGTGCTGCTTTGTTGGAACTGAAATAGTCGTTGTATCTTGGGAGACAATTGCCATAAACCGAGAGCACTGCACGGGGCAAATTTGTCTTAAGGAGAAAGAACCTAGTTCTTGCCTCGACTACATTTTTCTTGTCAAACTTCTGTCCAAATTTTGTTCGTTCCCATTTCAAAATACACACACCCAAATTATAACAAATTTTTATATGGGCAGTTAGATGTTACACCCGATTATTTACATTGTGTGAATTTAAACCGTAGATTTAATTAAATAGTTATCCACTAAGCACACATTTTTTTTTTTTTTTTTTGATAATTTAAGCACACATACACATGAATATAGATATAATTATGTGTAGATATACAGTCCAAATCCACCCAGTATAAATAACCAGACGTCGCATCTAATTTCCGATTATGTACATAAAAAAATAGGAAAAAAGGTTAAAAAAATGAATGAAGTTGCAAATATAAAAATAGCAAGAAAGTCCAAAGAAGTCTCTCCACTCTTGTCTCAGTCCCCACTCCCTTTACCTCATACATAGTAGAAATATCTGTCCTTTTTATTACATCTTTTTTATTACATCTTTTTATAAGAAGCATTATAAATCAAATCATATTCACATCCACGTATTCCAATCCGCCTCCCCCAATTTTTATTTATAATATAAACTTATTAAACCGAAAATCTCCATGCAGATAATTGGATTAATTATTTGAAACATATTTCTAATAATAATAAAAAAAATAAAAAAATAAAAAAAATATGAGAAATTCCACCACCACCATAGTTCTTTTGTGCTTCTTCTTGATTTTCTGCACACTCTCTTCTTGCTCAGCAGCTACACTACTTCCCAAGAAGCAGCAGCTCCACCCAGATGAAGGTATTTACCATTTTCTCCAATTCTTGATTTTTTATTTTTTAATTTTTTTTTGGGGAGAGCCCAGATAATCAATTTGTGTGTTTGTTGAACTGATTTAATTATTTTGGGTTAAATTAATTAATTTATTTATGCAGTGAGGGCATTGAAGGAAATAGGGAAGAAAATGGGGAAAAAAGACTGGGATTTTAACAAAGATCCATGCAGTGGTGAAGGGAATTGGAGTTTGCCAATTACAAGAAAGGGTTTTGAGAGCTCCGTTACTTGTGATTGCTCCTTTGATCTCAATTCCACTTGCCATATTGTTACTATGTATGTTTTTCTTTTCTTTTTGTGTGTGTGTGTGTGTGTGTGTGAAATATTTGGATTTTTTTTCTTTTTCTTTTTATATATTTTTTTATGTGTACTTGAGAAAACTATATTTAGTATTCTTCTTCCATGGCCGGAGTTGTGGGAGAGCAGCTCGGAGAATGAGATGTTGACCGGAACCAGCCGGTCAACGGCTTGATGATGAGTCAGCGATTTTGACTTTTTCTTACTGTTCATTTAATCATCCAGGCTGTACAATGGCGGGCTGATGGGCCCACCTTGTCTTCTGTCTGAAAGTCCCACACCTCAATTGTTTTTACTTGAATGACTGAAAGCCATGTCTTGTCTTCTTGTCCTCTTGTGTGTGTGTGTGTGTGGGTGTGTTTGTGTGTGTGTATTTGTGTGTGTGTGTGTATTTGTGTGTGTGTATTTGTGTTTGTGTTTGTGTGTGTGTGTATTTGTGTGTGTATATTTGTGTGTGTGTGTATTTGTGTGTGTGTGTGTGTGTGTGTGTGTGAATTAACTGCCATAACTTACTATGATGCCTTGATGGTGGTAATGTTTGATCTTCGACTACGGAGAAATCAAGAAAACATTACAAAAACTCGTTTTCGAAATATAGAAGTTACCGCGGTTATAAAAATTCAAAGTTTACGTATAAATTAGACCGACCCTTTGGATTATGTAAGGTAACGAACGATTCTATCGAAATGTATTTCAAGATCTAAAGTCGTGCGCGTTTTAATTTTTAATCTAACTCACAGTCGGGCTTTAACTTTCTTGAATTCCCGATTTAGAAAGTTATATATATAATCCAGTTATCTTAAACTAACATTGCGACGTTAAAACGAAATCGGTGCAGAGCTTTGAAAGCACAGAATTTAACGGGAGTCGTTCCACCCGAATTTGCCAAACTCCGCCATCTTCAACATTTGTGAGTCATCGTCACTCTTCGTATTTAGAATATATATAATATTTTTCATGTCCGGCTTTTAATTTTTTTTAATTTTTTTTTCCTATATGCAGGGATCTTAGTCGAAACTACCTTAATGGTTCAATACCTCTTCAATGGGCTAAAATGAGCTTGCTTGACGTGTAATTCCTATATCCCCGCCTCGTGTTCTATTACTTTATTGCTTAAATTGTGATTCGAGCTTTTTTTTTTTTTTTTTTTTTTTTTTGTGCAGGTCTCTTATGGGAAATAGATTATCGGGTCCGTTTCCGAAAGTTATTACCAGAATTACCACACTTGTGAACCTGTATGCATCAATCTCTATTTAATTTTCTGCCTTCTTATTTTCTACTCGTTTTTCTACAGAATAAATAGTCATAGGTTGTTTCATTTAAACTACAATTTATGACAAGATGTCTTTCAAATCGACGTTGAAATTTTCTACATGCAGGAGCCTCGAGGGAAACCAATTTTCGGGACCAATCCCTTCAGATATCGGGTTCTTGGTCAACGTACAAAAACTGTAAATATTTCATCACTCGTTCCAAATTCAGTTTTCTTGAAATTTGCTTCAGTGTCATAATTAACGGTCTACTTCGATCCCACGTTTTTCAGTGTTTTGTCGTCAAATGCATTCACCGGAGATTTACCGGTTGCGTTTTCCAATTTGACCGCGTTAACTGATTTGTGAGTACCACCACATCTCTTCATTCGATCGAACTTTCTTCTTTAATAAAAACGAAAATTTATCGCTTTTATTTTTTTGCGCAATTAGGAGGATAAGCGACAATAACTTTACAGGAAAGATTCCAGATTTCATTAGCAGCTGGAAACAAATCGAAAAACTGTAAGTTGCATTGAATCACGTCGAAAAATTAAAACGGGGAATTATTCAGAAGCTCGTCTTTTTTTTTTTTTTTTTTTTTGTCTCAGGCACATGCAAGGTTGTTCTCTTAAGGGTCCGATCCCTTCTTCGATATCTTCTCTGACAAGCTTAACTGACTTGTGAGTGTTGTCTTAAAATCATTTCCCTCAATTAATCTGGGCTTATTATGTATGGATTCACTAATTTTTTTAGCTTCGTTTTTTACGACTTTTTAGGAGGATCAGCGATTTAACTGACGGAGGATCGACTTTTCCACCACTAAGTGATATGAAGTCAATTAAAGTGCTGTGAGTTTTTAAAACATTTTCCATCCGACGATAATATATATAGAATGTTTTGGCCATATATATATTAAACGGAAAGGTTCGGTGTACGTAGGATACTGAGGAGTTGCTTAATAGAAGGAGGCATGCCCGAATATATCGGAAACATGAAGAAATTGAAGAATCTGTAAGTATTATATCCATTTTTTACTTGAATTATTTTACTGTAATGAGGTGGCAACTGAAATCTTAAAATCGAGCTTCGAAAATGTAGGGACCTTAGCTTTAATAATTTGACTGGAGTGATTCCTGATTCGTTTGTCCATCTTGCAAAAGTCGATTTTTTGTAAGTCAAAACTTAATTCTTTTCATACATTTTGTTTTTTTATTATACTTCACGAGCATTTTATTGACGCTAAATTAACAACAATGGTTCGTGTTTTATAGGTATCTGACGAGAAATAAACTTACCGGACAAATTCCAGGGTGGCTTTTAGAACGAAACAAGAATGCGTAAGCATATTCCATCAAACAATATTCAATATTATGCCACACATAATTTTCGATAACGATTTCAGTAGCGTCATATTTTGTCTATTTCACTTACAGAGATATCTCTTATAACAATTTCACGTCAGAAAGCTCATCGGCAAACGAATGCACAATCGGGAGTGTGTAAGTATTTTTATAGATTTCGAAGTTTGCGTTTTTTTTTTTTTTTTTAACGTGAGATCAAAATTTATGCTCGCTTATTTTGCTTCAGGAACTTGGTGGAGAGCTACTCATCGGCAGCTAATAAACCGTAAGATTGCGTTTTTATTATGCATTTTAAGTGATAATAAATTAATAATCACTACTATTGAATTTGATTAATTAAATTTCAAACATGTAACCATACTAATAATTTAATTTTACTTTTCCTTTCGCGTAGAGGTAAAGAAGTCCACGGATGCATGAAGCAAGACTATCCATGTCAAAATCCGAAAGATAACCGTAAGTATATATAGTCAAGCTTTCGAAGTTATACTAATAATAAAATAATAATAAAATCTCACTGCTAACCAACAGAGCATTACTCGTTGCACATAAACTGTGGAGGAAAGTCAGTAAACACGACAAATAGTACAACAAAATACGAAGCTGATTTAGAAGCGAGAGGCGCTTCGATGTACTACCAGGGGCAAAACTGGGCATTTAGCAGCACCGGCAATTTCTTGGACAACGACCTCGATTCCGACAACTACATCGAGACAACAAACATTTCCGCACTGTACAATGTCACTGCACCAGAATCCGAACTGTACAGAACCGCCCGCGTTTCTCCACTCTCCCTCACTTATTACGGACTCTGTCTCCTCAACGGCAACTACTCCGTCAAACTCCATTTCGCGGAGATTGTTTTTTCGAACGATCGTACGTTCAACAGCCTTGGCAGGCGTATATTCGACGTCTACTTGCAGGTAAATCAATTAATTAATACCGGACAGATATATATTAATTTAGTGTTGGATTTCTTACAACATAGTATGAATGCACAGGGAAAGTTGGTTTTGAAGGATTTCAACATTGCTGAGGTGGCGGGTGGGCCCGGTAAGCCGATTGTGAAGAGCTTCAACGTGACGGTAACAAGCCATACATTGAAGATACATCTTTACTGGGCAGGAAAAGGGACAACCGGCATTCCACTTCGAGGAACTTACGGCCCTCTTATATCAGCGATATCGGTTGATCCTAGTACGTTTAGTTTCTTTTTTTTTTTTTTTTTATATACATATATATTAAAAAGAAGATCATTTATTTATTATTTTCGTAACATTTTTTTTTCCGTTGTATAGATTTTAAACCACCGGTTCCGGTTCATCACAAAAAGATTAGTACAGTAATGATGGCTGGGACGATAGCAGGAGCCGTTTGTTTCGTCACTCTGATTCTCGGTATCTTGCGTAAGAAAGGCTGTCTTGGTGGCAAATCTTCCACCGATAAAGGTATTATTATTATTTTTTTATTACAAGAATCATAAGGTGGTTAGATGATGCCTCGTATTAAGAAATTATTAAAGTATAAAATTTGATTGTCGTCCCATCATAGATTTCCACAGTGCATGCATGCAACTTCGGGGTTTTTTTTTTCCTCGACATTCGACTAACATATGCATTTTTCGAAATGGGATATTAAAGAAAGACGTGATTTTTGTGACGAAAATTATTGTTTGCAGAGCTTCGAGGCCTCGATCTACAAACGGGTCTGTTCACATTAAAACAGATCAAATCTGCAACGAAGAACTTCGATCCAGCAAACAAGATTGGCGAGGGTGGTTTTGGTACCGTTTATAAGGTTATAAATAGCTTTCACAACTTCCATTCTTAATCACACACACACACACACACACACACACACACACACACACACACACACACACACACACACACACACACACACACACACACACACACACACACACACACACATTGAATATAATATTGAAATGGAAATTTAATATTCTCCGGCATTATACATACAGGGTGTCTTATCAGATGGAACCGTAATAGCAGTGAAGCAGCTTTCGGCAAAGTCTAAACAAGGAACGAGGGAATTTGTTAATGAAATAGGAATGATATCGGCACTACAACACCCGAATTTAGTAAAGCTTTATGGATGTTGTGTCGAAGGAAATCACTTAATGCTAATCTACGAGTACATGGAAAACAATTGTATATCTCGCGCTCTTTTCGGTGAGCATCGCGTATATTATTCGTATTCCCATAACTCGATTTTTTTTTTTTATCTTATTTTTTTTTTTTACATTCTTTAATAGGAAAAGACGCGTCACAAAAAGTGAAGTTGAACTGGCCCACGAGGAAGAACATTTGCCTCGGCATTGCAAAAGGTTTAGCTTACCTCCACGAAGAGTCGAGGCTTAAAATAGTCCATCGAGATATTAAGACGAGTAATATTTTGCTGGACAAAGATTTGAAAGCTAAAATAGCCGATTTTGGACTCGCGAAGCTTCACGAGGATGGTAAAACCCACATTAGTACTCGGATTGCTGGTACTATGTAAGTTTCGTTTTAATTTTACTTTCATTTAGAGTTATATATGCACATAGTCAACTAATAGTATTCTAAGGCCTCGTTTGGTTTCTAAGATAAAATTAGTCAAGATAATATTACATTTTACATAATCCTATGAAAATCCGATTGCATTGTTGGACAATTAGCCAAGTCTACAACCATTTTTTCCATTAATTGCAGGCCAGCCCGAAAAGTTATTTAATTAATCATGGTTAATCTTGCCAGCTAAACGAGGCCTAATTTTATTAAATATAACTTCCTACTTAAATACAGTAATCATATCTCAAAAGGGTCTAATTCAAAAATAGCCAACTTCTTGCCGAAAGAAAGCCCATGAATTTTTAGCAGCCATTTTTATTTCAATTTCACAATTTTACTATTAAAAAAAAATATATAATAAATAAAAAAACTCATTATGTTAATTTTTTGTTTGCAGAGGTTATATGGCACCAGAATATGCGATGCGCGGTTACCTAACTAGCAAAGCAGACGTATACAGCTTCGGCGTGGTCGCACTCGAAATAGTCAGTGGTAAAAGCAACACAAACTATAGGCCAATCGAAGACTTCGTCTACCTTCTTGATCAGGTATTAATTTTTTTTTCAAGTATAGCAATATTTGTTGTAATTTAAAAAAATAAATATTAATAATCTACTAATGAATTAAAACTATACATAGGCTTATGTACTTCAAGAAAGGGGTAGTGTACTGGAGTTAGTGGACCCGGATATGGGGTCCGCATACTCATCAGACGAGGCGATGGTTGTACTAAACGTTGCCCTATTGTGCACAAATGCGGCCCCCACACTAAGGCCGACGATGAGTCAGGTTGTGAGCATGCTCGAAGGAAAAACGGCAGTTCAAGACTTGCTTTCCGATCCTGGATTTTCGGCTGCCGATTCTAAGTACAAGGCTATAAGGAACCACTTTTGGCAGAATCCTAGTGCAAGTCATAGCGTGTCGACTAATGGTACATACTCGTATTCGTCGCTTTCTAATGCTGATAGGGACGAAAACGAGATAATAGCTCAAAGAACTGATCAAAACGCGTCTATTCAGTGAAAAACGATAAGTATTATTTTTATCATTATTAATTTGTTAACCAAGAAAAATGTACATATAGTCTTCTTAGAACAAAGTTTGTGCATCATGGCATATGAGGAGTGTACTCAAACATTTGCAGGGGTCTCAAATTAGCAGGACAAATAATACTAATATTTATTTTAGATGGGTTTAAATTTTGTTTTTCTTATATTAATTTGAACAGATCTTAAAAATTCAAAAAATAAGCTGCTAGAGAGCAAATAAATAAGATTTTGTTAACAAGTACATCTACCCTACATTTTTTATCTAGAGATGTTATAATGAATAAAAATAGCTTATGAAATCATTATCCAAACACTTTAAAAATTGGAAATCATGTTCTTCCTATTACAATAGATTGACAATAAATTAAAATTTAAAGATTTTAAATCAGCTGGAATCGAAACGACAAATTTGAGCCAGAGTAATCACGTAAATAAATGCTGACGAAGCGTACGAGGATGCCCTATATTTTACAGTAAGCTGAGAACTACATTACATAATACCAAACAACCTAGATTTGCTATACAGAAATGTGAACAAGCAGAACGTAAACAAGTAAACGTACAACACGCAAATCAAGGTTAAAAAACAGAAGGTATGTATATGGATCTCGATATATATATATATATATATATATATATATATATATATATATATATATATATATATATATATATATATATATATATATATATATATATATATATATATATATATATATATATATATATATATATATATATATATATATATATATATATATATATATATATATATATATATATATATATATATATATATATATATATATATATACCATCATATCTAACTATATATTATCTCACGAGGCTTGGTTTCTAATGTTATCTCAGTCTCTTCTCTCCGATTGAACCTCCTTCGCCATCGAAGGAGAAGAACCAGGAGCCTCTGTCAGAAACTGCTGCCAAAACACATCGTTAGCGCCAGCTGGCAAACTAGGGGCGGCCCCCCCACTTATTTCCCGTTCGTTCGGCATTTCAGCATCGGGAGTTTTAGTCGGGCTCAAATTCACATCGATGCCCAACGTTGGTTTTTGCCTCGAGTCCATATCAATGCAAATGGAAGATATCGCCGGACTGTCGACATCATAATTCGAAGACGACGAATTACAGTCCCGCGAATGCGACGCCGACATGTGGCGAACAACGGGTGAGAAAGGCGGCGGCGGGGGGGCCCTCAAATCGGAATCTCCAGAAGACGCCACCATAAATTCGTCTTCAGACAGGGTTTGATCGATCCCGTCAAGAAACGTCTCCCAAAACGACAGCGACGAATCTAATTTCTCGACTTGCTCCAAATCTAATAGTGGAAGAGAATCGCTCGTATTATTTACGGTGAATGTCGTGCTTTTCGGCTCCCCGACGTGTTTGCATTCGCCGTGCAAGAAATGCAAAGCTAATAGTCTTCTCTTTTTGTTATGAGAGTGTTCCAATCGAGGTGTTTGCAATAATTGAGCTAATGTAGCCATTAATTGTTGTTGCCTTTGATCTATGCTTTGCAGAGTCTGCTCGAGCGACCTGAGCTGATATTCGTAGCCTCGATTTTCCTGTTTGTGCCGTTCGATTTGTGACTGGAGAGAATTTTTTTCTTGGTTCATTTTTTCGATCTCTTTTTCGTAATCCTCTCTTTCGGAATTTGTGAATGAGGATGCATTTGCTTGGCCCGAATGGCTGTGGATTGGCTTACGCCTGTATATATTCTTTAATAGATGCCGTTGTCCTCGGATGAACTCCTCGTTTGCAAACTCCCATTGATCGGGATCAATCTTTCTGAAACCCTACAAATTTCAAGAAAACCAATAATAATCTTAGGAATTACTACGTTATAAATCAAAAGGCCCGAATCGAGTTCCAACTACATATATGTTTTATTCATCACTTACTTAATCCTCAAAACATCTCATCGAATACATATTTTCCACTAAAACAAATTTGCTATTGAACACAGAATGAGTAGCTACACATATAGAGAAAGCAAACAACAAATACAGAGCTTCAAACCGAGACAACAAAAACCGACAAAAGTGAAGACAAACTTCATTCAGTTAATCCTCTAAACCTCTAATTCAGGAATGCTTAATTTTCCACAATTCTTGAAATACATTATATGTCAATTCAAAAACTAAGGCCTCGTTTGGTTGTCAAGATAAGATTAAATAATCTAATGGAACCCAATTGTGTTATTGGATTTTGGAAAATCCAACAAGAAACATGCCGGGAAGGCGATAAACCAAGATAATATTTGCCGATCGACCCAACATCAAACAAAGTCCTATTATTTAGTTAATAACAACTAATCTCCCCAACCAAACGAAACCAAACGAGGCCTAAGAGTTTCAACAGATAAGCTACTCAAAAACATCAAACAGTGACTCAAATAGAGATAGCAAACAAGAAAAATAGCTTGAAATCGAGATTAAAAAAAAAAATCGAGAAAAAAAAAAAGCTTACATAAGTATTGAGTTGCCTAATGAAGCTGGAGAAGTTATTGTGCTTGAAGTAATTAGGCAACAAATCTCTGGCAAAATCAGGTGGATTCCAGACAACAAAACTAAGTCCTGTCGGACTCCAAGAAACAACTGAACTTGTCTTAGGATCATCCACCATTTCATATGTCTTCACCAGAAATGGCGCCGCCGAATTATTACCACCATTTGATCCATCCATCACTCACTCACTCACTCACTCACTCACTAATTCACTTATTTATTTCAAAAAAATTAAAATTGGGTAAACATTCAATCAGAAACAAAACCCACAGAAGAAACAACCCCGCCAAATTAAAGAATCAATCTTTCTTGATCGGCAACAACATTAATCAATCAACAAAAACTCTAGAAATTGGGAAGAAAAGCAAAAGGAACTAAAACCCCAATAAAATCTTTAACCGAACCCTTGTGATTAAATCGTATGTTTCGTGGATTGCAAGTAAAAAAAAAAGGAAAAATTCAAAACTGTGTAGTCAACTCTACAAAACACGTGGTTCTTGGAGGAAAAGAAAACCCAAAAAAAAACCCGAACGGGAGAATTATAAATGTAGAGAGAGAAAGAGAGAGAGAGAGAGAGAGAGGAGAAAACTGATCGTCAAATCTGGGGCGTTTGACGGAGAAGACTTGACTTTCAACAACTCTTTGTTCTTATTCAAGTTCGGCAAAAGGAGTTTTGCTTCCATGGAGTTGAATTTCAAAGATACTTTTTTTCTTTTTTCTTTTTCGTATTCCTTTTTTTTCTTTTTTTTTTAATGATTAATATATTAGATTATAGGGTAAATTACAAACACCCCCCTGAGGTATGGTCAAATTACAAAAACCCCCCTCTTGTTTGGATAATTACATCTACCCCCCTCAACTATGATTTTTTCTTACCTTTATGGTGCCAAATTCAACATAGTCATCTAGATTCCGTGAAATGTGCTCTAGTTTGTACTCTTTGTGTAAAAAATACAGTTTTCGATGCACCACAAACTGATATATACAAGCTAAAAATCACATATTATGGTCATCTTCCTTCATAATGTAGAGTTTGAATGGGATAAAACGGGTACAAAAGTGATAATATTCCATATAATCTCGAAGATTCCACTAAATTTTGATGAGTTGAGGGGGTGGTTGTAATTATCCAAACAAGAGGGGTGTTTTTGTAATTTGGTCATACCTCAGGGGGTGTTTGTAATTTACCCTAGATTATATAAAATGTATGGGAAAATTGCACTTTGCCCCCTTACAAAATGTCATTTTTTCACTTCGCCCCCTTCAAAATGTCATTTTTGCACTTTGCCCCTCAAGATAGAAAAATGAGACTCTCCCCGTTCGAAATATATTAATGAGTGCACTTTGTCCCGATGTATATTTTAGGGCTAATTCTCGCCGGATTAAGGGTGTACATGTCATTCTACTTTTTCCGCTTTAAAATCCAGCTTTCCCTGTTGAGTTACTTAGGGTTCCTAAAGCCACAATATTCACTTCCCAAATTGATGAAAAAATCGATGGAGAAGAGTTGCCCCAATTCTTCGCGATTCTAATTCCCTCAACATTCAGAACAAAAAACATCAAAGGAATGTATAAAATTATGGACAAAATTGTCACGTTTGAGGAATCGTTTAAACGATCGATGGAGAACACCTGGTTGTTGCTCGGCGATTCAATTGATTTTGGGAGAAAATAAGGAGCTAACTGCAAATACCACTCCTGTGTTATCTCTAATTGTCAAATACCCCTTGTTGAAAAAAAAAACTCACCAACACCCCCTTGTGTTAACATTTTCGAAGCACACTGCACCCTATGTCATTCTAGGCATTGACTGAAGGTAAAGTTACAAAAATGCCCTATGCGGTATTTCAGCAATTAATAAAGCATATTATAATTTTATAAATATTAAATAATTTTTTATTTTATAAATATTATATTTTTTTTTATTTTGTAAATATTAAATAAAAAAAATATTTAAATCATAATGAAATATATACTGTAACATTAAAAGTCTTTATATATTTTCTATTTTTTTTTACATTCTATATTAAATGAAAAAAAAGAAAAAAAAAAAAAAACAAAAGGCCTTCTTCTCCAGACATCTCCCCTCCCACCCAACTCACAGGCCACAACACCACCATCTTCCCCAGATCCGTCGGCCACAACGTCTTTGAACTTTTAGTTTGCACCAATAAAATTTACGCACAATCTCCTATTTTGACGGCGGTGGCGGCGATAAGGCGAGCAAGAGAAGAAAAAAGAAAAAAAAAATGCAATTTTTGGATCTAGCAGGTTCGGCCGTCAAACTCGTCGCCGTCGAGAAAAATCGTTTGGAGATATTGTAGATAAGGTATTACTGTAATTGGCGCTGAGTTTGCCTCGGATTGTGCGGATTCGGGTCTGGTATGTGGATTGTAGAAGATGAGATGGTGGTGTTGAACTCTTATTGGGGTTGGGGTTGGGGTTTGGATTGTAGACAATGATTTTTTTCTTTTTATTTTTTATTTTATTTTTAATGAAATATAATATTTTTTACATTATTACTTTGAATTCTGAAAATTACAATTTGGTCCTATAAATTTATGTTATCATAATTTAACCAATAAGGTTATTTTTTATTTTATAAAGGGGTATTTATGACATTTCACCTTAAAAATACTATTAAAAATCGCACAATCCGCGAGTGAGTGACACGATTTGACTCCAGGGGTCTCGATGATCTGACTTTGTTAACACAAGGGGGTGTTGGTGAGTTTTTTTTTCACATGGTGGTATTTGACAATTAGAGATAACACAGAGGTGGTATTTGCAATTAGCTCAGAAAATAAGTAACCTATGTCTTTAGAGTTATCCGATTTGAGAGAGAAAAAGAGTCCCAACGGTAATATGGCGTGAAATATGGTCAAATGATATTTATAGCCTTAAAAGTTAGAAGATGGAATTAACCCTCCTAATTACTGAAATCCAGCGAGAATTAGTCCGTAAATACACATTTAGGCAAAAGTACACCGAGTTATATATTTTGAAGGGGGACAATCTCATTTTTTCTATTTTGAGGGGGGAAAGTGCAAAGTTGGTCTTTTTAAGGGGTGAAGTGCAATTTATCCTTAATATATTTAACAAAATAGCGTCGAATTCAGCAGTGACGGTAAAAGTAAACGCATAGACCCAGTCGTCCGTATCCTCTTTTAATCCATGTAAAGAGACCACAAATAGAAAAATAAATAATTTACTCAAAAAAGAAAAATAAATAATTGGTTAAGAAAAGAATTGCTAAATCGATTTATGTTATAGTTGTGATAAAATACTTGGCATTTGTTGCAGATGATGATACAAAAACCAATTTCGAAAATAGTATACAACACAACAAAATATTACTTTTTGTAGTTTTCAATGCAATTTGAATCATTTCAAGCGAAGTTAGAAGATGCTTTACATAATTTAATTTAAAAGAAATAAGTAAAATATTTTGCTGAAGAAGATAGATACGGTTAACCAATATGTTAACTACACGATTACGATAGTTTGGATCGGATGTTGCTGTTTTTTCTTACGCAGTACCTCGACGTGACGAGCGTGAAAATGGTTTAATAATCATTTTTTTTTTCTTTTTATAAGGGCTAAAACAACTTATTTGGACTTTTTTATCCGATATTGTTAGTTTATTTACTTTAAAAACGAGTTTTATTGTGGAAGAAGAGATAGGGGCAGTAATGGAGGTAGTGTTGTGGTGCAATTCCACACCCTTGGCATTTCAAAATTTATTTATTTATAGGATAAATTACAACCATCCCCTGAAGTATAGTCAAATTATGAAAACTTCCTATTGTTTGGATAATTACATCTATTCCTTAACTATGAATCTTCTTACACATCTATCCTTATGGTGTCAAATTCAATATAATCATCTTGATTCCGTAAAATGTGCTCTAGTTTGTACTCGTTTTGTGTAAAAATACAGTTTCTGATGCACCACAAAAAAACACATCTTATGATCATCTTGCTTCTAAATGTGGAGATCGAATGAGATAAATCGTGTACAAAAGTGATAAATTTCATATAATTAAGAAGATTCCACTAAATTTGAAATCGCAAGGGTGGACGTGTAAGAAAATTATAGTTGAGGGGTTGTTGTAATTACCCAAACAGGAAGAGCCTTTCATAATTTTACCATACCTCAGGGGTGATTATAATATTACCTTATTCATATAACTAGGACATTTGCTATTTTAAATTATTGAAACTAAATTAAAAATTATTAAAAACACTATTGTTCTATGTCTTTACGGTCTGAATTTTATTAGAAAAAAAAACTAATTTTCTCTTTTTCTATTTTAGGAGTTATATATTATATATATATTTTTTAAGTTTTTTTCTTAATAAAACTTGTTTAGAGAATATCAAATTAGTTATTTGTTAAAAAGTGATTTAACTTTCTTTTTATAAATACTAGTAATTTCACCCGTGCGATGCACGGGATTAGAATAAAATTAATGCAAAATAATATTTCGTTTATACATAAATTTAAGGTATCAAAATTAGAATAGTTTATATTTTAATTGCAGAAAGACCATAAAAAATGGAAATAAAGAACTTTTCTAGTCAAATTTCATGATACATCATAATAAGCAAAAACAATATTGCATAATTATATTGTCGATTATTTTCCCAGCATGCAACAACAATTCAATGCATCTAATAAAATTAACACAGTAACAATCACTTGGTTGTACACTTGTAGTCCCTATCACTACCAATATAATCTTTAGGAGTTGAATTTTTGTAGAACCTACACCTAGTGAATTACACCATGTAGTTTTTAATCGTAGATCTACACATAATAACACACACGTCCATATGTATGTGCGTTTAGTGGATAGTTATTTATGTAGATGTACGGTTTAAAACTATATGGTGTATTTCACCGGGTGTAGAATCTCATAAGCCTAGTCAACATTCAAAATAATTAATAACAAAATGTTGTACAGTTTCAAATGCTACTGGATTGGAGTATGGGAGTTGACTTAAGTTAGCTTTACAGACTTAGCATATGACCATTTAAATGAGATGATTAACTATAAACACAAAACTAACTTTAGATTTGTGATGCACGAAATTTTTGTATTTTTAGAGATTATTTAAAAAGAAACACATAAATATAAAAATACATGGAAAGAAAATATTAATATAATTAATGAAAAATGTACACGATTCGAGATTTTCAAAGTTTCTTTAAATATTTTGTATATGACTTAGTGCATTGATATTATTAAGTCCACCAGGCGAGTAAACTTAAGAATACAAAAAAAAATGAATTAAAAATATTCTTATTCATAAAACTGAAATGTAATTTTTGTAAACATATTAGATGTCCAGAATAAAAGATACATAAATATATTGAAAACATATTACCATTTGACTGAGATGCTTGGTTATACGCCACAACTTTGGAGTAATACATTCTAACACTTGCTAGTTGTGGGAACCTTACAAACTGCTGTCAGCTAGCTAGCATTCTTTAATCTTCATCAATCTTTTATAAAAAAACACAAACGCATGAAAAAAATATTTAGTATAGGTAGACATTAATGATGTAAATGACGAAACTAAATTAATTACAAATGAAACGATACACATCTTTTCTTTGAAGGAAACTCTCAATACATAAATAAAAGAATTTTCAGAAGAACATTGTTCATAAAGGATACAAATATTGGTTAAATTTCATGCGAATAAACATAACTTACTGAAAAAGTTTTGATTCCCTAAAATCTCTATCCCCCAAATTTTGATTTGCAAGCACTTAAATAGTTTAATCCACCAACAAATAATAATAGTGAAACAAATAAATCCTTAATGGAAAAAATACCGACAATTACACATTAAAATTTAAATTCCAATAGGGTATAAAATTAGATTTGAAGAGAGTTTAACAAACAATAAACTAAGAAAACAATACGTACCTTGTGGTCGATATTTTTCTTTACGTATGTAGGAATGTTATTGTACTGGTTTTTGTCTTTCAAAATGCTCTACTAAGAAGAAGAAAGAATGAAGAACATGATAATAGAATAAAAACAAAAAATAAACATTGAATATAAGTGCAAAGGAGTGGTAATCGACAATAAAATGACATATTTTATATTTCAATAAACGGACATTTAGTAGTCGGACAGTTGGAGAAAATGGAAAATAAATATAAAAATTTATAGAATTACAGATTTGCCTTTAAAGTTTGATAAATTATTAAAGAAAAAAAATCCGCAATTACACGAATTCATATTATTGAATTACAAATTTCCTGAATCCAAATTACTCCGACTAATGGTGATGATATTTACGGCTGTAGAACAATCCCCTGCCCCTAGGGTTTTTGGAATGGAGAAAAAATAAAAAATTGAACACATTAAATGATACATAGAACTTCAGATATATAAACATTAACAAATTCATCATATCCCGTTTCTTTTGCGATTAATCAACAAATCACACAAATCGGATAATGTGATAACCAAAATACCAAATCACGAATGGATCTTATCGGATCAAATTAAATACGGAAAATTTGAGATTGAAGACATTTCCAAAAAAAAAAAAAAAGGAGGAGGAGGAGGTAGAATACGTAATGAGGGGGGTTGATTTAAAAAAATTATCTTGATTCTTAATTTACTAAATAAAATAAAATAAAATAATAAAAGTAATTACGAAAGTAATTGATAATTGTAAAATTCAAATAAGCGGGAAAAATTGCTTTAGGGTTTACCAATGCAACCTTCCTTTTATTAATAAAATTCCTTTTATTAATAAGATTAATAAAAGATTTGGTGTGGGAGAAAAATCTAGATAATTCCTTGAAAAAACGTAATTAGTTTAGAATTAAAATATCATTAAAATTAGTTTAAATGAAAATTGAAATAAATAAAATAATAAAATAAATAAATGGTATAAAAGAATTCATCACACAATAATATATCATTAAAAGATACGTAATTAGTTTAAATGAAAATTGAAATAATAAAATAATAAAAGTAAGAAATAAATAATAAAAGTAAAAAATAATTAAAGACAAATGTAGCCAGAAAATCAGGATAATTCCTTGAAAAACGTAATTAGTTTAGAATTAAAATATCATTAAAATTAGTTTAAATGAAAATTGAAATAAATAAATAAATAAATAAATAAATAAATGGTATAAAAGAATTCATCACACAATAATATATCATTAAAAGATACGTGATTAATTTAAATGAAAATTGAAATAATAAAATAATAAAAGTAAAAAATAATTAAATAACAAATGTAGCCATAAAATGAGCGGGAAAAAAAACCCTAGGGTTTCACCAGAACAACCTTCCTTTAATTAATAAGATTAATAAAATGAAAATAATAAAATAATAAAAGACACGTAGATTTGGTGTGGGAGAAAAATCTAGATAATTCCTTGAAAAAACGTAATTAGTTTAGAATTAAGATATCATTAAAATTAGTTTAAATGAAAATTGAAATAAAAAAATAATAAAATAAATAAATGGTATAAAAGAATTCATCACACAATAATATATCATTAAAAGATACGTAATTAGTTTAAATGAAAATTGAAATAATAAAATAATAAAAGTAAGAAATAAATAATAAAAGTAAAAAATAATTAAATGACAAATGTAGCCAGAAAATCAGGATAATTCCTTGAAAAACGTAATTAGTTTAGAATTAAAATATCATTAAAATTAGTTTAAATGAAAATTCAAATAAATAAATAAATAAATAAATAAATGGTATAAAAGAATTCATCACACAATAATATATCATTAAAAGATACGTGATTAATTTAAATGAAAATTGAAATAATAAAATAATAAAAGTAAAAAATAATTAAATGACAAATGTAGCCATAAAATGAGCGGGAAAAAAAACCCTAGGGTTTCACCAGAACAACCTTCCTTTTATTAATAAGATTTATGAAGTCTATTTGCTATAGAGATTAAATTAAATCATGAAGAAAGCGAATCATCAAACTTTAAATCTTTATATTTTGTTATTTTATGTTCATACATCTTAAATAATAATTTGGGGTACTGCCTCTGAACCCTTATAGTATTTTAGTCCTTCATTTTTATCAAATAATATTATTATATATGTTTACTAAGAGCATCCAATGGAGGAACTAAATGAACATTATCAAATTAAAAAACTGCCACTATGATACTCTAAAATTAAAAAATCCTCCTACAATAGAGGCGTTAATGTGAGAATTATTTTGATATTCAACCACCCCTAGGTTCAAAAATACTCTCTCGAAAATGAGGTATAAAAAATATAACCACTACATTAATCTCTCCCTATTTGACATGTGGCATTTAATGATATAATTATTCATATATTTAAAATTTGATAATCTATTTGGTACTTATATATGGTTGGAGTGAACTTTTTTTCTAAAAATATCAAAGTATTATATCAAGTATGAAATGAATGTTTAATGCTCCATTTTAATATCCCCATTGGAGTTGCTCTAAGACACGTTTGAAGAAACTGATTGTAGGACATATCATGTAATACAAGGTAGAGACGGATTAGAAAAGTGGGCGAATTTCTTGGGAAAATAATTGGCTAGTTTAGTTATTTTTTGAGATAATTTACACTGTAACAGTCAAATCATGTCTAAAATTATTGGAAAATAAAGCATTAATGGAGATATGTGTTATATTTTTGAAATAGGAGGGCTCTATATATAATTGAACCTAACCTCAAGGAAGATAATGTAATTTATTCAATATTTGGTCCATGGTAAAAGTATAATCTCAAAAAATTCAATAAGCAAAAGATTTACCGATTAGATTATTTTTAGGGATAAATAGCAAGAATCCCCTCATCTAGGAAAATAAGTTAAGGAAACACCCCCATCTAAAAATAATTAGAGAAAACCCCCTAGCTAATATCCTACTCAAATATTATTTTTATAATTCCTAAACCACCCTTATAATTATTAAATCTCTTCAAAACCCTATCCCATTTCATTTGCCGTTCTCTCTTCTTCTCTCTTCTGTCTTCTCGTCTTCTCTCTTCTCTCTTCTCTTTTTGACTGAAATTCGAAAGAAAAAGAAGACGTCGACCGATGGTGGTGGTGGTGGTAGTGGAGAGTGTTTGTCACCGCCTCCCTCCGCCGCGTGAACGGTGGTGGTGTAGTTCGCGGCGGTGGTTTCCACCGAAGACGTTGAAGATGATGACTGGCGCCCGATCAAAATTTTATCGCAGTTGCACTTTGCCACAAATCATAATTTTCGATGTATTTTTCGTGTGATTTGCCATATATTCTTCCACTTCAAGGGCATTTGAGTCATTTCATTATTCCCGTCGAAATCATAATATCCTTATCTTTTATAATACACGAAAAATACAATCCATTTCACTGATTTTAGAAAAAAAAATTTACGAACTTTTTTCTCTCAAAAGGATTTGTGCCTATTTTGGTTCCCAAAATTGCGAGAATCTTCAAAATTTTCTTTAGCTAGTCGCTATCATGGTGATTCATCCCTAGAATGACGCAAATGCTCTTCCATTGAACAGATTCATTGCAATTCCGATAAGGCCGGGTATAAAGGAGAAAAAAATGAGCAGCGTAGGATGTCGTTAATGGAAAAACGCTTCAAGGAACTCCAACATCGGATGGAAGGAATTGTTACCCAACTAAATGAACTACGCAAAGATCAACATATTCAAGGGCCATACGTACGACGTGATTTTCACCAACCAGTTATACCGTATCCTGATAAAGATGTAGATCGTGATAGAAATTTTGGTGTGAACGCTACAAAATCAAGGAGGGAGATTATGGGACGAGGGTCTGAATTGGATGGATCGAGCCGAGGATATTTTGGTCGAGAAAGAGATGGCGTTGATCAAAACCGTAGCTCAATGAAATTGATTATACCACCCTTTCAAGGTAAGAGTGATCCAGAGGCGTGTATTCAATGGGAAAGAAAGGTTGAGCACGTATTCGATTCTGATTACTATTCCGAAAAGAATAAAGTGAAGCTCGCCATCGAAGCGTTCATTGATAACGCAGTTACTTGGTGGGACCAATTTGTCTTAACTAGACGCCGTTGTGGTGAACCACCAATTGATGATTGGGAGTCCATGAAGGCAGTTATTAGAAAGAGGTTTGTTAGCACATTATTATAGGGAATTGAATATGCAAAGCTTGAGGCAAGTTACTAAGTCAGAAGAACGGAGTACGCCGAGGTGGGAATCACAAAGGAGTTATCCAGCGAGCATGGTGAGAGAATCATTGCAAAAGCCTAAAAGAGAGAAATCAAAAACCGAGCAGCAATTCAAGACTAAGAGAGGAGAGTGTCCAAGCAAGCCATTTGTGAACTTGTGGTCGAACATTGAGGATGAATCTACAAAGAGAAAATGATTATTTACGTGTCACCACATCAGAGGAATGATAACATTGAATTTCCCATGGAGGAAAACATTCTAGACATCGTGGAAAACATTGATGCAAAAACTGAAGAGATGCAAGACGAGATTGTTGAGTTGCATCCCGATGAGGATGAAAAGTGCAAAATTGCCCCACCACTTGAAGAAGAAATTGAAGGATCGGATTCGAGGGCGAATCCTTTTGAAGAGGTGGAGAATGATACGATCCATCCATGCATCAAAGCTAGTGTCGAGCTAACCAGATTGCAAACTCTTTCAATGCAAGCCAATGAAGATGGTGTGTTCTGCGATGTGGTGGAGAGATGTGTAAGTTTGCTGCCAAAGAGAGAGATCGATCGTGAGATCGATTATGTTTATACTCCTTGTGATATTTGTCCGGATTCGATGACGAATCCTTTTAAAGATGGGGAGTATGATACGATCCTAGCAAGCTCAAATATGAAGAATTGGAAGAAGCACAAGCGTACGAGTTTTAAGAGGACATTCGAGGTTTCCTTGGAGAAAAAAGGCTGGAATCAAATGTTTGAGATGTCTATGATTTGGAATTGGAAGAAAAGAAAGAGAAGAATTCGTTGGACAAGTCGAATTCCATGCATCCGAGATTCTCGCCTATTCTGGAAGAGTTTGCCATTTGAGTTATAACTCTCGCATCTGAAGTCCATTTAAGATGATTCAAAATGATTCGGAAAGCTAGCTGGGTGATCTACAATATTCATGTTTTGAGCGAAGAGATATTCGAAGTGGAACAATGTCGAAATTGAGCTTTAATTGCATGCACGTGCACAACCCAATGTCGCGAGTTAAGAAGGGTGATCGAGAAGTCGACTTGAAGATCAAGTTATTTAATTTATTTATGCACGTTTTTAATTTAGGATTTATTATGTTTTTATTATTTTAGAGTCTTTTATGTTTAGGATTTGCTTATTTATAAGTTTCCTTATTTTAGATTAGGTAGAAGTCATTTTCCTTGTGAAAAAAGAGTCTTTTTAGATCTTATAAATAGGTTGTCAATTGGGCTTATTTTATTGAACGAATTTTGATGATTTAATTGAGAATATTTTCTTTGGTTCTTTAAGAGCTGTTTTAGAAAATTTATTCTTTTTACGTTAAATTGCAGTTCCTAATTTTTAGGAATATTTGATACTTGGTTTTTTTTTTGTGCATTTTTGCACCTCTAGGAGAAAAAGTATCAAAAAAACTACCCCTTTAGTGCTTCCGTTGGAGAAGAAATTTTGAATTTTGGGAATCAAAATGAAAGTTTTATCATCTAATACTCCATTTGATTCCCCCATTGGAGTTGCTCTCAGACCCCAAAAAGCATTTCACTAATTTTTTTCATTTATAATTTTGACAGTGTTAATTTCCAATCTTTTTAAAACTCAATTTGAATATATATTAGCTTTGAACTTTCAATCTTTTAAGTTACAAAAATATTTTCAAATATTCGTTATGTCAACACTTTTAACATCAATATTTTTATTAATTTTTATTATTTCCAATGTTTATTAACTCAATTAGAATGCATATAAGATTCTAATTTTTTATCCAATTTTAATTTACAAAAATATTTCCAAAAATTCGTTATTTATCCTGAAAATTACACTTATAATATTAATATTATTATTTATTTTATATTAAATCTCTTATGATTTTGTAGCAAATTTTCCATAACAATTCCGAAATTCCAATTTCTATTTTCTCCAAACTTCCTTTGGAATAAAATTGAAATTAATTTTTCATTTCCGAAAATACCGATTATGAATTGAAATAAAATTTGTAATTGAATAACAAATTGATTGTAACCAGAAGAGGCGCAATATTATAATTTATAAATTATAACTAACGACAACGAATTCACCCATGACCCACTAACCAAACATTCCCCTACACAACAAAATCTAGAACAAAGAAATATTCAACCGATTATGCAAATACATTAATTTTCACTGATCACTTTCGATCTCCGCCTTCGAATTTAATTAATTCTTTTTGTCACAATTCTGATTAGGTATTTCATTTCTCTCTGCATTTTCATCTGTGTTTTGTAATAATACTGTTTTTGTTTGATCCCTCGTTTTCATTTTATGATTATTTTTTGGCAAATTCATTTCACCGCAGTAAATCTGAACTTTTGTGTGTTTATGTGATTATATATAGTTTAGTGTTGTCATCAGCCGCAAATTCGTCGTAAACGAACTACTTTTTCCGATTCCGATTCCGATTCTGATTCTGATTCAGACTCAGGGTTTTGTTTGCATTGTCTTCCAATTTATAAATGGCTGAATATTGAATTTAGTGAATGCAATTAGAGAGTAATTTTAGTGGGAAGTGATGCATTTGAATTTGGGAATACGGGTCGGAAAATGGAATCTTAGACGGTGAAAGATTCCGTTTTCGATTAACTTTGCGTTAAAAGGATGGAGGTTGTTAGTGATGTGGAAGATGCGCCGCCGACCACCGGTATGAGGAACCAAAACGGAAGTTACGTGCCGTTGGATATTGAAAATGATCTCATAATCGATCAAATATTTACACGTCGAACGAATGGCCTAAGTTTTACGGATTACCAGAGCTTGTCTAAGAGCGACGCAGAGAGCCCTATTTCCGTCGCTGTCGTGCTGAAAACATTTTTCTTGATAATAATTTGGTACACGATCAGTACATTTCTGACGCTGTGAGTAACTCTCGTTTCTCAGCATTGAATCGATTTCGATTTGTTTTGATTATTTGTAGACTCCCTAATTGTTATTTTTTATTTTCGAGGATAGGTATAATAAAACTTTATTAGGGGACGATATGGGGAAATTTCCTGCTCCGCTTTTGATGAACACGGTCCACTTTTCCATGCAAGCTGCTTTATCGAAGGCTATTACGTGGTTTTGGTCCGAAAGATTTTATTCCCCTGTTATGTCTTGGAAGGACTATTTTGCAAGAGGTAAGAGGTTTTTTACGCCTCGTTTTTTTATCACGACTTCCTAGTGCTATCATAAAACGTACATTCATATTGTGTAACATGATCATCTTTCAAAATGTAATAAAGTACTTGATCGTTTTCCTTGTTCGAGATTTTGCCGTTAGTCAGTGAAAAAACACATAGGATACTTCTTTACACACAGTTTATGTAAATCTCGTATTAATACGAAGGTATGCCCTCGTACTGCATTTTTTTTTTTTTTTTTTTCAGTAATTCGTATTTGTATGCTAAAGACCACTTTTCATTAATGCAAATAACCGTTTTTCAAATGAAATCCAAGGCATAGAAATCAAACAGAGAGGAGACTTTCGATTTGTCGATATTTACAAGTTTTCGAGGGTTCAATATTATCTAATTAGAAGTATTGATATTACTTGATTCTCGTTTTTCGTATTGCGAAAATTTGCTAGTATCATTAACTTATTTGACAACTAATGGTCTACAGGCGTTTGCCTTTCACAGTTGTACCAACTGCTCTCAGCACCGCAATGGATGTTAATCTGAGCAACGCTTCCCTCGTTTTCATCTCCGTTACATTTGCCACTATGGTTAGTTATTCATTCTTCGATCGTATCGCTTAAATATTTTACTTCAAGTGTTGGTTGTGTTGCATCTCTAGAGAACTAAGTTCGGTTATCTTTCATTTGCAGTGTAAATCAGCATCGCCAATATTTCTGCTTCTCTTTGCCTTCGCTTTCAGGTATCGATTCCAAGGCACTTACTTATTGTTTAATTTTTTACATCTACGTTTTTTCTCGTAAATTATTTAACCTGATTTCCAAACCAAATAATGTTTTGCGAAGATTGGAATCTCCAAGTGTTAAGCTGTTCGGCATTATCTTTGTCATCTCTGTTGGAATACTATTAACAGGTAAATGTGAACAAGTGGCAGAATCAAAATTTAAATCAGATTAAACACCCGAAACGAGTTTCGTAATTTTGTTTTACATCTCCACGTACTTGGTCGATAATGCAGTTGCAAAGGAGACAGAGTTCGAGTTTTGGGGTTTCCTATTTGTTATGCTCGCTGCAGTCATGTCGGGATTTCGTTGGACGATGACACAGATTCTTCTCCAGGTACAAGCACCTTTATATTGCAACCCATACATACTATTAAGCTCCTTCTCACTTGTTATTTTTTTTTTTCTTTTTGTCTTTTTTAATGTTTTTATTATGGGTAAATTACGAAAAAAATCCCTAAACTTAGGCTAAATTACGATAAACACCCCCACCTATCCGTAATTACCGAGATCCATCAACGTTTGGTTCCCTCTTACACCGACCCCCTTAGAGTGTAAATTTTCACCAAATCTTTTAAATTCCAGTTATTATTTCCCGAAAATGTCAATTTTACCCCTGCAAACATGGCATTTCTTTATGTTACTTTTTAAAAGACAAAAATTACCCTCAGTTTGGTAATAGTGCACTAGAAATTTGTGAAGGCGTTATTTAAGAAGAAGTAAAGATTTCGTGTAAAGTTCTCTGAGGGAATATTTTGCCTTTAAGAAGTAGCATAAAGAAATGCCACGTCTGTAGGGGTAGAATCGGCGTTTTTCGAGAAATATTACTTGGAATAAAAAGGATTCCATGAAAAAACACACCGTAAGGGGGTCGGTGTAAGATGAAAACAAGCGTAGGGGAGATTTTGGTAATTATGGATAGGTAGGGGTGTTTCCAGTAATTTAGCCTAAGTTCAGGGAGGTTTCGTAATTTACCCTTTTAATATTGGTAATATGCTAACATTTTTCTTGACTTCTGTTTTATTGACTGGTATGTGCTGATATCTAAACCATCATGAAGAAAGAAGTCTATGGTAAGTGTTACCACCCTTCATTAGATTAATAAAAATACTATAAAATTTTATCAAGTACACTTTTTAATCGATTTCGAGACGGCTAGCTGGAATTATAGTTAGAAAATTTAGTCGGGTCAAATTCCGTATTACATGCATAGTTGAACTGAAATGTCTGCTTCGTTTGAAGTCGTTAATGGTGAAATGTTTCTAGTTTATTTTCGAGCCTCATAATTGTTAACATCGGACCTTGAAAAATGTCGGAACTGTAATTAATGATTTTTCCGTTCTCTCCGTTTCAAGGTCTAAAAAATCCTCTTACTTTGATGAGCTACGTGACCCCGATTATGGCGATTGCAACTGCTCTGCTTTCTCTGGTGCTCGATCCATGGCCCGATTTCACAAGGACCGATTACTTTAACAGCTCCTGGAATATTGCCAGAAGTTTTTCACTCATGTTTTTTGGTGGAACTCTTGCTTTCTTCATGGTAAATAAATTCATGGATTTGATGCATTTTCCAGCCTTTGTTTATCATTTAATTTATGGTAAATTACGACCACCTCTGAGGTAAGGTCAAATTACAAAACAAACCCTCAACTATGAATCTTCTTACATGTCCACCGTTATGGTGTCAAATTCAACGGAATCTTCTGGATTCCGTGAAATGTTCTCTATCTGTACTCTTTTTGTGCAAAAATACAGTTTTAAAATGTTCACAAGCCAAGAGACACATCTTATGACCATCTTGTTTTAAAATGTGGAGCTCGAATGAGATAAAACGAGTGCAAACTGGAGAATATTTCACATAATTTAGAAGATTCCACTAATTTTGACACCGCAAGGGTGGACGTGTAAGAAGATTCATAGTTGAGGGGTGGTTGTAATTATTCAAACATAAGGGGTTTTTTCGTACTTTGATCTTACCTCAGGGGTGGCCGTAATTTACCTTTTAATTTTTTTAAAAAAAATGGGACGAACTACTCCTATCAATCAGTATTTTTCTGAAATACCGAACAAAGAGATAAGTGGAAACCAATTCTTGAATTCAGCTTGCATATGTTGTTCACTTCTCTCAGCTTTAAACTTCTCTCTCCTTATTTCAGGTACTAACCGAATATATTCTCGTGTCGGTGACTAGTGCGATGACAATAACAATAGCCGGCGTTGTGAAGGAAGCTGTCACAATTTTGGTATGACTATAACTATATTTCGTTGCAGTTCCATTATATTTATCAACATGTTGCATTCTGTAGTAACTGTATCAAAACCGAATTTATTTCGGGACTTGTGAAAATTCATGTGTTTCATAATTTATGCTAGTCGTCTATCTCATGTAACACAAGTTCTCCGAGCATTATAATTTTGTCAAGGACTGACTACTGAACATTTTAATATTTCTTTCAGGTCGCTGTATTTTATTTCCATGACGAGTTCACATGGCTGAAAGGCGCTGGCCTTGCAACAATTATGCTTGGTGTCAGCTTATTTAATTGGTACAAGTAAGTCATCAAACTGCTCATATGGTCACCAATAATTGACGTTTTCATTAAGTAATACTTAACTGTTAGTAAACTTGTCGATTATTCATGCATGATTTTCCGTCAAAATTATTAAACTATTATAATCGGCCAGTCGTAACTTGATATGCGCATCGGGAAATAGGAATACGAGCATAACGATTTGTACTCTTTTTAACATTTATCAGGTACCAGAAATTGCAAAAGAGCAAGACAGTTGTTGTGTCGCCGACAAAGTATCTTATCCAAGACGAGTTTGACGATGAAGAAGAAAACAGCCCTATAAGAGTGCAGTGAACTTGTAAGCTTTCTTTATACTCAGTGCTCAACCCATTATTTTTTTCACGTCATACGTTCAACGTTACTCTATTTTCCTTCATTTTGGCATAATCTAATGTTTCAAGTGTATCTTTCGTTGTATGTTACCGTAAACAATACAGATAGTCGATTCGAATTTTGTGTTCTTTTATAATGATTCTTTGTGTTGTTCCAAAAGCTTGGGTTAAAGGGTAAATGATTTTGTGGTTATTAGTTGTACCTTGTGAAGGACTAGTAGTGTTTACTCTTTGGTCTACAAAATAACCGAACATGATATAATACGTATTTATTTTGCAAGCCTTTCTTCAACTTGCTGGGCTTACATCATGTCGATTGTGTATGTTTTTTGGTTTTTTTTTTTTAATTAGTTAATTTATTTGTTATCTTGATGCAATTTCAGACAAAACTTTGTTTACCTTTGTGTAGGTAACACCGTTTCTCCTTACGGTGTCTGAGAGGGTAGTACAAAAGATGCCCTAATATAGTCGTAATACTTTCCTTGTGTGGGCTTCATTCAACATGTTGAAGGGGATGCAAGTAAGAATATTACATTCTTTAAAGAATGCAGGAGTTTATAACGACTTCCCACATCACTTACGGGTGAAATTCTCGAGCATTTTGATGCACTAGTTGGTGTTGCAAGATAGGGATCGATCGATCCTTCACAGAGTTGTAAAGGAAAACATATTTTTTTGGCGTCCAATTTCATTCTCACCATTAGTAGAGAGTCGTTCATCCGAATTTTTTTCCCTAAACCTTTTATTATGTCGAGTGTACGCATTTCTACTAAAGCGTAACATTGAGCGCTCGTGTTATTTCGATTTTGGTATTTGATAAAATTACTCTTCTTGAATGCCATTACCGCTTAATTTTTCAAACCAGAACTGTACCAAAACTATTTAAAAAGTTAACCAGAATATCATAACCTTACCACCAATGTTAGCTTATTCAAGAATATCCATTTGCCATTTAAATTATGTTATATTTCAAACTTGGTCCGCCCACTTGTTCCAACTGAAGTGACCAACTGATTTCTCAATTGTGAATTAATTGAGGGCAATTTGCTATAGGTTCCTCTATTTTATAATTTATATTTATAAATTTAAGTCAAAATACGCATATTTTAATAAATTAATTATATTCATTGTGGTAAAAATACACTTAATCAAATCAAAATTAAATCCCAAAAAATCTCTCTATCAAAACAAATTCCCCCAAACATATCTCTTCCTAATTTAACTAACAAACAAAACTATTCGTGAAAAAAAAAATTATACTTTATTGTACAAACTCATACTCTAAAAAAACTACTGTCGCCGACTCCCTGAACTGCAAAATAGCAAATTGAAAATTAGAATTTGTATTATTGAAGTGCAAAAAACAAAATACCTATGCTTTCGGCAAATGTAAACAGTAAACTGAAAAAAAAATCCAAAATTTGCATATTAAATTGCAAACAACAAACTACCTAGATTTCGCCAAAAATGCAAACAACAATTTAAAAAGAAATTCACATGTATATGTTCATAGTTAATCGACTATGCTCGGGCAGTCGATTAAGGTTGATCGACTCCAAGTTTTTTCTTTTTGAATTTTTTGTTTATTGATTCCAATTGTATAAATCATTTATAATGTTTGTGTATTTTTTGCTTTTGTAAATTTTGCATTTTTTCGTAGTTGACATTTGTTATTTTTAGTAGCAAATTCTTAATCGACAATGCTTCACATCATAGTCGATTAATATGCTTCATTGACTCCAATTTTTAATTTTTTTTAGATTTTTTTTTTTATTGATTCCAATTATATAAATCAATTATAATGTTTGTTTATTGTTTGTTTTTGTAAAATAAAGTTGAGTTTGTATTTTTGTAGTTGTGATTTGTTATTTTTAGTAGTTGGTTCCTTAATCGACTATAGTTCATCATAGTCGAGTTCATATGCTTCATAGATATGTTTCATAGTCGATTAACATACCTAATAGAGAAAAAAAAGGCTCAAAAACGATAAATAAGAAAAAAGAATAATTTAAAAAAAAAATTAAAAAAGTTAATAATAATAAAAAATTAATAATAATAATAATAAAATAATATATATATATATATATATATATATGTATATATAAAAGAGAATAAAAGAAGAAGAAAGAAAGAGAGAAAGACACAGCTGATGGGTCATGGGGATAGTGTGTAAGGTGGAGCGACATAAATGGAAAAATGGGTGACTGAAATTAGAAGTGAGTTTTTCTCAATTGGAAAACAGTTTGAGCCTTTTCGTATTAAAAGAAGTATTGAGGGGTTATAGCTCAACTGGTTCTGGAGGTGGTAACTTGGTGCAATGTCCTAGGATCGAATCCTGCAGCCGCAGTGTGAGAATTTCACTCCAATGAGAGTTGGTTCCTTTCGACTTTTTTTGTGATGACAACTTATTGTTGAGAAACAAGAAATTTGCGGGCGTAGAAAAATCCTCCATTTGTCAGAAACAAGAAATTTCCCGGCATAGAAAAATCCTCCTATTGTTAGAAACACCCCGGTGGGGCCCGTTTTTTCTGGTTTTTTCTGTATGAAGTTATCAAGTCAAACTACAAGTCTAAGAAAATTGTCCATTTTCAAACATATTATATTGTCTTATCCATTTCATCTTTACGAAAAAAACAAATAAGCAAAATACAACAACCAGGATACATATATTTTGATTATATTCAGTCGTTCTTATTACCATCATCTCTGATAAATTAATTAAGTAAATAATTAATGGAGATATTTCAAAGTTCAGTGATGCTGCTGGTAGTCTCTCTTGTTGTTGTTGTGGGATTAATATTATCAATAGTATATGCATGGAAAGTGTTGAATTGGGTGTGGTTTAGGCCAAGAAACCTTGAAAAATGGCTCAGACAATTGGGTTTCGAAGGGAATTCTTACAGGGTTTTGTTTGGTGATTCTAAAGAAATGAGCAACATGATTAAAGAAGCCAAATCCAAACCCATCTCTGCTTTCTCCAATGATATTGTTGCTAGAGTTATTCCTGCAATCCATCATGCTGTCAGCATGTACGGTATGTGTTTGTGTATTTGCTTCAATGAAAATTAACATATGTATGCTCTTTTATATTCAAAAGTTGAGCTTTTAGCACTGATCACCCCTGTATACTCTCTAATTGCCGCAAAAGTCCCTATGTTTTATAAAGTCAGTCAAAGTCAATAAGGCCCCTGCGAGTCGATCGAGTGATACACTCGCCATATACGCCACTTGGGGTTGGTTTTATGACATGAAAAGATTGTTTGAAGATTGGATTTTGTCAAAACCAAAAAGTTTTTTGCAGCCATTTTAATTTGTGTCAGTGAGGAAGATGAACTTTTTGTTTTTTTATTAATGGTTTATTTTTTATATGTTGTATTTAATTAGGGTAGTATTGTCATTTCCTTAAAGTCAACATTTTTATTTCTGCTAGGCGGAAGTGAACTAAATAAAATGCAACATATGGTTTTATTTTAACACGAGGACTTTTTAAGCAATTAGACATTACACAGGGGGGTCTGTGCTAATAACTCTTCAAAAGTTAAAGAGTATGTCTTAAAAAAAAATACTATGGTTTTATTATTTTCGTGAGGCTAATTATTTGAACTTGCAGGTGAGAAGTGCATCCTATGGTTTGGTCCAAAACCAGCAGTACTTGTAACAGACACAGAACTTATAAGGGAGATTCTGTCGAAAAGCTACGTTTTTCAGAAGAATTCAAACCCGTTAGGCCGACAGCTGGCACGAGGAGTAGCAACCTACGAAACCGATAAATGGGCCAAGCACAGAAGACTCATAAATCCTGCTTTTCAACCAGACAAAATCAAGGTGACTTTATACTGCGTGGAATATGTTAACTGTATTCGAAATGATTTAGATTAATTGAATCTGTTAAGAAAAATGCAGCAAATGCTTCCGTCGTTTTACTTGAGTTGTTGCGATATGTTGAGCAAATGGGAAGAGAAATTGGCCAAGGAAGGATCTTCGGAAGTGGATGTGTGGCCTTATCTTCAGACACTGACGAGCGATGCAATTTCGAGAACTGCGTTTGGAAGTAGCTATGAAGAAGGAAGAAAGATATTCGAACTTCAAAAGGAACAAGCCGAGCTTATCATGCAGGCCGTTCAGTCTATTAATTTTCAAATCCCCGGATGGAGGTACGTTACATAATTGGAAAAAAAATATAGTTGTCCCTTAGTTTTATTTTTTTTGTGCAATTTGCTAAACACCGATGAAAACTAATAGCATTTATTCATGTAGTGATAATACTCGGCCGAAGATCTTGCTGATTAATGTAACTAAGCTCTACAAATAAGTTTTCTAATCGTTCTGTCTATTCATGTATTGGTACGTCCTCAATCTAAGTTGCATATATTATTGTCATGAAGGGTAAAATTGTCTTTTCAGTGCCCATATGGACCTATTAGAGGGCTCCAGGAAATTTGAACGGTACCAAAATCCAATTAGAGGACTTTAAGCAAAATGAAAAATATTTCTTGTCCTTTAAGCGGTACCAAATGTTTTTTCCGAGATTTTTAGCGAATATTGCCTATTTTCTTATATTGTTATATGCATTCAGGTTTTTACCTACAAAGATGAACATAAGGATGAAGCAAATTGTGAAGGAAGTGGAGTCCTCGATTCGTGGCATTATCGATAAGAGAATGAAGGAAATGGAAGCAAGGGAAGGTAGCTATAGTAGTGATGACTTATTGGGTATTTTATTGGATTCCAATTTTAGGGAAATCAAACAAAATGGCAACAAATTCGGAATGAGTCTAGACGAGGTTATTGAGGAGTGCAAACTTTTCTACTTTGCTGGACAAGAGACGACATCGTCCTTGCTTGTGTGGACGATGATTTTATTGAGTAAGCATTCGGATTGGCAGTCTCGTGCCAGAGAGGACGTTCTACAAACTTTTGGGACAAGAAAACCCGATTTTCAAGAGTTAAATCACCTCAAAATAGTAAGTCTTGTTTTTACACTTCTGTACAAGTTCTTGCATGCAGCATCACTTCCCATGTGTCAAAAAAATCGAATTGAATTGAGCCAAACATGATTGTTTTAAATTTGTTTGTCTTTTTCTTGAGCTTTTAACCAGTTGGCATTTTAACTTGGTTCGACAGTCAGACAAATTCAGCTCAAACTGGCTTAAATCAAACCAAACACAAACTAAAATTGATTTTTTATACATATATATGCTCGAGCCGAATTTCATATCTAATTGTTTGAAAATATGTCTTCGGAGTTGGTTAATTAGGCTAACAAAATCAAATTATAGTGATCTTTTACCAATCTGATCGAGTATAGAACAACTTGATTTTATTTTCGAACCCAGTTACGGGTGGAAGTTGGAACATAATATCCGATTCCTGCTGGTTTTTACGCTTTTGGAACAATAAGTTTCGTCCCGAATTCCGAAATTCCTATTTTCTGATTTTTTTTATCGAATTTGGAATATAGCTGAGAATTCGATTTCCGATCTAAGTTTAATTTCCAAAAAAATCCAATTTATTCCTCGAATGTTTGACTTATAATATTAACATTATTATGTACTTTATATTTTAGGTGATTAAAAATCGGAAATTTCCAAATTCCACTGATTTCGATCCGAAAACTTCCGATTTTGGGAAAATTGTTTTCATTCAATTTACGAAATTTTGATTTTCTTTGGAACATAATTTGAATTAGTTTTTTACTTCCGGAAAAAAACAAGAATTTTTTCGAAAAGTGCTAATTCCGATCCGCTCGGTTTTTACCCCTAGTCCTAGCTAATCAAACATCAACATGGATTGATAGAATTGGTTTCCGGCAATTTCATAAAGTGAAATCTTTATGTAATATCCTAGCTTGTCTTGGAAATATCTACGGTTCCCATTCACAGGATAATAATTATCAATATTATAATGCAGGTAACCATGATTCTACACGAGGTATTAAGGTTGTATCCAGCGGGGGTCAATCTTGGCCGTACAACTCGCAAGGAGACTCCATTAGGAAAGTCAACCCTACCGGCCGGAGTCCAACTCATCCTGCCAGTTCTCCTACTTCACCACGACAGCAAAATGTGGGGCGACGATGCAAAGGAATTCGATCCCAACAGATTCAGTGAAGGCGTTTCGAAGGCAACGAATGGGAAGCTCTCGTATTTCCCGTTTGGTTGGGGTCCGAGAATATGCTTAGGCCAGAGCTTTGCAATTTTGGAGGCTAAAATGGCGCTTGCTATGATATTACAGCGTTATTCTTTCCAGCTTTCTCCGTCGTATTCGCATGCTCCGTATACTGTTATTACGCTGCAGCCTCAACACGGTGCACACTTAATTCTAACCAAGCTATTGTAGGGTTAAGACTTAAGAGAGTCGATATATGTTTGGATGTCGAACGGCTAATAACTTACTATTGGAAATGTTGCTTAGCTTGGCTTTGTGTGTTTTTATTGATGTGTGTAAATTACTTGATGAACAAAATATGTCAGTTTGCTGCAACATTTTTGGTGTATAAATGTTGGGCTTGAAAGAGAAATGGCAAATTGAACTTTTGGGATTTTTGGATTTAGGTGGGATGCTGATTATTTAATGGAAAATTAGCTAATAGCTTCTGAGCATGGACAACTAGTAGCAATTAGGGCAGACATATTTTATGTTTTAATTGAAGTCCCATCAATTCAAATTTGCATGTGCTTAAAAGTTTTTTGAAGGGATATGAACAAGTTGAGCTCGAGCAGAGCTCACCTATTAATTTATGTTGTCGAGCCCCAGCTCGTCGAGTATTTTTTTTTTTGGCGTCGAGCCTAAATTCATTTTGGGTTTTTTTTTTCTTTTTAACTTTTTTATTATTATCTAGAATATAATAAAAAAATTACAAAATAAGCAATAATATGTTATTTCTATAATATTTTATATTATTATACATTATTTAAATAAAAATATAATATATAAAATAATAAGAAAATAGGACTTGTGAGCCGGCTCGTGAGCTCACGAACAACTAAATAAAAGCCCGAGCTGGACTTGTTAGAAAGCTCGAGCTTGCTAGCTCGAAAAACTCGAGTTCCAGTTCTGAGTTTTTTTTTTAGCCAGCTCACGAGTCGGCTTAGCTCGTTTACCACCCCTAATCTCTTCACTAGGTTTGTTGTGAAGCACGTTGGATTTTCACGATTCGAGTTATTAAGGGCTCGGAAAAGGTATTTTGTTTTTCGATTTCTGATAATATTTGAAAAATAATCTTAGTAGAATACCCCCTTTGTCCTTTATTTAAATGACATTTTAGAGAGAATTTTTTGCCCCAAATTTTATGACGTTTCTCCTTCTAATGGAGTATTAATTACTTATTTTCCCTAGTTACTCTTAATAAGGTCTCCAACACTAATTAAATACTCCTATAAATTTGTTACAGAGAGAGAGTGCAAAAGGTTGTTTTAGTCCACCTGTCATAATTTATAGCTAGATTTATTGACTCCTTAGTTTGTATGAAAAACTTTGAAACGTCGAGTAAGTAGGGAATGAGGGAGTATTTAAATTTAAATTTAAATTTTGTAAATTGGAATTTTATTAAAATTTTAAGTTTTAGTAGAATTAGGCTCTATATTTTTTTTCATTTATGGTAAATTTCATATTTTACTAATTAAATTTTCAGTTTTAACAGGATTTTACAGTTTATTTTATTATTGAATATGTGCGCGAACACACACATATGGCTGACTGTTAAGATGACTTAGGATGCTATGATTTTAGCGGATGTTTGAGATATCTTTCAAACCTTACTAAATTAGATGAAAACTCAAGTTAAATTAATCCTTACACATAGTCCTGGGTAGGGGTGGTAAACGAGCCGAGCCGACTCGTGAGCTCGACGAGCCGGCTCGTAAGAAGCTCGAACTTGAACTCGAGATTTTCGAGCTCGAGCTCGAGCTCGCGAGCTCGAGCTTTCTGACGAGCCGAGCTCGAGCCGGATTTTAGTTGTTCATCAGCTCGCGAGCCGGCTCGCGAGCCGGGTTTATTATTATTTTTTTTTTTTTATATGTTATTTTTATTTAAATAATGTATAATAATATAAAATATTATAAAAATTCAAATAAATACAAATATTTAAAAAAAAATATATAATTACAATTTAGTTTTTATTTTGTATTTTTTTAAATAATTTTTAATATTAAAATAATAATTAAAAAATATTTAAAAAAAAAAAAAAAAAAAAGATTGGGCTCGAGCTCGAGCTCGACAAAATTAACACGAGCTCGAGCTCGAGCCAAAAAAAGAAGAACTCGACGAGCTCGAGCTCGAGCTCGAGCTCGACAAAATAGACTCGAGCTCGAGCTCGAGCCAGCCAAAAGAGGCGAGCTCGGCTCGAGCTCGGCTCGTTCACACCCCTAGTCCTGGGGACGTGAAAGTACAATACTACCATCAACTAAATGAAACCGGCGAATAGGAAATAAAAATCTCAATTATGGCGCACGCAGTTCCCTAAAAATTAGAGGAACTCGGACACGCATCATATTAAGTTTTCAAACATTCCTCTTGTTGCAACTATCTCAAAAGCACACACACAATTTTCCGCCCAACAATGCTCTTGAACCTCCATCGACGTCAAATTCCCAACATATACATCAAATAAATGGTCAAAAAACAAAAAGCAAATAAAAAATCACACGTAATTTTGAATTTTTTTTTGTTCCGATTAGTACCTGCATTTGGGTGTTTTGTTTACAGATCCACAGTGGATATATTTAGTAACATTTGTCGTATGATATTTTTCGAATATGTTTAGTAACCTTCGTTATAATGTTTTTATGTAATTTTTTATTGTAATAATATTAACTCAAACATGATTTTCTCTACAGGCGAACGGAAAAACCACGAGTGACGAAGATAGGTAAACTCTAAACACTGGTATAGTTTTTTCCTCTTCGCCATTTTTAAATAACTATTCAAAACTGTAATTTCTGAGAAAAATACTAGAAAAAAATGAATTTTATAATGTTTCTGGGATTCCGACGCACTTGTAGTTATATGTAGTCCTTTTCCAGTTTACCAGTTTTGAAAAATTGAGCCGCGTAATAAATGTCGAAAAAACATAGAATATTTGTTGTATACAGGGTTGGTTGTTTTACGTAACCCTAGTTTTATGTATTTATGCAATACTAATTAATGTTATCAGCGGCCATGACATCCGTTATTTATTTTCTCAAGATCAAGAAAGAGATCTAGCGTCGCATGCACTGGATCATGGTATTTGGAGTGCACAACAATGAGCCATGCTGCATAAAACAATGAGATTCTTCTCTAATGTTCACGTTCGACAAGAACATTACGATTGCCTCCGTCATACGCCATTCTACAATCTGGTCCTCCCATTCGCAGAACACAAGATAAGTGATGTATTCGTTACATGAACACAAGCAGGTGTATACGGCATATATTGAAGACGTACAATGCTAAGCAACAACCATTTGGCATTGGAGAAAAAAATGTCACCATAGAACCCGAAGAGTGCGAATTGATATTCGGTCTATGATCTGGACCTAAACAAACGTGTTTCGACATATTGCATCGGGCACACTAAGGTCTAATTCAACGGAAGTTTGAAGATCGTGCCCAACTCAGTTTTTGCAAATGAGAGACCAACTTACAAAATCATTGGCTGACAGAGAGCAAGAAGACTTCAAAGACGTAATTAAATTGATAGTGCTATATTTAATTAGCAACCACCTCTTCAACCCATCACCAAGCATAGTGGCATGCATAGTGGATATTCAGATACTGTGACGATATCAATAAGATGAATCGGTATAATTGGGCAAAAAGAGTGACAAAATTCTTCCTAGACAACGTCAGGACCAACGAGGCAACCAAAGTGAAATGGTTTACACTATTGTTGCCGGTGAGTTATGTGCCTACCTCCCAGTTAGACAATATGCATGCGTCGTAAGGTATAGTAATGCGTCGTAAGGTATAGTTAATCGCTAGAATAACGACCTCCTGAAATGTTTAGCATCCCCTTGAAAAACTTGCCCAACCTACTTAATAAGGTTTGCCCAATTCGCACTTCAAAACTGAGATTGATCAAACACAGCATTCTCCTCAACAAAACAATCCTTTCCCTTTCCCATCACGCACACCACTCATTCATTCTCTCTCTACATAATTAACATCATTAGTGCTTGCACACACTGGAATTATGGTAACTAGACACACAATTGCACACCCTTTTCTACTTAACTATCTTAATTCGATCAATCGATAATTGTCGTACCAATGACATCATATACCCAACATCATCATCATCGCCCAACAAACCCTCCCCAACACCA
Organism: Erythranthe guttata; assembly: GCF_000504015.1. The sequence goes on from NW_012193676.1 coordinate 149,932, forward strand.
GCTATGTTGTACAACATATTTACATTGTTAATAATAAGCACGTTCCACTTTTTTTTTTTTTTTTGATAATTAAGCATGTTCCACTTAGCACTAAAAAAACCAACCAACTTTTCACAACTAAAATGTGTGAAACATTTTTTAACTTTGAAAACACCATCGAACTTAAAAACCGGCAACAAAAAAGGCATACATCGTTATATACAATCATGTACAAATATAGAGCGGAATTGTCAAAGCAGGTAAATAAAATTGCATGTTACTACTCTATAAGAAAATACATTGTGCCAAATCGAAATTACAAATCGAACTACGTGTTCATAAGTATTAGCGTATATTATTATTGTTATTATTATTATTTATTATAGTTACCTTATACATTAGGTTACCTTGTATATTGGATTACCTTGTGTAGTAGGTTAGGGTTTCCTACATGTAACTATATATATTCTCAATATACGTAAGAGATATTATTCTCTCTTCTCTCCAAATATTCTCCTTCTATCAATAAGAACCAATCAACAAACAAAAACACTTCAAAAACACAAAAATCCCAAAATTAAAGAGAAAACCGGCAATAATCTTTCACTATTGAATACCTATGTGCGAGCGTACAACAGATAAACACTCCGAAAAGCACACCAACGACGTCGGATGAATATCCACTGCACGATAATTCAAAAAAAACTCCATCGTGCCAAATTACGACTACGCTGTATCGGAATTCCTTTTGGATTGTTCCTCAAATTTCCGTTGATTAGGCACGCGTTTTACCTGAAAAAAACTTGACAAAATGTGGTCGTGAAACGCAAGAAAACAACGTGTTATTTTGAAAAAAGATTCGATAAGGATATTTTAGATATATCAATTGAATGGAGGGGTATGTCTATTTTTGTTTTAAAAAAAAGTAGGGGTGGTATTTAGTGCTATATTATTCTACTATATATAAAACCATCTTATATTTTATTTGAAAAAATTAATTTTTAAAGTGTTTGGATATTAATCTACATAGTTACTTTGACATTTTACTAGGAGTGTGGATGTGCATTTTAAGATGAACAAACAAAATCGTGAGGTATTTTGTTAAAAAGAAAAGCGATAGAAGGCTTTCCTCAAAAAATGAAATAAAAAATTGAACTCATGCAAGTTCGTTTCAGCTAACCCTTTTGACTTCAAATATCACAATTGTATTATTGAATCTTGTCCAATAAAAAACATGTCTAAAAAGCAACATAATGTAGATAACATAATATTTGCTGGTCTTCCCAACCAAACGAGACCTTATGGCATTATATCATTATATAGGGTAAACAACATAAAACCCCCTGTGTTAAGTAAAACCTGCGCCAAATCCCCCTTTGTTTTGTTTTTTGCGTAAACTCCCTTGTGTTTTATTTTACTTTGCACGAAATCCCATTTTCCGTTAAAAGTTAACATCGTTGACTATAGAGGGGGTTTTATGCATGTTTTTTTGTAACATAGGGGGATTTAGCTCATATTACAATAGAAGTGGATTTTATGCAAAAAATAATTTATTTTTTTAAATTTCATATTATTTTCTGAAATTGAGTTGAACAGATTTATTCAATTACAATACGAAAAATAAAAATTTAATAAGTGTGGTAAATGTTTTTTTAGAAAAAAATCAATTTTTATATGATATAATTTATTAATGTATGAATTTTGATTTTTTAAATTATATAATTATTTTATTAGAATTATTATATATGTTTATAATTTCTTATTGATTAATTATATGTGAAAAGAACATAAATAATTTGAGAAATCGTTCCAACTTCCATCTCGAGTATTATTTCTTAAATTTCATATTTTAAATTAATAGATATATTCGACTTATTTTAAGAAAATAATTTGAATTTTAAATGAATAAATTAATTTGCATAGACGCTCCTTGTTTTGTAAAATTATGCACCAAATCCCCCTATGTTACAAAAAAACATTTTGCATAAAATCCCCTCTATAGTTAACGGTGTTAATTTTTAACGCAAAATAGGATTTCATGCTAATTATATTAAAACACAAGGGGATTTTACGTATAAAAAAAAAAAAAAAAAAAAACACAGAGGGATTTGGCGCAGATTTTCCTTAACACAGACCGGTTTTATGCTGTTTACCCCTTTATATTATATATAAAGGAAATGAAATTTGAAATCATATTTAAGATCTCTCACGCACGCGGTTACTTTTGGTCACTCCTTTTTTAAAGGGCGATTATCTAATATTGTTTTTCTGTAAGCAGAATTTCAACTACGTGACTTTTCATCCATCACACAATTGCAATTTCATACGAATTCTCATTTTTTAACTGTGTATCTTTTGATATATATATATATATATATATATATATATATATATATATATATATATATATATATATATATATATATATATATTAAGTACATATATATAGGGATAGACCCCTTTTTTTTATGCAATTTTTTTTTGCCTTTTCTTTTGGCCCATTTAATACCTAAACTATGTCGTTTGGTTCCCTCCCACCAATCATCTTCTCACGTTATTTTCTTTTTTATTTATTTCTGGAGCAGCTCGACCGTGACACGCTTGCTTGCTTTTTCCTTTTCTTTTAATCTGTTTTATGCAGAACGGCGTCGTTTGAACGGCTGAAGTTCAAATGTTATTTTTATTTTCTTTTCTTTCTTTTGTTTTTTGGCCGCCTACAATTGTTGACGCCGCCGGAATTTCCTCACCCAGGCCGTCATGTCTGCAATCATCACGTTTTTCTCTTATCCTTTGTTTCTATCTTCCAACAAGTTCCGAGGTTGCTCCATCGTCTGCTGCGTGTACTTCCTATCTCTTGAATTTCAATTTTGGGATGACAGCACCTATGTGATAAACTTTAGTTCAAACTCTGGAAATCATCCTCCATTTCCGTCCCGTTGAAGAACAACGTCATCCGCCGCATCGGCGTCCCTCCACTATGAGGATCTTCTCCTTCAGGCTCCTGACGGTGTCGGTTTCGTCGACGTCGATTTGGATCTTTCTTGCCGATAATTTGACGGTGATTTTCATTTTGGTTGCCGGCGGCGGCTGAATAATTGGTGGCGGCGGCGGGGTTTGCTTCGTGGTTGAGGGGTGGATTTTGGTGCCGTCGGAGACGAGTGGGTAGTCTTCTAAATCAAGGCTGTCGATAAGCTCGCAGTCGCAAATAGTGAGGATTTGTGAGTCGAAAGGGATGCCCAGAAGGTGTTTGATTTTATGCTTGATTTCAATGATGGGTTCTTGTGTGCTCACTTCCATGGAGAATATGCAGTACCCTGTCATTACAGTGGTGATCTTCATCAATCAAGCCATCAGTTTCTTTTTTTTTTGGAAGTGATTAATTAATTAATTAATTAATGGATAAATGTGCTCCTATATTGCTGGACAATGGAGCCCTTGTTTGTGCCTCACTTGGTGGATATGGTAGATTATATCAGTTGTGACCCAATTTCCGCTTCTAAACGGGTACGCTATCGAATTGCGTCCCGCGTTACAGATTTTCAATTTAGATTTGGTTTGTTAGTTTGTGTAATGTGATTTACGGCAAAGTCGATTCATTTATTGAGAATTTTATGTCTTTTTTAGATCCCAAATCTAGCGCAGATCTATTTGATTGTCTTTTACGAGGAGCGTGAATTTGCATTGTTTGTATCGTTGATTTCTAACGAGCTTAGAGTGCCTGTAAGGTAATTACGTCGCTTTTGTTATTTCTTGTTCCTTTCGACACATCAAAGCAATGTTTTATTTATAAATCGTACACTTAGTGCTGTTTATTGTTTGATCGTTCGATAACTAGATACTTGAGAGAAGATAAGCCACACGGTTCGGCTGGTGGACTATATAACTTCAGGGATTTTATCATGGAAGATGATCCGGTTCGTATTTTAATTTTATTCTTTATTATTTACACATTCTATTAAAATGTAATAGAAATTAAATATATATATATTTTTTACTGTAATTGATAATAGGTAGTTACTATATTTTTGTATCTGTATGTAACAGGTTAGTGACCGTATTAACTGTGGTGTTTACGTATTCAAGCCGGAGATCTTTACAGCTATTCAAGGTGTATCCACGCAACGTAAAGAAAGAGGTTAGTTCGTATAGCAATCTTCGGTATTAATACGTTTTTTTACGCTGATTAGTTAGCTTAATGATATATTTATTTCTCGTTTTTTTATTCGTTCTATTTTGCAGCTACTCTAAGACGTGTAACGAGGTTCGAAGCACTTCAACCTGCAAACAGGTACATAAACGCACAATGTACAAACTGCTCGTATATTTTTCCTCATTGTGAGGAGAAAAAAAATCGCGCCGGTAAATGTACGATACAAAATTTAATTTGCAGGAATCTTCCGACAGATTTGTACGATTGGATCAAGATATTCTATCACCACTTGCTGGTAAGAAGCAGTTTTACGTGTACGAAACGATGGATTTCTGGGAACATATTAAAACCCCCGGGTAAGTTAAATACAGTACAATGTCGTCTGCTTCTGCTTCGACTATATATATGTTCTTTAAAGACTGTTATATTCTATCGAACGGGATTTTTTTTAATTTTTCTTTTGTTATTGTGTAGAATGTCGTTGAAATCTTCTGGGCTATATCTCGCCCAATATAGAATAATCTCACCCAATCTTTTGGCGAGTGGAGATGGTTCGAAAAATGCCATTTTTGTACGCAATAGGCGATGGCTGCAGTGTGTGACCTCGAAACTGCCTCGGCCCAAGAACTGTTTGAAGGTAATTTTTGTGCTTCTCGTATTTTATTCGATGTTAGGAACATTAAAAGTAAATTATGCCATTTTACGTGTCTATGGCTCTGATAGGAAAAATGAACTTCAAGGGCAAGCTGAGGGAGCTCCCGGTGATGGTTATGTCGTCGAAGAACTTTTTGCTCGCACTGATAGGTATTAGCCTATATCAAGATTTTATTATTATTATTATGAAATATATATTCCTATTTTCAGTATCTAGATTCTTGTATTCTTGTATAATGGGAAATGGTTAGCCTAATGACAATGCGCATGAAGGTTTTACAAATGTTTTAGAGGGGTATAAATAAATTTCAAGTAGCAGTTGTATGTTCCTTGAATTTCTTATTATGTTGAGTTTGCGATTTTCTTTATTTATTCTTTTGGTTCAGGGAAATTATATGATGTTGGATTAAGATTCTGGTACCTCTTCCTGCCGCTGAAAATCGATTATAGCCCCGCAACACCTTTCTTCCTTCGATGCCCACCACCCACGCCGCCACTGCATTCTCACATTTCATTCAATATTAGAGAGCGATTGAAATGCCGTGGTGTGTGGAAGTATTTCTGGACGACAAATATATGAAGGTGTATATATGTATCAGTAGAGTGAATTTGGTGAGTAAATTAGCTTTGCATTATATTCTTTATTTTTATGGTTTTTATTTTATTTTAATTTAGTCTGTTTTGATGATCTTATTTCGACCTTTTCTTTATGGATTGGGGTGGTTGAAACTTGAGAATGACTAAAATAGAAAGAATTACTCTTAAAGAAGAAAGAGAAACATAAAGAAAGAATTTGAGAATGAGAGGGGCTATCTTTTTTTTAAATGTCAGTGCGTGGTTGTGTCAGGGTTCTTTTTCGGTGAGTACTCATTCTCCTCCAGACATTATTGTTTGTTTTTTTTGTTCTCACTTCTGTAAATTGCACATCTGGTTTTTTTTTTTCCTGCACGGGGTACACCAGTCATTACTGTCCGGATATCTCATGAGTCCAGATAGGGCAGTTGGTAGCACTTGTCGAATTCGAGTTCCTCTCTGGGAACTCATCTCAAAGGTTCTTTTTTTCCCGCTCATTAGCCCTTCGCTGTTATGCAATTATGTGAAAGAAATTTGGTAAATTTTTGTGATGCTTGCAGTTATAAGAGAAGAAACATAGAGATTGACAAACGTTTCATTATATGATTTTATTATACAACGTTAGGTGATGACAACGTCTCTATGTTCTCATTCCCGAAAGGGGCTTCAAGACTGTGTATATTAGAGGAGGGTCTGGTGGTTCTGTTAATTCCGGGCCTAGCGCAAATATTCATGGCTCCGGCGGTGGTGGTGGTGTTGGAGTGAAAAAGTTTGTATTACACATGTTCTTCCGTTGTACAACTATAGTGGTTCTTCTTCTTTGTAGGTGAAGTAAGAATAGGTGTTTCAATTTTGCACAAAAATAAACACAAATTGTTTCTTACTCATATTTCCTTTTCCTCCCCCAGCCACCGCCGATATGACTACCGGCAATGAAGCTGCAGCGCACCTCGACCTCGAGACCGGCGACTCCTCCGCCGGCGTTGATGGGGGTGGATGGGGCAGCGATCCTGATTTCTCTGATCCTTTCGACATTGCCAACACCAAAAAAGCCTCCCATGAATCGCTCAAGCGCTGGAGGGTAAGATTTCGCCGGCGTGTGTTTGTTTATTGTATTGCATTTAATTATCACATGCAATAAATCGTTTGTTTTCATCGTAAAATGTGATGTCGTTGTTGGTGATTCTTTTATGGCCTCTGTTTTGGTTTCATGCACGTGACGTTTCGATTACCCGATCCCATAATAGTGCATCTTATTTTTCTGTTTTGAGGATAAATTAAACGGTTGAATGATTAGTCGTCGACTTTATCATTTTTGCTTTTATGGTTATGGAATTTAAAATCACTTGAAAGTCGATGAATTACATGCATGTGCACCTCTTTCTGATTGTCTAAGTGTTGGTCCTTTTGCAGCAAGCCGCCCTCGTGCTTAATGCTTCGTGACGTTTCCGCTACACGTTAGACCTGAAAAAAGACGAAGAACAAGAAAAGAGAAGACGGATGATCAGAGCACATGCTCAGGTCATAAGGGTAATATTAAAACACATTAGTCTTCATTCCGTACTTTTATTCATTCGATTCTTGATATTCTGGTGTCGGTGGTTGTAGGCTGCACTGCTCTTTAAGTTGGCTGGACAACGAGCAATAGGTATTTTTCGAGTGTTGCTTCTTTTTAAGCTTGTTTTCCTAATTCCATCTCTGCTACAAACCTGATTTGATTATCGTCAATTCAGTATTAGGCACGACAGTAGCTCCACCATCTCCTAATGGTGGTTATGAAATCGGCCTCGAGCAACTTGCTTCGATGAAAAGGGAACATAATATTACAGCACTGCAACAATATGGAGGGGTAACACTTCCTTTTTCCCTTCACCATCTCTCTAGGAAGTCTACTAACATATGCTATATGCATAAATATTAATCTCGACCGTCATTTTATTCAGGTTAAAGGGTTGGCAGAAATGATAAAAACAGACGTCGAAACAGGGATATATGGTGACGAAAATGAGTTATCACGAAGAAAGAATGCTTTCGGCTCAAACACGTATCCCGTGAAAAAGGAAGGAGTTTCTTGGTAAGACTTGTCTAGAGTGTTATATTTGTTTGATCATATGTTCTTACTTATACATTTCCACCATTTACTTATTCGACGTTTGTTTTTGCGCAGAGGTTCCTATGGGAAGCTTGGCAGGATCTGACTCTCATTATTTTAATAATAGCCGTTGTGGCCTCTTTGGCTCTCGAAATAAAAATCGAGGTTGGCTAGAAATACAACAATACCATATTATTAAGAGAATTTATATAATTTCCTTCATATATAATTTAAGAATTGCTCGTGTTTTCCAGGGCCTGGAGGAAGGATGGTACGACGGCGGAAGCATCACCTTTGCTGTTCTACTGGTTATTTTTGCTACAGGTTAGAAAATTCAGATTGGTTGTTTATAACCTTAAGAGAGAAGTAATATAATTTTCACTTTTTATCATTGCATCTGTTGTTCAGCAACTAGTGATTACCGGCAGTCCCTCCAGTTTCAAAATTTAAACGAAGAAAAACGGAACATCAAATTGGATCAAAATGAACATATGCACACTTGATTTGATTATTTGTTGACTTTGCAACTACGATTGATTTTCTTGCTCAGCGATTAAGAATGGTTGATCTGAAGCTAGGACTCCGGAAATGAGAAATCAATTGGATATTATACATTTTTTTTCCTTTTGGCAGACGGGGATGCATATATTTCGTCCGGTTAATTTAATTTCCTTAAAGTTGTTGGAATTTTTGTTTGTGTCAATATGATGCTTTTTAATTGAGGATTGAGTATCAAGGAGATAGCTATTTACTCATTCATTATCTGGATATTATACTATTATGGAGATTAACCATTTTCATTGGTTTTCTTGTTGCTCGTCTTCCTCCGATTTTTTGAACTGCATTTTTTAACTTTAATACGGTCCTCGGTGTCTTCTTCAAGCATCATTTCAAACTTATATTGACAGCTCATGGTGATCTTGTGAGTGAGAGCATTTTCAGGTTTGAAGTTCATTTGTATATTTCCTAAAATCTGCCTTTCTTGTTTCAATTGTTATTAGAATCTCCTTTGTTGCAATCTTCTAGACCGTTCAAGGTTCAACTTCGTGCCCTGCCTGGATAGGTTTGCAGAGGTAGCTCTTTAATGCGACTCATATTCTCAACAGTATAAATTGTTTAAAACTTTGCACCGCACAATTTTTCTTTCTCCTTTATTTTCGTTGTATATTCGAGTGCAATCAAACAGACAACTCCCATTTATTTTCACTTTTTTTTGGCGCTTTCTTCTCCGTGGACGAAGGCGATAGTTAGAGCAAGGGATATCCGACTACAAATGTTGCATGGGTTGATTTCAAGAAACTCAATAAAATCCTGGGAGTTGCACACAAAATTGGCTGATTCCTATAAAGAAGTTGTTGCCAATCTGAATATTGCCAACGCTCAACAGGTTCCTCTAAACCTTTCCACTCGCACAAAATTTTCGCTCTTGTTTTCTATTTGTGCTGGTTTATGCAATGCAATTATCCTGCTTGTTTATGCAATTCTTTAGTTGTTTTTGTTCTTTGCTGCTCTGATTCTTGTTTTTTGCTATCATGATATTGTCTGCTATATTGGTTAGTGAAATTTGCAGCCTAACTAGAAATTGTAGAAATTAGCTCAGTTCGAGGATACTATATTGAAACAGTTCGACTCCAAACAGGTTAATGGTTGCGCTTTTGCCATATATACATCTCTTCAATCCCTACTCTAATATTATTTTTTGTTCGCTGTAACGTTTCTGTATATTTTTTATTTTTTGGTTATCTGGCCTTCACATCTTACTTCACTCTGGCGTTTCTTCACCCTTCACCCGTAGATCAGTTCTTATTTGGAGTGCATTCTGCATCCATGGTTGCAGGGGAAAAGACGGCAGTCCTTGTTCGTCATCTGTGATCATGGATCTGCAATTCCTGTGCAACATGATCCTCTTTCGAGTACTGTATTTTGCACCTTTTGCGGGCCACTGCTTTTGCTACTTTTCATTTAGAATTTGTTTAATAGACACACATCGAAAGTTATGGACTGTGACTCGAAGTCTAATGTTATTTTGTGATCGAGGCTAGGGTGCCTCTGATTGGTTGGATTCTGAGTATTGTAGTGCCGAAAAACTTAAAATTAGATAGGTTGGAAATTCGTTCAATAACGAGTGTGAATATATGTAACTTCTGATATCGTTTCTTTCAGGGTGGTATTTTTTAATGAGTTACTGAAGAATTGATCATTTTATACCTAAAGTTAGTTTCATTTTAGTAATTCGTACTTATGATTCTTATGTTGAATGCCAGGTTTCTTCTTAAGCCATATGCACTAGGTTCGGAGCTGTTGGTGCAAACTTGGTTTGGCCTGTGCGTATTCTGATGATTATATCCTATCTTATTTCTTATCCAATCGGAAAGGTAATTTATATATCGCCGAAATGAAATCTCTCTTTACATGTTATTTAGTACTTCTATAGGCCTGAGTTCGGCGATTAATAATACTCCGGCAAAACAATCAACAAATGCGCTCGTGCAGTAAAACAAATTGAGAATCTATTATGGTAGTTTACTATTGATGGAATACTAATGTTTCTGAAAGTGCAAACCATAAGATATATATAACTGAAATTATATTAAAGAAAGCCCTACCTACTGTCCAAAACAGCAACACCACATTTAACATGCTTGTTAATAATATCACATAATAGAATAAGAAGTGGACTAGATTTTTTGAATCGAAGTTATCTGGATGTTGGATTTAGCAACCAGGCTGTACAGTGTTTTTTTCCATTTTATTTTTTGTAAAGACTGATCCATAACTGAAGAATTATATAGTTGATACTTTTCGAATTTTGTAAATTGTTTTTGGCAGAAACAACTGGTTCGAAGACATGTTGCACTAGGCAGGTTAGATCTCCGTTGCGAGAAATCATATTCCTGCATCAAAATTTCTCGGTACTTGCTTAAAAAATGTAAGGCTTCAATAATTTATACTTTTACTTTGTGTGTGTATATGTATATGCATGTTGCCTTGTGTTATTACTCATTTATTGGGTTGATCATATATATCAGGTATGGAAATATGTGGAGTGGCTGCGGATTGAGGTGGGCTAATTATCTAAGGCATAACATTTCATTCTATGTCGATTGAAAAGCTTAAATGAAGCAAAAAACTCCTTTCAAATTTGTTTCCAACAAAGTTAGTTGCGGCCGATTTTGCATATTTCTTCGGTCCTTTTGTTTTCTTGGAATTATGGAGTAGTCGGTGTATGCCATTATCTTCTTTCTAATAAATTCTTGCTTTCTTTATATCTAATGGAATATAATGGAGCTTGCTTTGTTTCTGTTGAACTTTTCATATAGTTGTGACCATTTTTTCTGCTTCTTGCATGCTTGTTTGATTCCTGTGGGAGTTAGTTTCCTCTGGTAATAGTTGGACTTTAAAAGAGTGAATTATTTATGTCTATATCTTTATGTTCGTGATTTTTTCAATTATTTAGTTTTTGACTCGATAGTTAATTCTAAATGTATGATGATAGGAGTCACAACATGGGCTTCAAATATAGGATTTAATCTAATCGAATGCTATTTTCATACTTCGACTGAATTCATGTTGACTTTCTTAATTGAAACTTGGCTAAATAACACAATGAAAAATTACTTTTTTTCTTTTTTTTTTTCTTTTTTTTTCTGATTGTGTTTAGGCATAATATTTTGCCCTGGTACTTTGGCTTTATACGAGAAAATATGCTACAAAACTACCTCATTGATTTCAAATTGTTGCAACTCTATTGACCTTCTTGCTGGACAAAGAGCCGAAGTTTCAGTCATCTTTCCAATCGCTCCACTCAAATTGCAAATTTAACCCCAAAGTGGATCTCTCTTGCAATATAAGAAATATCCGCTACCAACGCATTATGCTTCTATTCTTTCTCAGCTATAATCGTGTGTGATTCATTTACGAAAATTCGCAATACCGAGTTTAAAATCTTATGATTTACGATTCAAACCGTTCATACCTCAGTCTATTCAAAAGTTAAAATAAATCTTAAATATCAACAAAACAATCAAATTTTACAATTTACGATTTAGGAAAACTATAATGTATTATATTATTTATAATAAACTTGCGATAATTACAGTTTTTGTCCCTATATTATATACAGTTTTTTATTTTGGTCCTTAAACCAGAAATGCCCCCAAGTGGAGGTCAATTAGTAATTTCTGAAAATCCACCTACCTGGCTGAAAATTGCAGAATCACCACTATACTTACTCCATCTTCCTAGCCGCTCCACCCAAATTGCAAATTTGACCCCAAAGTGGATCTCTCTTTCAACATCCAAAATTTCCGCTACATTTATGAAAGTTCGCAATTCCGAGCATAAAATCTTATGATTTACGATTCAAATCATACGATTGAATTCATCCATATCTATGTCAATTCAAATGTTAAAATAAATCTCAAATATCAAAAACTCGATTTAATTTTACGAATTTTGGTCCCTATATAGTATACCTTTCTTTTATTTTTTGGTCCTTCAACTAGAAATGCACCCCAAGTGGGGGTGAATTTGTAATATCTGGAAATTCACTCCCTGGCTGAAATAATTTTGAAAATTGCAGAATCACCCATATACTTACTTCATCTTCCCAGATGCTCCACCCAAATTGCAAATTTAACCCCAAAGTGGATCTCTCTTGCAATATCCGAATTATCCACCACTAACGTAGTACGCTTTTACTACTCCTCAGCTATAAATGCGTGTATCTCATTCACGAAAACTTGCAATACCGAGTATAAAATCTTATGATTCACGATTCAAATCTTACAATTCAATTCGTTCATACCTAGGTCAATTCAAAAGTAGATTGAATTTATTATATTATTTATAATAAACTTATGATGATTACAGATTTGGTCCCTATATTATATACCATTTTTAATAGCGGTCCTTTAACCGGAAATGCCCCCAAGTGGAGGTCAATTTGTAATTTTCGAAAATCCACTCCCTAACTCAAACAGCTCTGAAAATTGCAGAATCACTCCTATACTTACTCCATCTTCTTAGCCGCTCCACCAAAATTGCAAATTTGACCCCAAAGTGGATATCTCTATCACTATCCAAAATATCCGGCACATTTATGAAAATCTGCAATACCGAGCACAAAGTCTTATGATTTACGATTCATATCTTACAATTCAATTCATTCACATCTATGTCGATTGAAATGTTAAAATAAATCTTAAATATCAACTAATCGATCAAATTTTACGATTTTTGGTCCCTATATTATTATACCTTTTTTTTTGTTCCTTAAACCAGAAAAGCACCCCAGTAGGGTCAATTTGTAATTTCTAGAAATCCACCTCGCTGACTAAAACAATTTTGAAAATTACAGAATCACCCCTATACTTACTCTATCTTCGCACCAGCTCCACCCAAATTGCAAATTTAACTCCAAAGTGGATCTCTCTTGCAATATTCGAAATATCCGCCACCAACGCAGTATACTTTACTACTCCTCAGCTATAAACGCGTGCGACTCATTTACGAAAATTCGCAATACCGAGTATAAAATCTTATGATTTACGATTCAAATATTACAATTTAATTCGTTCATACCGAAGTCAATTCAAAGGTAAAAATAAATCTTAAATATCAACAAAACGATCAAACTTTACGATTTACGATTTAAAAAAACTTTAATTTATTATATTATTATAATAAACTTATGATAATTATAGATTTGGTCCCTATATTATATATCATTTTTAATATCGATCCTTAAATCGGAAATGCCCCCATGTGGAGTTCAATTTGTAATTTTCAAAAATCCACATCCCTTGCTGAGACAGTTCTGAAAATTGCAGAATCACCCCTATACTTGCTCCATCTTCTTGGCCGCTCCATCCAAATTTCAAATTTGACTCCAAAGCGGATCTCTCTTTGACTATCTAAAATATCCGCCACATTTACGAAAATCCGCAATACCGAGCACAAAATCATATGATTTACGATTCAAATCTTACGATTCAATTCATTCATATCTGTGTCGATTGAAATGTTAAAATAAATCTTAAATATCAACTAATCGATCAAATTTTACTATTTTTTATCCCTATACGATTATACCTTTTTTTTAATATTGTTCCTCAAAACAAGAAATGCACCCTAGTGGGCGTCAATTTGTAATTTCTGGAAATCTACCTCGCTGACTGAAACAGTTTTGAAAATTGCAGAATCTTCACTATACTCACTCCATCTTCCCATCCGCTCCACCCAAATTGCAAATTTAACCCCAAAATGGATCTCTCTTGCAATATCCAAAATATCCGACACCAACGCAGTATGCTTTGACTTTGCCTCGTCTATAATCGCGTGTGACTCATTTATAAAAAATCGCAATACCAAGTTTAAAATCTTATGATTTGAGATTCAATTCTTACGATTCAATTCGTTGATACCTAAGTCGATTCAAAAGTTAAAATAAATCTTAAATATCAACAAAACAATCAAATTTTACAATTTACGATTTAAGAAAACTTTAGTTTATTATATTACTTATAATAAACTTGCGATAATTACAGTTTTTTGTCCCTATATTATATAGAGTTTTTAATATCGGTCCTTAAACCGGAAATGCCCCCAAGTGGTGTTCAATTTGGAATTTCCGAAAATCCACCTCCCTGGCTGAAACATTTTTGAAAATTGCAGGATGACCCCTATACTTGCTTCATCTTCTTAGCCGCTCCACCCAAATTGCAAATTTGACCCCAAAATGGATCTCTCTTTCATTATCCAAAATATCTGCCACATTTATGAAAATCCGCAATACCGAGCACAAAATTTTATGATTTACGATTCAAATCTTACGATTCAGTTCATTCATATATGTGTCAATCGAAATGTTAAAATAAATCTTAAATATCAACTAATCGATCAAATTTTACGATTTTTAATCACTATATTATTATACATTTTTTTAGTATTGTTCCTTTAACCAGAAATGCACCCCAGTGGGGGTCAATTTGTAGTTTTCTGGAAATCTACCTCGCTGACTGAAACAATTTTGAAAATTGCAGAATCACCCCTATACTTACTCCATCTTCCCAGCCGCTCCACCCAAATTGCAAATTTAACCCCAAAGTGGATCTCTCTTGCAATATCCGAAATATCCGACACCAACGCAGTATGCTTTGACTCCTCCTCGTCTATAATCGCGTGTGACTCATTTATAAAAATTCGCAATACCGAGTTTAAAATCTTATGATTTAAGATTCAATTCTTACGATTCAATTCGTTGATACCTAAGTCGATTCAAAAGTTAAATAAATCTTAAATATCAACAAAACAATCAAATTTTACAATTTACGATTTAAGAAAACATTAGTTTATTATATTATTTCTAATAAACTTGCGATAATTACAGTTTTTTGTCTCTATATTATATAGAGTTTTTAATATCGGTACTTAAACCGGAAATGCCCCCAAGTGGTGTTCAATTTGGAATTTTCGAAAATCCACCTCCCTAGCTGAAATATTTCTGAAAATTGCAGAATGACCCCTATACTTGCTTTATCTTCTTAGCCGCTCCACCTAAATTGCAAATTTGACCCCAAAGTGGATCTCTCTTTCACCATCCAAAATATCCGCCACATTTATGAAAATCCGCAATACCGAGCACAAAATTTTATGATTTACGATTCAAATCTTACGATTCAATTCATTCATATCTGTGTCGATCGAAATTTTAAAATAAATCTTAAATATCAACTAATCGATCAAATTTTACGATTTTTGATCCCTATATTATTATACATTTTTTTAATATTGTTCCTTAAACCAGAAATGCACCCCAGTGGGGGTCAATTTGTAGTTTCTGGAAATCTACCTCGCTGACTGAAACAGTTTTGAAAATTGCAGAATCACCACTATACTCACTCCATCTTCCCACCCGCTCCACCCAAATTGCAAATTTAACCCCAAAATGGATCTCTCTTGCAATATCCGAAATATCTGACACCAACGCAGTATGCTTTGACTCCTCCTCGTCTATAATCGCGTGTGACTCATTTATAAAAAATCGCAATACCGAGTTTAAAATCTTATGATTTACGATTCAATTCTTACGATTCAATTCGTTGAAACCTAAGTCGATTCAAAAGTTAAAATAAATCTTAAATATCAACAAAACAATCAAATTTTACAATTTACGATTTAAGAAAACTTTAGTTTATTATATTATTTATAATAAACTTGCGATAATTACAGTTTTTTGTCTCTATATTATATAGAGTTTTTAATATCGGTCCTTAAACCGGAAATGCCCCCAAGTGGTGTTCAATTTGGAATATCCGAAAATCCACCTCCCTGGCTGAAACAGTTTTGAAAATTGCAGGATGACCCCTAGACTTGCTTCATCTTCTTAGCCGCTCCACTCAAATTGCAAATTTGACCCCTATGAAAATCCGCAATACCGAGCACAAAATTTTATGATTTACGATTCAAATCTTACGATTCAATTCATTCATATCTGTGTCAATCGAAATGTTAAAATAAATCTTAAATATCAACTAATCGATCAAATTTTACGATTTTTAATCCCTATATTATTATACATTTTTTTAGTATTGTTCCTTAAACCAGAAATGCACCCCAATGGGGGTCAATTTGTAGTTTCTGGAAATCTACCTCGCTGACTGAAACAATTTTGAAAATTGCAGAATCACCCCTATACTTACTCCATCTTCCCAGCCGCTCCACCCAAATTGCAAATTTAACCCCAAAGTGGATCTCTCTTGCAATATCCGAAATATCCGACACCAACGCAGTATGCTTTGACTCCTCCTCGTCTATAATCGCGTGTGACTCATTTATACAAATTCGCAATACCGAGTTTAAAATCTTATGATTTAAGATTCAATTATAACGATTCAATTCGTTGATACCTAAGTTGATTCAAAGTTAAATAAATCTTAAATATCAACAAAACAACCAAATTTTACAATTTACGATTTAAGAAAACTTTAGTTTATTATATTATTTATAAAAAACTTGCGCTAATTACAGTTTTTTGTCCCTATATTATATAAAGTTTTTAATATCGGTCCTTAAACCGGAAATGCCCCCAAGTGGAGGTCAATTTGTAATTTTCAAAAATCCACCTCCCTGGCCGAAACGGCTCTGAAAATTGTAGAATCACCCCTATACTTACTCCATCTTCTTAGCCGCTCCACCCAAATTGCAAATTTAACCCCAAAGTGGATATCTCTATCACTATCCAAAATATCCCCACATTTAGAAAAATTCGCAATACCGAGCACAAAATCTTATGATTTACAATTCAAATCTTACGATTCAATTCATTCATATCTATGTCGATTGAAATGTTAAAATAAATCTTAAATATCAACTAATCGATCAAATTTTACGTTATTTGGTCCCTATATTATTATACTTTTTTTTTTAATTTTGTTCCTTAAACCAGAAATGCACCAGTGGGGTCGCACGGTTGCCCTTGCTATAAGGGTCGACCCGCCTACCCAATTTTATACTCCTAACCAGACGTTGGTAAGACATTTCCCAGACTTTATCGCCTACAGATTACGGGATGACATGGATCGAGTACAAATCTTAAGAAACCAGTCAGAAGAGGTCATCACCGAGCAAAACGAAATTATAACAAGCCTCGAGTCACGGTTGGACGAGGTGGAAACGGAAATACAAAAACACAACATACACATTGGAGTGCTACAGGTCGAGAGAGCAGAGCAACAAACAATGATGAATCAACAACAACATGAGATAGAAAGTATTAGTCGAGCCCTTCAAATGGCAAATCAACAAAATGTTCAGCTGCGACGAGCACTAGCACGAATTGTACGCCACTTTACTGATCAATTTGTACAGATAAGGCACAGTATGCGTGCCCTGACCCAACGTGCATGCAAGGTCTGCTGTCCAACGTGGATATGTACTTGCTTCACGGTCGCTGGGAAACGACCATCGTGACCTAATAGAGTCTGGTACCAGTACAGCTGCCAATCAGACTTTTGGTTACATGGCGGCAGCTACAGATTCGGAAGAAGACCCGGAGGAGAACATACCCAATGGAGTTAGAAGTCCTTGATAGACCCAGTGATTCTTTTTTGCATCTTTTGACACCAATGTGCATGGTGGGTATATATATCTGCGATGATGAACTGGTACAATGCACAGTGTAGTGGTTTTATGTATATATATATATGTAAATACTGCGTACGACCAATATAAAGTATGAATGTAAATAGTTAATATGATTATCTATATAAGTATATAACTCATGCAGCTTTTCTAAATTATACTTGGGGTTTCTTACAACTACCACAACACTTCACTCTAAAATTCAACTTCTTCAAGTTAAAGCAGCAACACCCTGTCTCACAATATACAATGCTCTGTTTTAATGTGATCCTTATATTCAGTCTTCTAATATTATCAGGATATGGGGCAACTTCGACGTAGCATATCATCAACCCCTTCAAACTCACGACAACATAAACAAAACATATTTTGCAAATATATAAACCGGGCACCGGCACCGCGCATTGCGCGGTGCTCCAAAACTAGTATATATATATATATATATATATGGACTGACTTGTATGAAATCATAATTTCGATTTAAATATCGGCATTTATTTTTTGGAATTTTATTGGCCAACTTTGATTTTCAAGTTTGCTCTTTGAATCTATTTTTTCATTTATGTTAAATTGCTTACCCTTCCATGGTTAACATTCGGTTGGTAGTTATGCAGATGACTAGAATTTGAGATCAAGATGATATAACTCTTTTAATATAAAGCAGTGCCTTTCTCCTGTTTGATGAAATGCCTCAACCAAATGCAAACTCAAGACTCAGTGGTTGAAATAAGTATTAGTTGATTTCCTTCCTCAAACCGCTCCATTTTGCATACAATGTGTATCTATGCTTGAAGATCATAAGGGAAGCTAATTAGTTGTGGGGTTAATGTGCTAATAATAATGTTTTTTTTTTTTTCGTTTTATGAAATGCGACAGGTCCTATTGAATATAAACTGCTCTCCAACAATTTCCCAGTCTCCTGATGGCGATTACGACAGTAAGTATTTTTTATTTTGAAAATTCCATATGTTGAGAAGAATATGAGTACAAATATTGAACTTTTCAAATGCACCAGTTTGGCTTCTACAATTAAACTAAAATCCTATTGAGTTTCCCATATATTTAATTCATCATGTTTGACTCAACTACTCACATGGCGAAAAACATATAAAGAAAAAAAAAAAAAGGATTTATGTTCAAAGGATTATATTTAAGACGCAGAGGGACTCAAAGTAGGTGTAGTTCTTGTAGTTTTTGTATGTAGATTATCAAATGGATCATGCACAGTTGATCCAAATTCTGTTTGCTGCTCTTTGTTTTCAAACCTTTTCAGAATTTATTCTTGGAGCTAATAATTCACTTTATCCGAACCAAACTCTTTCTGATGGAGATACACTAATTTCTCCAAGCCAAATATTCGAGCTAGGATTCTTCTCACCGGGTGCATCCAAAAGCAGTTTTCTTGGGATATGGCATAAAGCTACACCAGATATCATTATTTGGGTTGCAAACAGAAAAAATCCGATTATCGAATCACATGGATTCTTGATTCTGAGCAATGACGGACTGCTGATTCTCAATACATCTCGGAGCTCACTTATTTGGTCATCGAATATATCCGGGCCTGTATCAAGCCCGGTTCTTCAGCTTTTGGATAATGGAAACCTGGCTCTTGTAGAAGATTCCACGACCGATAAAAGTAATTACATTTGGCAGAGTTTCGATTATCCATGTGACACCAGGGTACCAGGGTTGAAGCTGATGCAAAACCCTGATACTGGTGTGGAAAAATACTTGACTTCTTGGAAAAGTGCCGAAGATCCATCTCCTGGAGATTTCATTTACAGGATCGAAAACCGTGGATTTTCCCAAATGGTGATTCGAAAGGGTAGCAAGAAAGTGTACAGAAGTGGCGCGTGGAATTTCAACGGTGATTTCTTCACTGGAGTCAACCAGTTCCCCGAGCCATCTTGGAATGTCAAAACGGTCTTCGAAAAGGGTATGTTGATTTCAATCTCCGACCCTTACAACGAATCGTACGTCACGAGAATGACAATCACTTCTACGGGTTTTGTTCAACGCTACTTGATGAACGATAAAAGAGACTCTTGGAGATTAATGTATGAAGTGCCGGGAGATTATTGCGATAACTACGGGCGGTGTGGTCCTAATGGCATCTGCAGAATGCACGAAAACCCAGAGTGTGAGTGTTTGAAGGGATTTGTTCCGAAATCTTTAAACGAATGGTCCGTATTCGACTGGAGCGGTGGGTGCGTTAGATCTGCACCGTTGGATTGCGAGAAGGAAGACGGGTTTCTAAAGATGGAAGGAGTAAAGTTTGCTGACCCACTGATCTTCATAGAGAACTCGAGTATGGGCCTTAGTGAATGCCGTGATGAGTGCTTAAAGAACTGCAACTGCACCGCTTATGCGGATCAGTACAGAAGTGATGTCAGCAGTGGATGTTTTATGTGGTTAGGGGACTTGATCGATCTCAAATTGTTCGGTGCAGATTTTAGTACAGTGCCGTATATCTATATCCGCGTGCCTATTTCAGAACTTGGTACGTGAAAATATGTTTACTGAACTTGTATTGTTTCTTGGAATGATCTAATAGTTGGCTGTTTATTGAAGGAGGAAATACGACTGATTGGAAAAAGAAGACGAATGCAACCCCTGAAAAGGTCATATTTATAGCAATAGGTTCTGTTTTTGCTGTGCTTGTGTTAGGCTTATTATTTGCATGCATGCTTCTGAGGATGAGACGCAAGAGACAAGGTTATTACATTATCGATCCTTTGTTGTTTTTCATTCGATTGACAATCATGTGTTAAGAATTAAGGAGCCTTTACAAGAGACAAATAGAAAACTTTTTTTGACAGATTTGAAGAGGAAAAGAGAGGAATTGGGGTTACCTTTATATGCACTGGCAACCATTGCAGCAGCCACAAACAACTTTTCGGTTGAAAACTTGATTGGAGAAGGTGGTTTCGGACCGGTTTACAAGGTATTAAAAATGGCCATTTGATTTTTGAGCAAATAATACAGATGATTAGAGATAACTTGTTATATAAATAGATAATAAATCTTGCAGGGGAACTTATCGGGAGAACAAGTAATTGCAGTGAAAAGAATGTCGAGAAATTCCAGACAAGGCACCGAAGAGTTCAAAACCGAAGTGATCTTGATAGCCAAACTCCAACACAGGAACCTCGTCAGAATATTGGGGTGTTGCATTCAAGGAGAGGAGAAGATGTTAGTCTATGAGTACATGCACAACAAAAGCTTGGACTATTTCATTTTCGGTTTGACCAAAACGAAACTTCTATTTCAATTAGTTATTAAGTTATGTATTATAACTACTACAGAAATCCACTCAAATTCTTTGACATGTTGTTGCAGATCAAGAACGAAGTGTGTTATTGACTTGGCCAAAGAGATTTGATATTATTATGGGGATCGCGAGAGGGCTTCTTTATCTCCATCACGATTCGAGACTAAAAGTTATCCACAGAGACTTGAAAACGAGCAATATTTTACTAGACGAGGGCTTGAATGCAAAGATATCTGACTTTGGTTTAGCTAGAATGTTGGAAGGAGATGAGACCACTTCAAGAACAAAAAGAATTGTCGGAACATAGTAAGTAACTATTAGCACAGCAAATAAAATATATGTTTTTATTAGTTTCGTACAAAACCCTAATGAAAAATAAAAGCCTGTTAATTGCAGCGGTTACATGGCTCCAGAATACGCCTTTGACGGAAAATTCTCAATAAAATCGGACGTTTACAGCATGGGAGTTGTTATATTGGAGATAGTGAGTGGTAAGAGGAACAGAGGCTTCAAAATTCCTGCTTACTATAGTAACCTTTTGGAACAAGCATTTTTGCTTTGGAAGGAAAACAGAGAATTGGAGCTAATGGATCCGTGCTATAAAGATTCGTTCGATGAATCGCAAGTAAAGAGATGCATTCAAGTGGGATTATTGTGTGTCCAGAAACAAGCACAAGAAAGGCCTGTAATGCCTACTGTGCTTCTAATGTTAAGTACCGACGATACAAAGTTTCCTCCGCCCAACGAACCGGGATTTTTCTCGGGGAGTTGTTCGAATACTGCACCGATTATTGCATCAGAATGTAAAGAGGCGAGTATTGGAGTAATAACCATGACTCAAGAACAAGGAAGATAGTTGCTGCATACTTTATTATTTATTTCTTTAACACAACAGAATTTGAAGGTTGGACTGAATTTATAAATTCTTCTCATTTGCACATTTTATGTAGCATTATAGTTGGTTGATAGTATTGCATTCAATGGTCAAATTTGGGGCATAAATTGGAAAACAATTTTTGAATTCAACTGAGTCCTGGACAATATTTTTCATATATTGATGGAGGTCGATTTAACCACCATCAACATTGGCTCTTCTCGAACACCTTTCCCGGTCTCGATCGCCGGAAAATTGCTCCGTTCACCTGAAATCCCGGGGCTTGAGCCCCGGGGAGATCATCCGACACTCAAGTTAATTGGGGAAATAATTCTAGAGAGAGTAAAATGATAGGAAAAAGAAATAGAGAAGAAGACGATGTGAGATCTCTGATTTGATCGTGTATTTTAGTGTGTGTAAAATAAAGCGTACCTTCTATGGTGGAGAATATGGAGTATTTATAAGTCATACCTACTCTTGAGGCTTTGACCTAATTTTGAGCCCATTAAACATGATAAAATTGGGTTATGGCAATGAAATCCAATCCCAAAAATTTACATGAGCCCAATAGATTGCTAAATTGGCCATCATCATATACTCCCCCTAGTCTCTAGTGATCCGAACGTAGTGGTTCACTAGAGACTATAAATAGAAGTCCGAAATCCATAGGAGAAATCCAATAGCCGAACTCCATGAGAGAACCAATAAGTGAACGCCATATAAGACCAATAAGCGGGGACCATTTAAGAAGTCCAATAAGAGAGGATATCCGGTAATTGAAGACCATATAATAGAAGACCAATAATGTTTCGGGGGTCGGCTCGGTTTAAGAGCTCGGCCGATCACCTCCGGGATTTTCAACCTCATAGATAATATGTTTTTGGATGTCCCCCAGGACTTTCAACCGTTAATTTTGATCATCGAGGATTTCGAACCTTTATTTTAATCGCATGTAGTTTTATTTTTATGCACATGGGACGGCTTGATACCGGTTAATAATAGAATATTTCGTGAGTTGAGGTAAGCTCCTAGGGAGTCGATAACCCTTGGCGAACGAAATGTATTTGGGGCACGGTAAACCCCTAGGGAGTCGATAATCCTTGGCCAACGAAATGTTTTGGGGCACATCAGTAAACTCCCAGGGAGTTGATAATCCTTGGAGAACGAAATGTTTTAGGGGCACAGCAGTAAACCCCCCAGGGAGTCGATAACCCTTGGAGAATAAAATGTTTTGGGGGTACAGTAAACCCCAGGGAGACGATAACCCTTAGCGAACGAAATATTTTGGGGTACAGGAAACCCCCAGGGAGTCGATAACCCTTGGCGAACGAAATGTTTCGGGGGCGGAGGTATGCCAATGATTGCAAAAAATAGTGTGCACATATTCTCAATCCTTCAAAGACCACCCGTAAACATTGAATACCAATTTATTCAAAGATTTCAGCTTACAAAGAAAGCAATAGAAACTCAATAACTCAGAAGTTTAGGAAAATATCAAATAACAAGGATTAGTTGCACATAAACTTTTACAAATACCAATGGAGGCAACTATAATTATAAAAAATATTGAACATGATCAGACTTCAGAATTCTTTTAACATGCACATAAGAATAAGTGGAGCATATCAAGCATAAAGGTATTGCGAAAAACTTATCTCCTATCGTTTGTTACACGGATATGTAAGTTGACCAAAGAACGAATCCGGGCGAAGAGAACCCGCAAGAATAACAAGAGAACCCCATCTCATAAAAAATCCAGATCTGGCGGGAGCAAGAGAATAAACAAAATAAACGCTAACGATGAGAACTCAGACATCGAGTAATTCGAGAACTCCTTAGTTGAAAAACCTAGCTCAAAATCCATAAAACATGTCAGCCGCCACCGTAGATGAATTTTGGTCATCTTCCTTCTATTTTTTCTTGTTATTATTTAGCAGCAAGATCCTATAATCCACAATAATGCTAATTGTTCTTCCTCCTTTTTTCTTTAAACCGAGAATTGATGTATAAGAATTTTCCCTGTTTATCGATGACCCTCACGTCTTATGCTCAATTCGAATTTCCCACAGACGGCGTCATTTGATGGAGGTCGATTTAACCACCATCAACATTGGCTCTCCTCGAACACCTCCCCAATCTCGATTGTCAGAAAATTGCTCCGTTCACCTGAAATCCCGGGGCTTGAGCCCCGGGGAGACCCTCCGACGCTCAAGTTAATTGGGGAAATAATTCAAGAGAGAGTAAAATGATAGGAAAAAGAAATAGAGAAGAAGACGATGTGAGATCTCCGATTTGATAGTGTATTTTAGTGTGTGTAGGAGTGTGTAATGTGTGTAAAATAAAGCGTACCTTCTATGGTGGAGAATATGGAGTATTTATAAGATATACCTACTCTTGAGGCTTTGACCTAATTTTGAGCTCATTAAACATGATAAAGTTGGGTTATATATGGCCCACCAATGAAATCCAATCTCAAAGATTTACATGAGCCCGATAGAATGTTAAATTGGCCATCATCATTATATATATATATATATATTAGCAAGCACCACGTGCGTTGCACGTGATTACGTATGATTTACTTGTTATATACGGGATAATTATATTTTTCATCGTTATACTTCACCACTCATTCATTTGTCGTCCCCAAACAAGTTAGAGTGACATTATTCGTCTCTAAACATACCATTTTTTTGCCCTTTCCGTCCTGCCGTTAATTCTTGTTGTTACTTTGGATGAAAATCTGATGTGGACTTCAAAATCTCAAATATGCTACTGACATGGATAGTATTATTTCGACTTTGCATGAAATATCCATATTTGAACTCAAAATATGCAGTGAAATTACCTTTTGCAATATCGGCGTGCGCACAAACTTTAGAATTAATTAATATAGAAATTATGCAACTACGTCTATTTTTTTTTAGTTGTTTTCGATATGATTTTCTGTTTTTCTATTCAATTAAAAAAATAGTAGAAACGATTTTTAGTTGTTTCCGCTGATTTTTGTTCTTCTATTCGATATTATTAGAGACGATTGAAGATTGCATCAATTAAAAACATGTTTGAATAAAATATGGATTAATATCCCCTACGCGGAACATATTTTTTTGTTTAAATGAGTAGTTAACATCAATTTCTTCCAATGTAGAGATAATGACTTATAATGGTAGGCAATCTAAATTAAATTTTACACAACTGCAAATCGACAACATGTGACAAAACAAAGAATTCTTGTTAAGTAGCTTAACACATTATAAATTTCATTCAACATACCCAAATATATTTATCCTGTTTAGGGAAAATGAGGGATAAGAGCTCAGATCCATTTTATAATTGGACCTTTGTAAAGAAATCCTAAACTGATATGATAAATTGTTAGACCCCCCTTTCTGCCCTTTTTTTTCCATGTTTTTCTCCTTATTTTCTCCATCTTTCTCTCTCTTTCCATTATTTACGTGAGTTTTTCTTTCTCTTTTTTTCCCTTTTCTCTCTCCACTTTCTATTCACTATCTCATTTCTCATCAAACATCACCACGTATCTTTACTCTCTCTCTTTCTCTCTCTTCCCTATCTCTTCTTCCTCTTTCTCTGTAATCATCTCCATCAATTTCTTTTTTCTTTCATTATTTTTCTCTCTTTTTGAATCACCTATTTTATTAATTAAATAATTTCACATTATTGGTTTTTAAATTTTATCTCTCCTACATGTCAAAATAGTGTCTTTTTATAGGTTAATGAGTTTCCTTTTTTATAGACAATATTTTGATAAAAAAAAACCGTAGGACTTAATGCAATTTTTATTATTTTCACATATTATTATATTTAAATTAATATAGATAAATCCGGAAATTATATCAATTAGATAAATCCGGAAATTATATCAATTTAAGTTAATTACTTTATTTGTTACCTTTATTACATTCCTTAACTCTCCTATAAATTACCATTCAACACATTCACCCTCTTCAACTTTTCCATATACATTTTTTCTATTTCGGAGATATGGAGAGAATTCTTGAGAAAGAATTGCTCTGGTATCACCTACATGCAATGGTATATTTCATTTAGTCCCTTTTGTAGTATAATTTTAATTTATTGCTTTAAATTGTATTTGATTTCTTCATTCAATTCTATATGCAGCCTTTGAGAAAGAAAAAGGTGGTTACGAGTTTGAGAAAGAAAAAAAGGTGGTTACGAGAGTGTGAGCAATTTGATTTCTTGCTTTTAGCTGATGACGAGTTTGAGAAAGAAAAAGGTGGTTACGAGAGTGATGAACCCGAAGAGGAGCTTGAAGAGGATGTTGAAGCTCCGAAGAAACGAAAACGAAAAGCAGAAGATAAAATTGAAGGCTCTAAGTAAGTGTTTTTTTTGCGTTTGTTTTATGCGGTTTTTATTCGAGTATGTGTGATGTAGTTATGTTCTTTAATGCGTTTTAGGTTTCAAATATTGTTTCTCTTAGGAAGAAGAAGAAACGACGTACTGAGGCTACAGGAACCGTTGAGGACAATGCTCCAACGGGAAAGCTTGAGGGCTCTCTTCATGCGGGAGAGCATTCAAAGAAGAAGAAGAAACGTTCTCCTCGTAAGGAGAAAAACAATGGTTCTGATGCCGAAGATAGAGTGGAGGAAAATGAGAAAACGGATAAATTCATTGACGAGAATGACACGTATGTTTTCTTTCTGGAAACTTTATGTTTGAATGGTTAGAATACTAGTTTCAAGAGAAGTCTAGAACGAGAAAACCTAGTACGGATTTTAGCATGTCAAGAACGTAAATTATTTCCAAACAAAGAAGCCGGCTTAGGGTTGTGCCCCTAGGTTGAGGAATAAGGAACATTCTTTAGGAAAAAAAATATACAAATTGTTGTTATTTTGTAACTGCTGCATGAAATGCTGGCATTTCTGACCAGTCAGTACGCATCTCGGGCTGTTGGTTTAGTATTCGGTTTGCCATTTTAATTGTGCTGACTGCTAATAAAAAATGCCCGTATCGGTTCCTTCTTGTTCTTGTTCTTATTTTCCTATCTTCAGACAACACGCTTGACTGTATTTCAGCATTTCTTTCTATGGGTATATTATATATTTGGACGACCATTCTTTCATTATTTTTTTTTATTTTTTATTTTTGAATGTTTGTCATGCACGCATATCTGCAGAAACGCGAACACTTTCTTACACGCCTAACTTATGTGCATGAATTGAGAAATCGAAATTGCAATGGACACGAGCATCCAACTCAAAATGTTGGTGGAGTTGAGCAGCCAAATGAAAAACAGGGTGATGTACGAGAACAACCAGGTCAAAAAAGTGATGTCGTAAAAGAACTTCCAAAGCAAAACTTTGATGCACCGAAACAGTTAAATGAAGAAAGTGACGAGGAGGGTGAAATTGTTCCCTTGTAATCAGGCCTGGACACATCCCTTGTTCCCTTTTTTCTCTTTATGCATACCTATGTTTGCTCATATTACGACGCTTTTAGTTAACATTGAATCTTTATTCATCCAGTTAGGTGAATGACAGATGTACGATTCGCAAAAATCAATTCCTTAGATTTAAAATTAAGAAAAAAGTTTTCGTTGTCCTTCTGATTTATTCCTAGGAGGGACTGGCATTCTTTCGATTTTTTTTCTTCTCCCTTTGTTCCTAAAGTTCATATTGTAGATCACATAGTGAATTAGATTTTCATATTTTGATGCAGAACAAGCAAAATGACGTACCTTCAGTAAGTTTTATTGGTTTCATTGCATATTTGGATGTTGGTTACGACAATATATTTACACTGTTTTGTCTCCTTCTCGAGTTAGGATCATATTATGAAGTTTTTTGTTTGTTTGAGTACATTAGTTTGTATTTTGCCTTAAAAGTCGACCCTTCGTAAAAGTGTGCATAGTTTGTCAAACTTTTTGTCATCTCACCAGATTAAGAAAAAATATTTTCTAATTTAATCTGACATCGTTTATCCACTCTTGTATCATTCTTTAGTAATTACGGCTTGGGGGTTCGAACGAGTAAGAAAACGATTATTAAAAGACTTGTACAATTTAAAAGTCCCCTCGTTTCCTTTTTGCCTTAGTGATGTTTCTCAATTAATTTTACTTCTAGTCCTGTAAGTTGGTCTAGTTAGGGATTTTTAGTCCTAAAAAATGCTCCCGAAACAAAATTTTCTTCGTTGATCACCGACACGCCAAACAAACTCCTCGGATTTTGTTTACAATAGATACTTGAAAAATTTCGAGGTACCATGAATTAAACGTGCAAAACCAGAAGTCTATTAACACAATCTTAGAGAATGAATATATATATATATATATATATATATATATATATATATATATATATATATATATATATATATATATAAGTTTTAAGTTTTCAGACAATTAAAATTCTGCGATTTTGACAAAAGTGGACTAAAAGCGCTAAATTTGCAAAATTATTGCATGTAAAATTAATACGAGACAATCTAAAGGATTAAACTCCTAAATACACCCCCCCACTTCTGCAGGTACTTAAAATGTTTCTTCACATAATATAGTTTATTAATTTCATTCGTTTGGATTACGTTTGACACTATTTATTGTTGTTGTTGTAGAAACTGGTGGCGCGAGGCGGTGGTCTTGCCTCAACAATGGCTATGATAAGATCGAAAAAGGATGTGTGGGGTTAGAAATTAGTTTTTACTCGAGCGTGTATTCGTGTTAAGCTTTTTTTATGTTTCTAAGTTGAAACTTCTTTGTTTGGTTTTCTTTCTTTTTGTGGTCAAGCTTTTTGGAGTATGTAAAATGGTAAATCTTTAGGTTTCTTGTAAATTGCAGAACGGGAAGCTGACGAAAATTTGTAATCTTATGCTTCGTTTGGTTGGTAAGACGAGTCACGGTTAACTACAAATGAGGTCTTGTTTGGTTAATAACTTATTATGAAATTTTATCTTGACTAATTTCATTTGGGGAATCAAACGAGCCCTAAGGAATTAATTGTATAGTTGGATTATTAGGGGTTTTTTTGGTTATCTATATATGATTAGATTGAATTAAATGAGATTCGAGTAACTCCACTAATTAATTATTTAATTAGTTAAAAGTTCGGTTTCTTAAATTAGATCTTCTATTAAATTTGTTAAATTCGGTTATTTTATATAAATTGTCCATACAGCCACTTTGATAACAATAATAATATATAAAATTTAAGGATGAAATTGTTGTTTTTTCTGTTTAGTCACCCACTAATCACAAGCGGGGGTTGCTACTAAATTAATAAAATAGTAACATATAGTAGCGGACTTTATTTTTTATAGCGGTTTTGAATAAGTACAAATCTTATCAATCGAACATGTAATCAAATCTTACTATTTAGTCAATAGAACCTAATTGTGGTAACCGAACGACCCCTTAATCAATTTTCTCGTTCTTTGTTACTCATTAAACCCTTTTTATGTTTTCTTATTTATTCATGTGTTGGTTCGGAAAAAAAAACTCCCAAGAATACGTATATAAGTCAAATTCATCCGAAGTTCCGAAGATACATGAAACAGCTGTCAATCGGGATCTCCAGTATTCGTCCATGGTCAACCAACCGATCAACCGGTCAAATTCAGGACTAGTGACTGTACATATATCAACACAAACTATAGTACTCAAGAATCAGAAACTAGTAGCAGCCAGCATTTTATTTATCAAATCACATCCTATTTTCATCACAGTTTCTGTGTTCAACAGGAAATTAAAGCTGGATTATAGGTGATCTTAATCTCTTCAATTCAAGAATATTACACGTATACGGGAAAAAAAAGAGTTTAGAAACAAAACGGCAGTTAATATTCCTTTGCAGAAAGGCGCTGAGTCGCGGTCCACTCTTCGTTCGGATTCAAAGTGATTTCACTATCCATAGCAGCTGCCTCAACACAAATCATCTCCTTATACTCTTCATATCCAAAATCAGATATCAAACCGGCATCATCTTCCCATGGATTCCACACAACTACAAAAATATACGTATATAATACACGTTTTATTAAATAATCCGTTGCATTTATATATAAATACGACACTATGAAGTATATATATATAAAAAAAAAAAAAAAACCTTACCAATTTCAGGAAGACTATCATCTTTGTGAATGGTAATAACTCTTCTAAGCTCAAGGTCCCTAATACGGATCTCATCGGGAGTGTTCAGGTATGCCCTGTCCAACTAAAACCGAAATTAAAAAGTGATTATAGATAATTAATTACACCAAACATAATTAATTAAACTTATATATACATACATACTTCTTCTTCGAAAGTGAGTACATCCGCCTCTTCAGTGAATTGATTGTGATTTAGATAGTCCCGATAATCCAACCCCTGCAATCCTTCAATTCGAGTTGCACTAGAAAACGGATTATTAATTTAGTTAATTCACTGTTGCTACTATATATTTTTTTTTAAAAACATTAATATAATAATGTCATTAGTATATATTAATTTACAGGATATTTGAGACGGAGAAGTAGGAGTGATAGGCAAATTTGAACGCGAAAGGCTCCCCATTAGTGTTGACATTTTTTACACGAGTCGTCATAGTCAGATCTCCGGTGGGTCCCAGGATAACACGTAAACGGAGCTCAAATCTGCAACATTAATTAAAACAGAGGAAATATATATAATTTCGATTATGACCAAAATTATTAGTTAAAGATATAACTGTAAAGTACTTATGATTAGGCCAGTCTTGGAAGTCGTCGGGTTTATGATCGAGAAGAAAATCAACGTATGCATGATCGGGTGTCGGAGGGGGAAAAGCTGTATCATGTGTCAAAATCCATACTTCGGTTCTAGCAAATCCATGTTTCTCCAGGAATTCTTCGTCAAAAAACTGATCATGCATGATTAATTAATTATACACCATGTTATTTTCTTCTACTTAATCAATATACACACGTATATGAAACCGAATAAACGCAATTAGGCAAATGGCGTCACAACGAATAAAAAGAAGCAAATTAACCTTTGGGAAGCAAATTGGGATGCCTCCACGAATCGGCTGAGGAGGTCTGTAAACGGCCTGGAAATTAAATAAACATATTTTAATTAATGGAAGAATGAGACATGCAAATCAAGAATTGACCTTTGCAGAATCATGATTAAATCACTCTTAAATATAGAACAATTCAAAAAAACAATTAACTAATTCCCTTACTTAAATATATTATGCATGATTATATATATACAGTTAAGAACAGTAAAACAGAGCCCGATTTTAATTAGGCCGGTGATTAATTATCGGAATATACAACAAGATCGATCATCTCACACTAATTAATAACATAATGTATTAATCACAGAAAATTAAAATTAAACCACTGGTAATTAATTAAATCAGAGGAATTAAAAAGTAACTCTTGTTCATGTTCATTCTTCCACGATATTACTTGAGCTCCATAAAACAGAATCTACAAATGGATCAAATCACAATCAATACAGTGAAACCCTAACCCCGCACCATTTCTGTAATTACTAAAAAAAATCAAATTAAATTAAAATAAACTGCGTTAATCAATCAATTAATTACGTCGGAGCAAAATCGGAGAAATTTGAAGGTCTGAGACTGAAAATATATATACCTCGGTGGAGTAACCACCAGGTTGGCTGAGAATGACGGAACGGCCGCCGCGGTTGTTTCGGCCTGTAAATCTACGCGTAGGCCGCTGCACTGGCGCCGGAGGACCAGCCGTGGACGAAGATGCCGTTTCCGCTGACATGTTCACTTCCCGAATGTGTGTGTGTGTGTGTGTGTGTGTGTGTGTGTGTGTGTATTGGATGGAAGAAGAAGCACTCGGATGATTTATGTAACTGCTACAGATCAGAAAATTGAAAATGGTGTTTCCGCCTTCTTCACACCTTTTATACTAACAGAATCTAGTTTGCGCTCTAACTGAAATCGATAGATACAGCTTTCCGGCATGAATTTACTTCAATACCCCTGTATGTTCTCTATTCGTGTTCTTGTTTCTGCTAGTTAATTAATTGTAAATTTTTTTTTTTTTTTTTTTTTTTTTTTTTACATTTCCGGGACCACAATTTTGGTAAAATTGAACATAATTTGATTAAATCTTGATATTTATTTTTTGTATTTCTTTTATTTAGATGGGCAAATGGCAAATAGATCATGACAAGGGCACATAATTAAAACAGGGACATCCAACTTTTTTGTCTTTCAAATAAATTCAGCTCATTCAAGCTTATTTGCAAATAAGGAAAATCCTTTTATATATACCAAAATTACCCCCAATTCATTGAAACTCAATTCAACTTCAATTGCATGATTAACACTCCAATTTAGCCTAATTTCATCAATTAACCATTTTAACCATAATTTCAATTTTGACCCGCCACCACCGGAGACCGCTGGTCAGCCGCTGTTGACCGCCGTTGACTCTTTTTTTTTTTTTTGAAAACTTGTTTTTTTTTTTGAAATTTTTTTCCGGTAGGTCAACCGCCGTTGACCGCCGGGTTTCCGGCGTTAATTTTTTTTTTTTAATAATTTTGTTTTTTCTTTAAAAAAATATTTTAATTAATATTACTATCTTGGCTATTAAATTACTGTCTCCAACAGTTATTTTTTGAAGAACAAAAAAGTCAATTTACAGTTAAATTACTGTCTCCAACAGTGATTTAACTGTCGGAGACAGTAATTTAACTGTAAATTGACTTTTTTGTTCTTCAAAAATATTTTAATTAATATTACTGTCTTGGGCCCTTGGCTGCTATTATTGTCTCCCGTAGTTATTTAACTGTCGGAGACAGTAATTTAACTGTTACTTAATTTTTTTTTTCTTTTTTTAAATATTTTAATTATTATTATTGTATTCGTTGCTAAATTATTGTTTTCATCAGTTATTTAACTGTCAGAGACAATAATTTTACTGTTAATTGACTTTTTTATTCTTAAAATAATATTTTTAATTAATATTACTGTCTTGGCTGCTTAATTACTGTCTCCCGCAGTTATTTAACTGTCAGAGACAGTAATTTAACTGTTAATTGACTTTTTTTTTCTTAAAAAAATATTTTAATTAATATTACTGACTGCTAAATTACTGTCTCCAACAGTAATTTAACTGTCTCAGACAGTAATATTAATAATATTATTGTTCAGGAAAATAATATTCATAATATTATTGTCCCAAAAAGTAATATTACTGTCTGAGACAGTAATTTAGTAGCCAAGACAGTAATATTAATTAAAAAAAAAATCGAAAAAAGAAAGTCAACGCCGGAGACCGGCGGTCAACGGTGGTTGACCTGCCGGAAAAAAAATTCAAAAAAAAAGTTTTCAAAAAAAAAAGTCAACGCCGGAATCTGGCCAGAAAAAAAAATTTAAGAAAAAAAATTATTTTCTGAAAAAAAAATATTTTTTCAAAAAATTATTATTTTGGGGGTTAATGTGATATATTTGTTTAAATCCGAGGTCAGTGTAGTATTAAGGAAGTTAGAGCATAATGGATGTAATTGATAATAATTATATTATGGAGGGTATTTTAGACTAAAAACATATGTGTTGGGTCATTGCTATTATAAAATATAGGGTAGTTTAGTAAGTGGTAAATGTGAGGGGTTTGACCCATTTAAAATAATGATAGGTGGTTAGTAATTGGTAAATGTTAAGGGGTTTGACCTATTTAAAATAATGATAGGTGGTTAGTACTAATTTTTTTTTTGTAACCGGGGGTTATGCCGCATAAACCCTAAAAATTATATGAGAATTAATTTACAATTTGAAACTACTTGAGGTATCTCATGTTTAACTTAAAATAAGGGATTTATTTTAAAATAAATTTTTACATATATATATGCTTATAATATATCATTGGAAAGCTCTTCAAACGTAGTTTTATATAAATTAAATAACATCGAAAATTTCAATATATAGAAAAAATTACAATAAGAAAAAAATAAACTCTCATCTTAAAATAAATATAGCACATGAAAACACATGTTATATTTAAATTACATTTTTAAGCTATATTAATTTATTATCTTCATTTTGTTATTACAAATTGAACCTAACTAATTAATGGTACAACTTTGTTATACATGGTATAATAGGAAGCACAAAAATGTTACTCCCTTCTTCCCTTAATATTTGACACTTTTTCAATTTTTTTATATTTCAAATTATTTG
Organism: Erythranthe guttata; assembly: GCF_000504015.1. The sequence goes on from NW_012193676.1 coordinate 183,838, forward strand.
TCATTTTACTATTCCAATGAATAATTAATTACATTTTTTTAATTTTGCCCTTTGTCACTCATAATTAATTGAAATAGTTATTTAAAAATCAATTAATGGCATGGGTATTTTAGTGATTTACTATACTTTTTGTTACTATCTATACATATTTATTAAATTTTTTAATATGTGTGCAACTAACAAAAGTGACAACTATTGAGGGAATGAGGGAGTAAGAAACAAAAAACATTCATGTTTTTAAAATTGGGTAGAAATTGAGGTATATAATGCTGCTCAAATGCTGATTGGGCAACCCAAGAATCTTTGAGCGCAATGGTAGAGAATGTCGAGGATCACTGTCACGTGCCTCGGATAATCGAAGAGGCCACAAATTAAGTTAGAAAACTATCTCGATATAAAGAAATAAACTCGTTAATCGTTATGTTAGTTAGATCACAATAGTTTCTACGTAAACACCAAAACATGACAATGTGCAAGACTTATCCTCAAAAGCTTTCAATTTTCATAACTTGGAGATCGCGCGCGACATTGATTGATGCATTACATTAAATGGTAAAATTAGGAACATAAATTGGAAATAAATTTCGATATTTTTATAACAAATTTTTCCATTCCAAATTTCAAAATCCTATCTTTTGTGTTTTTGATTTGATTCTGATTTTAATTTGCGCAATAAAAGTTAAAAAAAAAAAAAAAAGTTCTCCAAAGTTACACTTGTAATACCAATTTTACTATGTATTGTATACGAACGATTTTAGAACAAGTTTTTCATTTCAAATTCCGATTTTTTCTGCTTAATATTTTCTTGGAACGGAACTAGAATTGATTTTTCAATTCCGAAGAAGAAGCAATTTTTTTTTCAAAAGTGCTGATTCCGCTCCATTCGATGTCAATGTACATGATTTCATTGAATGTAAACAAAGTTTTTATCATAACAGAAATATGATTAAGTGCAGCAAGCTCTAAACTATATCTACATTACTGAAGAAAATAATGTTCTACGAACTTCTACGAATAAAACGAAAAAAATTCCATTACATTTCTGAAAATTCTAGGATTCATCTGCAAATCAAAGAATAACATGTTCAAGAAAACTCAAACATCATCGCGGCCCTGATAAAACCGACGGAAGCAAAGGCGTTACATCACGAGAGCCATTTTCCGACATATCGTTAATCATATTCCGTGGAGTTAAGAAATTGTTGTAATCGATATCTTTGATATCGACATCTTTAACAGAACCTTCCAAAACCTTAATCACCATCGACATAGCGGGCCTTTTTACGTAATCATTTTGCACACACAAAGCTCCGATTTTCATCATCTCAACAATTTCTTCATCATTATCGTCGCAGTCGTAATTCTCCACAAGATCAAGCCACTGCCCTTCCTCTGCTTTTTTCTTGAAAGCGCTTAATAAAGGCCTTTCTTCCTCGGGTTTAGATTGCTCGAATATTTTCCTACCACACGCAATCTCCAAAACCACAACCCCGAAGCTGTAAACATCCACTTTCTCTGTAATAACCGCGCTCAGCCACTCGGGTGCAAGATAGCCCGGAGTGCCTCTCATCGTCGTCACAACTTGACTTTGGTCCCGATCGATTAGCTTCGAAAGCCCGAAATCTGCCAGCTTGGCGTTGAAATTTTCGTCTAAAAGTATGTTTTGTGGCTTTATGTCTAAATGGATGATTTTCTGCCGGCAGTCTTCGTGTAGATAGGCTAATCCCTTGGCTATATCAAGAATGATCTTTCTTCTCGTTTTCCAGTCGAGACACTTCTCTTGTCTTCCATAATAGATCCATTTTTCTAACGACCCGTTAACCACGTACTCGTAAACTAAAAGCCTGTGAGATTTGTCGGCACAAAACCCAATGAGTCTCACCAAATTGACGTGATGAATGCTCCCTATACTCTCGACCTCGGCTAGAAACGACTTCTTGATGTGGCCCACTCCGTCGAGGGTTTTCACTGCGATTTTCGTCCCGTCTTTCAATGACCCTTCGAAAACAGAGCCGAATCCTCCCTCACCGAGTTTCTTAGTGAAGTTTCCGGTTGCGATCTCCAACTCTTCATAACAAAATCTTGTGGGCATTCCCGGTACAAGATCTAAGTAATCCTCCTCGTCTTCATTAGATTTTCTCCTTTTTCGGTATACGAAAAAAGCAGTTCCAACCACAACAGCTACAAAAAGAACTCCAAGAATTGATCCAAGTATAAGTCCTAAAGAGCTATTCTTTCCCTTAGAATCTGTAGGTGGTACTGTACCAACTGCAGGGGGAGTCACAGTAGGAGGAATCTGCACTTTCAAAGACACTGAAGAAAATAAATTTCTTACCGCCCCGTTGTTATTCATCAAAGAAAAGACGCGTGACGGCAAGTAGCAGTTCCCGCTCGACGAATTAAAACCGTATTGAAAGATAGCAGCTCTGCAAGAACAATTCCTCAAGCAAGCCTCTTTACACGTATCCATATTAGTGTTACTAATATCCGTCACAAACTCAAAGTAGTTCACATTTTCCAAATCCAAAAACCCGTGATTTTCCGAAGCATTTATATTACTACTACAAGTAGTAGTGAGTGCATTGACTTCGAAACAACCAAGATCAGGGCGCCGATTGTCCCTAGGCGAAAAGTAGACTTCGTTAAAACCCGATCTCGGACAGCTACATTGCCCGTTCGAGCAAACTCCGTACGTACCACAAACCATAGGATAGTTGCACAAACCGAGAAAGCCCGTAAGAAGATCAGCTACTTCCCTCCACGGTGATCCCCATTCGAACACTCTGAGATGCCCGTCGGAACCGAATTTGATAAACTGAGCCGAGTTAGCCGCGGGAATCGCTATCGATAAATCGGGTTCACTAGCCTCGATGGAATTTATATATAAATCTAAACTCCCATTACGAAACTTCGCATAACTTAATTCTGTATTCTGTTTGGTGCCGGAAAACAAGCGTTGGTAGTATACCTGCGGAGGATCTGATTGGACAGAAGCTACTAAGCCTTTGTTCGTCATTGATAAGGAAAAAAGGCCGCCGTCGGTCCAATTCGTCGGCGACGAACTTGCTGTAAGATTCTTACCGGATACTAAGATTTGGCCCGGGACCAATACATCGGTTGGGTGATCAAATGATTGCCAGACAACGGAGTTGTTCGAATCGAAGAGAATTAGGTTTCCCAATTCCGTCAAATTTAATCCCTGTACGGACATATTAGCGGTGTTGGTGGACCAGGCGGTTGTGCCGTCGGCGTCCCTCAGGACCAAGTCGCCGGCGGCGGTGAGCTGCAGGGTTGCGTTGACTTTGACCGGAGTGTTCCGATTGGCCGACCAGACGACCTGCGGGAACCCTATCGACGGCATAGTGATCAGTCCGCCGCTGTTAGTCTGGACGATGAATACGGCGAAGAGGTAAGCGTCGCACGTGCCGTTGCAGAAGAATCCGCAGGCGTATCTCGGACCGAAACTTCCTCGGAGAAGAATGGCTCTGATGGTTGAGTTGTCTGTGAAACTGACCGAGTGACTTGCGGAGACACTGTTGATCCAAGTTGTGGAGAGGTTTGCCGTTGGATAATCGAACGGTTGGGATTCGACGAAGGAAAGATAAACGAAGAAGAAGAAAGCTATGGCGAAGATGATATTCCGACATTGAGAAATCATCATCGGATATTTCTCGCGGAACGGAAGTAGAATTATTGTACAAAGGATAAAATGTAGTGAGTGGAGACACATTTTTCAATGACGGTTCAAACATGGCAGCTAATTAATGGATGTGCTACAGTGCTAGTCAATAATGCTCAGCTACTTAATCAATTTTTTATTATTAGGTAAATTACACCCACACCCCTGAGGTATGCTTAAATAATTTTAAAGTTTCTGTTGTATCGATAATTACACTCACTCCCTGAAACATAGTTAGAAACTCTAACGGGATAATGCATTGGATACATTATTCCCGATAGAGTTCTAATGCACTGTTACTTTTAGCTAGTGGTGGAGATAACATAGAGTTATGGGGAGTTATGGGGTGACATGGCTCCACCAATATTTCTTAAATCACCCATAACTCTTTGTTGTCTCCACCACTTCCTGAAACTAATAGTCCGTTAGAATTCTATCGTAATAATGTATCCAATGCACTATCTCATTAGAGTTTATAAATACGTTTCAAGGGGGTAACTGTAATTATCGATACCACAAGGACCTTAAAGTTATTTAAGCTTACCTCAGGGGTGTGGGTGTAATTTACCCTTTTATTTTTTAACAAAGCTGTAGTCGTCCTAGATGCACGGAGTTAGCAACGTATAATCTAATATTATTATGAAGAAATCATATCTAATTTTATATTTTAAGTTTCCACAAAATATAATTATAGAGTCTACCAATTTTAATATGATTAGCAAGCATCACGTGTGCGCAATGTTTTGAAAATCGGACCGGACATTAAACTGAACAACCAACTGTGTCATGGTTGGACCGGTTCAACCTGGGTCCGATCGGGTTTTTCTATTTTTTAATTATTTGTATATAATTTTTATATACACAAAATTACTTATTCATCACCCATATAAAATATACCATAAATGCGTACCAAACAACAAATCAATTAATAATTGTATTTCATTTAACATTTACTTTTATAAATAACTAGTAACTCACTCGTGCGATGCACGGGAATCTATTCTAAGATTGAAATGTATTAATGACTAAAAGACGTCGGCGATTTAAATCAAATACCTCTATAAATGAAAAGAGGGTGTGCTGATACGATTCATGGGAACAATTTAAAGAAATGAAAATATGATATAATCCAAAAACTTAAAAAATAATATATGTTTTATTTGATTTAAGTATCGAGTTAAACAAAATAAATGATAAAATAAAATAAAAAAAATTATAAAATTGTGATAAAAAAAATAAATATTATTTGAACCAAATGGTACAACTATCTCGTCTAAGACACTTTAATTCTTAATATGAAACTTAATTATCAAAGTAGTGTTTTACAACACATGCATTGAAGTCGCATATAAGTCATCTAATTCCTTGCGAATAACATGCATATTTTTTATTCTTCAAATACAATCAGTGATATAATAAACAGAAAGCAAAACACACACGATGTTATCTATGGATCTGAAAATTAAAAGGAAAGCAAAACAATGATTCGTTAGATTATTATACATACGCATACATAAAAAACGGATAACGTAATAAACATTGGACGATAAATAAAATGCTTCAAAGCGAGCACATCGCACAATACTGATTGCATTATGAAATTACAAAACAGAAAGATGAAAAAAAAAAGTTTTAAGGTGAGGACATTGGTTTAGCATGATCATAACAAAATGTGTGGATAAAGAATGAGATAAATGAGTTTGTGTTGATGGTACTTAATAATTTTCACATACTAAATAAGTTAATAAAATCACTTTAAGAAATCTATATATTTTATTATTTTTCGTGTTAATCGGTTAGAACAAATCAAACAAATTCAAAAAATTATAATTAATAAGAATTTGAAATTATTGAGATGCATAGTTAATAAATGCGATTGTTAGGGGTACTAAAAGAATTAAGATCCAAATCACACGTATTGATTTGATAATAACAATAAATAGTAATGTATTAAAAAAAATCAAAAATGATGTAACCAATGAAATATAACAAAAATAACCAAACAATCAAATCAATTAACCTACCTCGTAAAAATTGGCTAATGGATATAACAAAGTCAAATTAAAGATGTGAAAGCATGACTTTTAAATTATTACCATGTTTACGTGTTTATTAGGTATAAAATATTATGCTTATAATTTATTTAGCTTAATACACATATTGATTTGATACAGTAATAAACATAAACCTAAATAATATCAATTTGTATATAACAACGGCAAACATAACAAAAATAAATAAACAAATAAAATCAAGTAATTAATCATATCCTTAAAAATAATATTTTTCATAAGAATATCAAAAAAATCAAATCAAATCCTTAATCATATCCTTAAAATCAATACTTTTCATAAGAATATCAAACAAATAAAATCAAATTATTTTTTTATTTTAATGTAAGACATTATTTTTTTTTCTAAAGTATAAGTTGATACGCAAAATAATTATTACAAATACTTATGTTAGAACATTATCGAAAACAAAACATCATAATGAAAGATGCAAGTAAAATTAAATAAATAAAGTAATTTATATCTTTAAAAATTAGGGTAAATAGCACTTAACCCCCTTGTGGTTTGGACATTTTGCACATGACCCCCTTATGGTATTAATTTAGGCACATAACCCCCTTGTGGTTTTAACATTTTGCACATGACCCCCTTATGGTATGAAATTAGGCACATAACCCCCTTGTGGTTTTGAAATTTTGCACATGACCCCCTTATGGTATGAAATTAGCACATAACCCCCCTTGAATAGAAATCTGGAAAAGACTCAATTACCCCCCTATCAAGTCAAAAGTTCTTGTTTTAATTTAAAAATATAAAATGAAAAGCTTAATTTTATTTTTTCGTAAATTGAGAAATATAATATATTATTGTGTTTTTTCTATTTTACCGCACATATATATATATATATATATATATATATATATATATATATAAATCAAATAAGCTGTCAATCGTACAATTACTAGTATGTGATACCTTTTGTTCTGTAAAATTAAAAAAAAACACCATAATATATTATATTTCTTAATTTACAAAAAAATGCATTAAGCTTTTTCATTTTTATAGAATAATTATTTTTAAATTAAAACAAGAACTTTTGACTTGATAGGGTTAATTGAGTCTTTTCTAATTTTCTATTCTAGGGGGTTATGTGCTAATTTCATACCATAAGGGGGTCATGTGCAAAATGTCAAAACCACAAGGGGGTTATGTGCCTAATTTCATACCATAAGGGGGTCATATGCAAAATGTCAAAACTACAAGGTGGTTATGTGCCTAAATTCGTACCATAAGGGGGTCATGTGCAAAATGTCCAAACCACAAGGGGTTAAGTGCTTGCTATTTACCCTAAAAATTATTAAAATAGTTAATTTGTAAATAAATGTAATAAAAAATAAAAATCTAGCTAACAATGCATTTTATTAACTAAATAATTCATTAAATACTTAATGGAATAATATTGAAATATATTACTTATATACCTACCAAATATTAAATTATTTATGAAAATTTAAATATATTTATTTTCATTAACTGACATATTACTATTCCATTAATATTTGTATAATTTCTTAAGATTGAGTATCTAAAAAGGACAACTTACTATTATTCAATTAATTGACATATTACCATTCCATTAATATGATAATGCGCATTAATAAAATAAGTTAATGGGTGAGTGGAATAGATTGGAATGAGGGGTATTTATACTTGGGTTTTATATAATAAAAAAGTAAACAATAAGTTATTATGGAAATACACATTTAATATTACAATCTTAACCAATTATTGTTGATTTGATATTTTCAATGAATTAGCCATATGAATCAAATCCAATCAACTTAAATAGGTAAAAAATCAAATTATATGACATAAAATTGGGGAATTTATTGAAAATTTATTGTACAAAAAACATTTGAAATTTAAAATTTGGAATCCGAAAATTTAAATTTCAAAATTTAAATTTTGTTTAGTTAATAATAGTTATAGAATTAAATTAATACATATATATATTAAGTTGGCAAAATATTAAACCAAAAACAAATCCATATATGGTGATGAATTAATTTATTGATATATTCATTTGAATTATTAATGGTTTGTAAAAATAATAATTATTACTACTATATTATTTTTGAATATTATTATTAAAAAACCTAATTTGAAAATATATATTATAAAAAAATGAGTGTTCTATTTAAAAAAAAAAAGACATTCGAAAAATATACGTCGGAAAATTAAATTAAAACGTGAGATAAAAAATGTTTTTTTTTGAATATTCGTATAGACAAAAAATATTTTTTATTTATTAAATAGTTCAATTAAAATATAAAACATTTTTTGTATTTATTTTTAATTGAATGGATATTAGAATATTCCAAAATATTGAAAAAAAAACAACGTATTCCATGATTTTAATATTTTAATATTAAAAAAAATGTTTTTTTTTCTGTAAATTATTTAGATATTCGTATATACAAAAAATATTGTATATTTATTAAATAGTTCAATTAAAAAATAAAACATTTTTTTATAATAATTTTTAATGGAATGGATATTCAAATATTCCAAAATATTGAAAATGGAAAAGAAAAAAAACAACGTATTCCTTTATTTTAACATTTTAATACTTAAAAAAATATTTTTTCTGAAAATTATTTGAATATTCGTAAAAAAATTGAGTATCATGAATTTTTTCAATAAATGTATTTTGAAATACTGAAAATATAAATAAGATTTTTTTTATTTCGAATTTATAAACTATTAGCTTTGGAAATAATATATATTCATGTGGTAACTGTTTAAATGAATGTATAAATGTTAAATAGGAAATAACTCAAATACATACCAAAATAAAATTGACAACTCACCAATTGAAGAATCCACCTCATCATCAATTGAACTCCAACTAAGCAATTTTGATAAATGACATCATCATTTGTCACTTGCCAATTATTGAGGGCATAGATCCTCTTTTATATTATATATAAATAAATTTTGTATTAATAGAGGTCAATTATATATATTACTGACGAAACTACAACAAAACTTTTATATAAATTACTAACCCTCAAACCCTAATATGTGTTTTGTAATAGACCATCTATTTTTCTTTCCACTTCTCCTTATTTAGTAGTCTGTGCTTATGTAAGTTTTATCTGTATTATTTATTTATTTCTTCTTCTTTTCTTTGTAATTTTCTCTTCTTTGATTCTCAATTTATTCCCACTAGATCAATATTAGTGTATGAATCTTCTACGACATCTCCATCTTTTTTTTTTCCTTTTACATTTTCGTTGCATCAAACACGGTTTTCTGGGCCGATTTTTACCGGTTTTATCCGGTTCAACCGGGATTTCAACAGGTCAAAGACGATTGACCGTTTTTTTGACGTTTCTGTGTTTTGATATCCAACAGGACCGGATCAGGCACCTGTTCGCGGTCGAACCGGCCGGTCCGGTTCGATTTTCAAAACATTGGTTGCACGTGATTACGTATGATTTTATTTAATATATAACTTATGATTAATTAATAAAAGTTACGCATTATATTTTACAAAAATATAATTATATTTTGAAATAAAATTAAATACGTACAAAACTTCATGTTCTACTTGTGTATCAAAACGTATAACGAAATAAAATTATTCTAAAATTGAAATCAATAAGCATATAAAATTGAAAACAACTAAAATAAATTGTTATATGCATGGAAATGTCCTTCTCCATGGCTCTCTTTCTCTTTCTTTTTAGGACAGTCTCAAGAAGATCACATCCACTGCCGCAGCTCACTGGACTAGTCAGCTGAAAAGTTCCATCAACCATGGTTCATCCATCTCCCACAACTGGACCAAGTCTCCTTTGATTCCACCGAAAGAAGGGCTCAAAATAAAATTATGTGCTAAAGATTTATTTGTATATTTTTATGTGCTAAATTGATTTATGTGAATAAATTAATCCATGTGCTATAGTTAAATTATTCTACTATATATATATATATATATATATATATATATATATATATATATATATATATATTCGGTTTTGTGTGTAAGAGAGAATTATTGAATTATTAATTAATTAAGAAATAAATTAAGAAAATGATGCATGCTTATACACTTGGCAAAGAGTGAAGATTTACACTAATCCTACACTCAAGCATCCTAAGTATCCCAAATGACACTCTTCCATCTTCATCATTTCACACCTCACTCAACACTTGTCTTCTCTCCTCCATATCTACCGAAACACCACCACCTCCATCAGCCACCTCCTCATCTTCCCCCAAGAAAAAAAAAAGGAAATTCAAGATGCAAATTCCCTATATAAGCTTCACTCTTGAATATGCTAAAAACACCATAAAAAACACTTGCCCTCTTTCGGGAGATCAAAATTCCTCCCAACTTGATATCAAAGCCCTCACATTCTCCATTCAACTTGCTTGATTTCATTTTGGAGCAACCTCTTAAAGGAGGTAACATTTTATTTAGAAGAGTCTTCATTTTTCATTCTTCTCTTCCTCTAAAACCCCTCTTTTCTTTTGAAGGTTTTTCTTTCGGCCAACACCCCTTTATTTTCGGTATTAGGTAAGAAATCTTGAATTTGTTATTGCAATTAAAGAGTATCACAGTATGAAAAAGAGGGTCATCGAACGGCTGGGATTTGTCATAGTTTGCAAGGTGGAGCTTGTCACACATGGTTAGCCTAGTGTGATTTACCTCTCCCGTACGGTTTACAAGCTATTATACGAGAGTGTAGGTTTACCCAGTGCACCTACATGGTGGTTGACTGCGGGTTCTTTTATTACCAAAAAATAATAATACTCAGATACCTAATCAATTTTTTTATTTATTATTTTTTAACAAAGTTGTAGTCCTAAATGCATGTAGTTATGTTGTACACCATCCCTCACGGTTTAAATAATGTTTTGGGTTGTTGCTCACGTATAATCTAATATTATTATGAAGAAATCACATCCAATTTTGATTTTAACAAATATAATTGTAGATTCTAGGTATCTCGAACAAATTATCTATATTGTAAAATTTGGACAAATTTATCAACAATTCTCTGAAACATTTGCTTCAGTAATTGTTTCATCATTTACCACACTTGCTAAAATATAATTTTCTCTTATCAAATTTGAAGAGCGAGAGTTGATATGCTAAAATTATTTTTTTTGCCACAAAGGTACAAAAGTTAGCAAGCGTTTATCAGCATAAAAAAAGCACAACTCCGAAGCACTACTTTTATTATTATATAGCTAAATATGTGAAAGTTGATAAAATATAGGACAAAATGTACTTCATCGTCTATAAAAATTTTTTTTTCGCACATACCGCCTAATTGTTTTAAAAAGGGATACTCCCCCTTCGAAATATAGGACATAATTATTTTTTGAAGCAATTAAGTCTGTTTATCATATTATTTGTATGTTATGATAGCTTTGGTGAAATGTACCAAAAAAATCTTTTAAGAAAGTGTAAATTTACTATATCAGGGCCCAAATGTTTGGTGTAATTACATCTAGACTGTCTCTAATTTGAAAAATTATGCATATCTCTCTTGAATTTGGATAGTAGCCAAGACCTAACTCATTTGATAATTATGGGGTGTGTTTTTAATTTTTTCGCACTTTGTGCGCTTGAAATTAGGTTAAAGGTTGAAGAAAATAACAATTTAATTTGTTATGTTGCACCAATAAAAATGAATTATCCTTTATTTTTCAATTAAGGGTGCATTGCGAATGATTTATTGTGTTTTGAGGGTGAAAAGTGCTATTATAGATTTTCAAGGGTGCAAAGTGCCAAAAGGCTCCATTTGAATGGTGCAAAGTGGGATTAAGCCATTACTGATAAGAGCATTGTAGTATTTACTATATTATTTTTGGTGTAATATATACATATTTATTGAGTTTCTTAATATACGGACAACCACCGAAAACGACATCTAATATAGGACGGAGGGAGTATATAATAAGACTTATTATTACATCTAAAGATTAAAAATACATTAAATGGAGCCCTCAATTTTAAAATACACAATCACTGTTACGTGATTACTTATTTATATACATACTTATGATATTATGATCATTGGAATATAATGTAGTTTGTAGTTTATAGCTTAAAGACGAGAATGACTTGTTTTGAATGACGAACACAAAGTCCTCTCCGCAAAAACTTACTACATAGTAGTTCAAACACCAAGACATGCGAAAAAGAAAAAAAAAGTTAAACAAGTAACAAATTTTGCTTTAAATTTAAATTGGCACACTGATATACATACACATACAAGCATATAATCCCCACATAACTTATAATTGCCTACATGTTACTATATAATAAAAATCATAAATCATGGAGGCGCACCACAAAATATACGGAAAAGTATTTAGGTCTGGATGCATGCAACCCTTGAACTCGACAAACAAAAATAAACTTTGGAAGGAGGGAGCATCATAAAATCCATTGCAATTGCTTCAGGCCTGGATGCATATGATGACTGTCCAGATATTTGGCCCATTTAAGTCAGCAAACATAGTCAACTTCGGAAGGAGAGCGTACTACAAGATCTACGGAAACTTGTTGAGCCATGGAACATACCGTTTACATGACGACTAGCCAAATTTTATTCAAGGGGTCAAACTGAATAAACTTTGCATTAAAACTACTTTAGATCGGGATGCCTATTGTCTAGATATTCATTCTTTAGAAAATTATTGGATTATACTAAGAGAAATATTAGATTGTGTAGTAAAAAGTAAGAGAAATTCATGTTTCATGTTGCCCATTCACATAGTTTACAAATGATAATAACATGATTTATATATTTTCTAAATACATAATTAATTTGAAATAGAAAAAGTAAGAAAAATTCATGTTTCATGTAGCCTAACCACACATCTTACCTCTCATATTTTACTATTAGGTTACATTTTCACGTGCATTAAATGCGGATATTACCTTATGTGCCAAGAAAAAGATTATTCATTTTTCCTTCTTCAACCCTTACCATTGACAAACTGGCAAGATAAAAAATTTCAATTTAGTATATGTTGACAAAAGAACCTGTCTCCAATGGGCGAGATAATCTATAGCTCATTCCAAAATAAAGTTTTTTCGATTAGATTGCATGCGAAGTTGATTTGAGTTTAAAAATTTATTATTCTAGAGATGTTAGGTTTAATTTGGAGAAACAAATTTCAGATATTCTCTGTTCTCAATGTTAGGTTTATGTGGCAAATTTATGTTTTTCGGCATGCATTGATTCAGATTTTTTATCAATCAAACATTTATGTACATTAGACTTTGATTTAGATCCTTTTTTAATCAAACACTTATAAACGTTAAACTGTTTTTTATTTCTCTCTTTGATTCATAAAAAAAATATCGTTGATTCAGATCTTGATCGCATTAAGCTGTTTTTTCTCCTCGTAAACCATTAAATTCATGTTGCCTTTTTTTGGTGGTGCTGAGATTTAATTAGATCTCGGTATCTGAAATTTGTAATTTTAGTTTTCTATTTACTGAATGTTTAATCCTCTATTTAATTGGAAACTATTTTACCTTATTTTTTACCCTAAGATTATTTTTGAATACAAGTATTTCGATTTCTCCGTGTATTTGTGTAACCACATGCGAAATGAGCATTTCTTTGACCATTAAATGTAGAGTAATTTTTGTTATAAAGTTAATTATGATCACAATTTACTAACTATCTTTTTTCTTTTTATTTTGTTGTTGACACAGAGATGTAGATGTAGATGCATCTGAGTACCATTTCGGACAATATTCGTAACGTCAGCGGCATAATGGTGAGAAATATTTTCTAACAATGTTAACTTTTTTATCGCACTATGTTTGTAAAAAATATGTTTCATGATAAACGAAGTTTATGAATTTCCTCTCATGTTTCTTTTGTTTGAATAACCAATGAAGTTTTACTAGAGGGTGGAGGGAGCAGGAACATCTTAACATTGTTCTCTTGAGCAACACAACAATGGTAAAACGAATCTTCTTGAGCAACTCTCTTTGGAAACTATAAATCATTTTTGGTACAAGTTATTTATGAACAAAACGTAATTTGTTTTTAATGCATTATTTCCCCTGTTTATTACAACTGTAGAAGTTATTTATGATTTGAGTTAATGAACTTTCGATTTTATATTTATTTTATTGTTGAATGATGAAAGAGGTGTACCAAATAAGCATATCTAGAAGTATATATATATATATATATATAAATTGTGCTCACAAGGGTAGAACCAATCTCACTTATATGGAACTTTGACTAGTTAATTTTTTTCTCGCATTATGGTTACAAGGTCAATACTAATTCAAAAAAAAGTTTATGAAAACTCTCTCATGTGTCTTTTGCCGTTGACCAATTGATGAAGTATGGCAAGTAATGCTATCGGAGCATCTTGAAGAATTTATTCTAGTAGAAGGTCCAACTCAGCTTCCTTGAGGCATTCCACAAAAGGGTAGAATCGAATAGAAAATGTGATAATTTACAAACATTGCTCTCTTTGTAAAATAGACCTTCTTATTCTTATGACTAATACGAAAAAAATAAAAAAATCACATCCTTCTTTTTAAAAAATAGGAATTTATTCCAAGAATATTTGTAATATCCCTCTTTGAATATGGATCCAAGGACTCCAATTTGTTATCCCTAATATGACATGGCCAACTAAAGAAACATTATAATTTCGCTTGTGACTTAAGTAAATCCATTGGACATATGCAAAATTGATTATATATCCGATGGTTTGAGTTGAATCCTACCACATGGATGTTGTAGGATGGCGTTGGGTGGTTTGGAGGAGTCTATTACGTATTGGAGCCTAATGTCGCTTATTTTTATTGGATTTAATCAACTTTGACATTTGGTGAAGTGTGATTGAATACTCAGTATCGTACTTCTCTGATAGTCATCTTGGATTGAAACTAACTACACCTAGTTTCTCCATATAACCCATTCAATTATATTGAGTGTTGTTATCAAGATTGCTAGGTGCAAAAAGTTGGTTGCCATTCCTTTAGTCCGAGGCGCAAGCCGCTAGCCTAGATGCTAGCGGTAGCCGAATGAGGTGCAACATTATATATTTTATGGTCTATATAGGTAGAAACTATTCGCTTCAGTTTCTTTGGTTGTCCATTGTTTTTTTTCTAGCTATAGTAGCTTCTCTCTTGTTCTTCATATTTTCTATATCAGTCACATCACCTATGTTTTTTGATTAGATGTTGTAACTAGTCTATTTGGTTTAGATTTTGGCATTGATACCGACCAAATAGAACTGGATGATTTGTCTAGAGTGTTTAGCCCTGGATGTAACTACATATGGATAAACCTTGGATAGAGGGCCCACCATAAAATCCATGGAAACGGCTTCAGACCATGATGCATACTGCATAGGTGATGACAGTCCAGAATTATATCCTCTTCAAGTAGGAAAAAAATATAAACATTGGATGGGGACCGCACCAAAAAATCCATGGAAATTACTTCAGGCATGGATGCATACCGCCTATTTAACACCTGTCCAGATTTTTGACCGTTCAAGTAGAAAAATAAAATAAACTCTGGATGGAGGCGCACCACAAAATGTATAGAAAATTCTTTAGGTCTGGATGCATCCAACCCTTGAACTCGACAAACAAAAATAAACATTTGGAAATAGGGAGTACCATAAAATCCATTGTAATTGCTTCAGGCCTGGATGCATATGATGACTGTCCAGATATTTGGCCCATTAAAGTCAGCAAACATAGTCAACTTCGGAAGGAGGGCGTACTACAAGAGCCACGGAAACTGGTTGAGGCATGGAACATACTGTTTACATGACGACTAGCCAAATTTTATTCAAGGGGTCGAACTGAATAAACTTTGCATTAAAACTACTTAAGATCGGGATGCCTATTGTTTAGATATTCATTCTTTCAAAAATTATTGGATTTTACTAAGAGAAACATTATATCGTGTAGTAAAAAGTAAGAGAAATTCATGTTCATGTTGTCCAACCACATAGTTTACAAATGATAATAACATGATTTTTATATTTTCTAAATACATAATTAATTTGAAATAGAAAAAGCAAGAGAAATTCATGTTTCATGTTTCGTAACCACACATCTTACTTCTCATATTTTACTATTAGGTTACTTTTTCACGTGCATCAAATGCGAATATTACCTTATGTACCAAGAAAAAGATTATTCATTTTTCCTTATCCATCCATTACCATCGACGCCACTACAAAGAATCGAAATCAAATACAACAAGATCTCCTAAAATTATTAATTAAAAATAACATTTAATAGGATAATTAATTTTTCGGTATGTAATAATAACGCATGGCCATTAGGCTGAGTAAGAATACAAATGTATTTAACATTTTTTTTGATTGTACAATAAATTTGTGTAGACGGTTCACCCTTATAGTTTGAGATAGTTTATATGCGTCCGTCCAATTTGAATATTTTTCGAAGATAAATATACATATATTAAATATGTTAGTGTTGGATAAATCAGCTAACCGGAGTCTCATAATTCAGTTTTGTTAAACAAGGAGTACTTAAGGATGGTGTATCTCATCTACTTATATTTGCTTTAGAATCCGTTAATTAGATACCTTGTGCCATTTAAAAATAATATTAAAAAAAAATATTAAGAAAACAATACAAATCGCATTTGTTATTTCAAAATCAATTTTACAATAAGATAATACTTGGGTTATTGACACACAAATCCAAATCACAAATACAAGCCCAGTGGGCTTTGCATTTCTCTTAATGTACCGCCACATTCCTAGGTTACTACGACACTCTCACTATATATTAAGAAAAAACGACTATAAAAAATCTCTCCGTCTCTACGCCGATATAGTGCCCAAAATGCTGAAATCAATGGATTCATTCAAAGATCTCCAATGCCAGAGGCCGCCTCACGAACCTCCGCCGCAAAGGTATTTTCCCTAATTCCAAAATAAAGTTTTTTTCGATTAGATTGCATGCAAAGTTGATTTGAGTATAAAATTTATTGTTCTAGAGATGATAGGTTTAATTTGGAGAAACAAATTTAAGATATTCTTTGTTCTCCATGTTTGGTTTGTATGGCAAATTTATGTTTTTCGTACTGCATTGATTTGCATTGATTCAGATTTTTATGAATCAAACATTTATGTACACTAGACTTTGATTCATATCCTTTTTTTTTAATCAAACATTTATATACGTTAAGATATTTTGTATTTCTCTCTTTGATTCATAAAAAAAAAAGATCGTTGATTCAGATCTGCGTCGCATTACGCTTCTTTTTCTCTTTGAAACCTTTAAAACGATATTACTTTGTTTTGGGGGTGCTGAGATTTAACTAGATCTCGGTATCTGAATTTTGTAATTTTGGTTTTTTTTTACTGAATGTTTGTTTAATCCTATATTTAATTGGAGGATTAAGATATATTACTATTTTACCTTATTTTTTACAGTAAGATTATTTTTGAATATAACCATTTCGATTTCTCCGTGTAACTATGTAACCACATGCCAAATGAACATTTCTTTGGTAGTTGTTGTTATAAAGTTAGATATGATCAAAGTTTACTAACTATCTCTTTTCTTTTTATTTTGTTGTTGATAGAGAGATGTAGATTCATCAGAGATGCATTTCGAACAATATTCGTAACGTCAGCGGCATAATGGTAAGAAATATTTTCTAACAAAGTTAACTTTTTTCTCGCACAATGTTTCTCAAAATATGTATCACGATAAACGAAGTTTATGAATTTCCTCTCATGTTTCTTTTGTTATTGACTAACCAATGAAGTTTTACCGGAGGGTAGAGGCAGCATGAACATCTTAACAGTGTTCTCGTGAGCGACGCAACAATGGTAAAACGAATCTTCTTGAGCAACTCTCTTTGGAAAGTATAAATCATGTTTGGTACAAGTTATTTATGAACAAAACTTAATTTATTTATGATGAACTATTTTCCTTGTTTTGTACGATGTAGAAGTCAATTATGATTTGAGTTAATGAACTTTCGATTTTATTCTTATTTTATTGTTGAATGATGAAAGAGGTGTACCAAATAAGCATATCTAGAAGTATATATATATATATATATATATATATATATATATAAATTGTGCTCACAAGGGTAGAACCAATCTCACTTATATGGAACTTTGACTAGTTAATTTTTTTCTCGCATTATGGTTACAAGGTCAATACTAATTCAAAAAACGTTTATGAAAACTCTCTCATGTGTCTTTTGACGTTGACCAATTGATGAAGTATGGCAAGTATTGCTATCGGAGCATCTTGAAGAATTAATTCTTGTAGAAGGTCCAACTCAGCTTCCTTGAGGCATTCCACAAAAGGGTAGAATCGAATAGAAAATGTGATAATTTACAAACATTGATCTCTTCGTAAAATAGACCTTTTTATTCTTATGACTAATACGAAAAAAATAAAAAAATCATATCATTCTTTTTCAAAAATAGGAATTTATTCCAAGAACAATTGTAATATCCCTCTTTGAATCTGGATCCAAGGACTCCAATTTGTTATCCCTAATATGACATGGCCAACTAAAGAAACATTATAATTTCGCTTGTGACTTAAGTAAATCCATTGGACATATGCAAAATTGATTATATATCCGATGGTTTGCGTTGAATCCTACCACATGGATGTTGTAGGATGGCGTTGGGGGGTTTCGAGGAGTCTATTACGTATTGGAGCCTTGTGTCGCTTATTTTTATTGGATTTAATCAACTTTGACATTTGGTGAAGTGTGATTGAATTCTCAGTATCGTACTTCTTTGATAGTCTTCTTGCATTGAAACTAACTACACCTAGTTTCTCTATATAACTCATTCAATTATATTGAGTGTTGTTATCAAGATTGCTAGGTGCAAAAAGTTGGTTGCCATTTCTTTAGTCCGAGGCGCAAGCCGCTAGCCAAGATGCTAGCGGTAGCCGAATGAGGCGCAACATTATATATTTTATGGTCTATATAGGTAGAAATTATTCGCTTCAGTCTCTTTGGTTGTCCATTGTTTTTTTTCTAGCTATAGTAGCTTCTCTCTTGTTCTTCATATTTGCTATATCAGTCACATCACCAATGTTTCTTGATTAGATATTGTAACTAGTCTATTTGGTTTAGATTTTGGCATTGATACCGACCAAATAGAACAAGATGATTTGTCTCGAGTGTTTAGCCCAGGATGTAACTACATATGGATAAACCTTGGATAGAGGGCGCACCATAAAATCCATGGAAACGGCTTCAGGCCTGGATGCATACTGCATAGGTGATGACAGTCCAGATTTATAGCCCCTTCAAGTTGGAAAAAAACATAAACATTGGATGGGGACCGCACCAAAAAATCCATGGAAATTACTTCAGGCCTGGATGCATACCGCCTATTTGACGTATGTCTAGAGTTTTGACCGTTCAAGTAGAAAAATAAAATAAACTTTGGAAGGAGGCGCACCACAAAATGTATAGAAAATTCTTTAGGTCTGGATGCATCCAACCCTTGAACTCGACAAACAAAAATAAATATTTGGAAATAGGGAGCACCATAAAATCCATCGCAATTGCTTCAGGCTTGGATGCATATGATGACTGTCCAGATATTTGGCCCATTAAAGTCAGTAAACATAGTCAACTTCGGAAGGAGGGCGTACTACAAGATCCACGGAAACTCGTTGAGGCACGGAACATACTGTTTACATGACGACTAGCCAAATTTTATTCAAGGGGTCGAACTGAATAAACTTTGCATTAAAACTACTTAAGATCGGGATGCCTATTGTTTAGATATTCATTCTTTCGAAAATTATTGGATTTTACTAAGAGAAACATTATATCGTGTAGTAAAAAGTAAGAGAAATTCATGTTCATGTTGTCCAACCACATAGTTTACAAATGATAATACTATTTATATTTTCTAAATACATAATTAATTTGAAATAGAAAAAGCAAGAGAAATTCATGTTTCATGTTTCCTAACCACACATCTTACTTCTCATATTTTACTATTAGGTTACTTTTTCACGTGCATCAAATGCGAATATTACCTTATGTACCAAGAAAAAGATTATTCATTTTTCCTTTTCCATCCCTTACCATCGACGCCACTACAAAGAATCGAAATCAAATACAACAAGATCTCCTAAAATTATTAATTAAAACTAAAATTTAATAGGGTAATTAATTTTTCGGTATGTAATAATAACGCATGGCCATTAGGCTGAGTAAGAATACAAATGTATTTAACATTCTTTTTGATTGTACAATAAATTTGTGTACACGGTTCACCCTTATAGTTTGAGATAGTTTATATGCGTCCAATTTGAATATTTTTGAAGATAAATATACATATATTAAATATGTTAGTATTGGATAAATCAGCTAACCGGAGTCTCATAATTCAGTTTTGTTAAACAAGGAGTACTTAAGAATGGTGTATCCCATCTACTTATACTTGCTTTACAATCCGTTAATTAGATACCTTGTGCCATTTAAAAACAATATTAAAAAAAATATTAAGAAAACAATACAATTTGTATTTGTTATTTCAAAATCAATTTTACAATAAGATAATACTTGGGTTACTGACACACAAATCCAAATTACAAATACAAGCCCAGTGGGCTTTGCATTTCTCTTAATGTACCGCCACATTCCTAGGTTACTACGCCGCTCTCACTATATATAAAGAAAAAACGACTAAAAAAAATCTCTCCGTCTTTACGCCGACATAGTGCCCAAAATGCTGACATCAATGGGTTCATTCAAAGATCTCCAATGCCAGAGGCCGCCTCCCGAACCTCCGCCGCAAAGGTATTTTCCCTAATTCCAAAATAAAGTTTTTTTCGATTAGATTGCATGCAAAGTTGATTTGAGTATAAGATTTATTGTTCTAGATATGATAGGTTTAATTTGGAGAAACAAATTTAAGATATTCTTTGTTCTCCATGTTTGGTTTGTATGGCAAATTTATGTTTTTCGTACTGCATTGATTTGCATTGATTCAGATTTTTATGAATCAAACATTTATGTACACTAGACTTTGATTCATATCCTTTTTTTTAATCAAACATTTCTATACATTAAGAAATTTTGTATTTCTCTCTTTGATTCATAAAAAAAAAAGATCTATGATTCAGATCTGCGTCGCATTAAGCTTCTTTTTCTCTTTGAAACCTTTAAAACGATATTACTTTGTTTTGGGGGTGCTGAGATTTAACTAGATCTCGCTATCTGAATTTTGTAATTTTTGTTTTTTTTTTACTGAATGTTTGTTTAATCCTATATTTAATTGGAGGATTAAGATATATTACTATTTTACCTTATTCTTTACCATAAGATTATTTTTGAATATAACCATTTTGATTTCTCCGTGTAACTATGTAACCACATGCCAAATGAACATTTCTTTGATAGTTGTTGTTATAAAGTTAGATATGATCAAAGTTTACTAACTATCTCTTTTCTTTTTATTTTGTTGTTGATAGAGAGATGTAGATTCATCAGAGAATCATTTCGAACAATATTCGTAACGTCAGCGGCATAATTGTAAGAAATATTTTCTAACAAAGTTAACTTTTTTCTCGCACAATGTTTTTCAAAATATGTATCACGATAAACGAAGTTTATGAATTTCCTCTCATGTTCCTTTTGTTATTGACTAACCAATGAAGTTTTACCGGAGGGTGGAGGCAGCATGAACATCTTAACAGTGTTCTCGTGAGCGACGCAACAATGGTAAAACGAATCTTCCTGAGCAACTCTCTTTGGAAAGTATAAATCGTGTTTGGTACAAGTTATTTATGAACAAAACTTAATTTATTTTTGATGCACTATTTTCCATGTTTTTTACGATGTAGAAGTCAATTATGATTTGAGTTAATGAACTTTCGATTTTATTTTTATTTTATTGTTGAATGATGAAAGAGGTGTACCAAATAAGCATATCTAGAAGTATATATATATATATATATATATATATATATATATATATATATATATATATATATATATAAATTGTGCTCACAAGGGTAGAACCAATCTCACTTATATGGAACTTTGACTAGTTAATTTTTTTCTCGCATTATGGTTACAAGGTCAATACTAATTAAAAAAAATGTTTATGAAAACTCTCTCATGTGTCTTTTGCCGTTGACCAATTGATGAAGTATGGCAAGTATTGCTATCGGAGCATCTTTAAGAATTTATTCTTGTAAAAGGTCCAACTCAGCTTCCTTGAGGCATTCCACAAAAGAGTAGAATCGAATAGAAAATGTGATAATTTACAAACATTGCTCTCTTCGTAAAATAGACCTTCTTATTCTAATGACTAATACGAAAAAAATAAAAAAATCATATCCTTCTTTGTCAAAAATAGGAATTTATTCCAAGAATATTTGTAATATTCCTCTTTGAATCTGGATCCAAGGACTCCAATTTTTATCCCTAATATGACATGGCCAACTAAAGAAACATTCTAATTTTGCTTGTGACTTAAGTAAATCCATTGGAAATATGCAAAATTGATTATATATCCGATGGTTTGCGTTGAATCCTACCACATGGATGTTGTAGGATGGCGTTGGGGGCTTTGGAGGAGTCTATTACGTATTGGAGCCTTGTGTCGCTTATTTTTATTGGATTTAATCAACTTTGACATTTGGTTAAGTGTGATTGAATTCTCAGTATCGTACTTCGCTGATAGTCTTCTTGCATTGAAACTAACTACACCTAGTTTCTCCATATAACTCATTCAATTATATTGAGTGTTGTTATCAAGATTGCTAGGTGCAAAAAGTTGGTTGCCATTCCTTTAGCCCGAGGCGCAAGCCGCTAGCCTAGATGCTAGTGGTAGCCGAATGAGGCGCAACATTATATATTTTATGGTCTATATAGGTAGAAACTATTCGCTTCAGTCTCTTTGGTTGTCCATTGTTTTTTTTCTAGCTATAGTAGCTTCTCTCTTGTTCTTCATATTTGCTATATCAGTCACATCACCTATGTTTCTTGATTAGATGTTGTAACTAGTCTATTTGGTTTAGATTTTGGCATTGATACCGACCAAATAGAACAAGATGATTTGTCAAGAGTATTTAGCCCGGGATGTAACTACATATGGATAAACCTTGGATAGAGGGCGCACCATAAATCCATGGAAACGACTTCAGGCCTGGATGCATACTGCATAGGTGATGACAGTCCAGATTTATAGCCCCTTGAAGTAGGAAAAAAACATAAACATTAGATGCGGACCGCACGAAAAAATCCATGGAAATTACTTCAGGCCTGGATGCATAACGCCTATTTGACGTCGGTCCAGATTTTTGACCGTTCAAGTAGAAAAATAAAATAAACTTTGGATGGAGGCGCACCACAAAATGTATAGAAAATTCTTTAGGTCTGGATGCATCCAACCCTTGAACTCGACAAACAAAAATAAATATTTGGAAGTAGGGAGCACCATAAAATCCATTGCAATTGCTTCAGGCCTGGATGCATATGATGACTCTCCAGATATTTGGCCCATTAAAGTCAGCAAACATAGTCAACTTCGGAAGGAGGGCATACTACAAGATCCACAGAAACTTGTTGAGGCATGGAACATACTGTTTACATGACGACTAGCCAAATTTTATTCAAGGGGTCGAACTGAATAAAATTTGCATTAAAACTACTTAAGATCGGGATGCCTATTGTTTAGATATTCATTCTTTCGAAAATTATTGGATTTTACTAAGAGAAACATTATATCGTGTTGTAAAAAGTAAGAGAAATTCATGTTCATGGTGTCCAAGCACATAGTTTACAAATGATAATAACATGATTTTTATATTTTCTAAATACATAATTAATTTAAAATAGAAAAAGTAAGAGAAATTCATGTTTCATGTTTCCTAACCACGCATCTTACCTCTCATATTTTACTATTAGGTTACTTTTTCACGTGCATCAAATGCAAATATTACCTTATGTACCAAGAAAAAAGTTATTCTTTTTTCCTTCTCCAGCCCTTACCATCGACGCCACTAGAAAGAATCAAAATCAAATACAACAAGATCTCCTAAAATTATTAATTAAAACTAACATTTAATAGGATAATTAATTTTTCGGTATGTAAGAATAACACATGGCCATTAGGCTGAGTAAGAATACAAATGTATTTAACATTTTTTTTTATTGTACAATAAATTTGTGTACACGGTTCACCCTTATAGTTTGAGATAGTTGATATGCGTCCAATTTGAATATTTTTTGAAGATAAATATACATATATTAAATATGTCAATATTGTATAAATCAGCTAACCGGAGTCTCATAATTAAGTTTTGTTAAACAAGGAGTACTTAAGGATGGTGTATCCCATCTACTTATATTTGCTTTACAATCCGTTAATTAGATACCTTGTGCCATTTAAAAACAATATTAAAAAAATATATTAAGAAAACAATACAATTTGCATTTGTTATTTCAAAATCAATTTTACAATAAGATAATACTTGGGTTACTGACACACAAATCCAAATCACAAATACAAGCCCAGTGGGCTTTGCATTTCTCTTAATGTACCGCCACATTCCTAGGTTACTACGCCACTCTCACTATATATAAAGAAAAAACAACTAAAAAAAATCTCTCCGTCTCTACGCCGTCATAGTGCCCAAAATGCTGACATCAATGGATTCATTCAAAGATCTCCAATGCCAGAGGCCGCCTCCCGAACCTCCGCCGCAAAGGTATTTTCCCTAATTCCAAAATAAAGTTTTTTTCGATTAGATTGCATGCAAAGTTGATTTGAGTATAAAATTTATTGTTCTAGAGATGATAGGTTTAATTTTGAGAAACAAATTTAAGATATTCTTTGTTCTCCATGTTTGGTTTGTATGGCAAATTTATGTTTTTCGTACTGCATTGATTTGCATTGATTCGGATTTTTATGAATCAAACATTTATGTACACTAGACTCTAATTCATATCCTTTTTTTTAATCAAACATTTATATACGTTAAGATATTTTGTATTTATCTCTTTGACTGATAAAAAAAAAGATCGTTGATTCAGATCTGCGTCGCATTAAGCTTCTTTTTCTTTTTGCAACCTTTAAAACGATGTTACTTTGTTTTGGGGGTGCTGAGATTTAACTAGATCTCGGTATCTGAATTTTGTAATTTTTGTTTTTTTTTTACTGAATGTTTGATTAATCCTATATTTAATTGGAGGATTAAGATATATTACTATTTTACCTTATTTTCTACCGTAAGATTATTTTTGAATATAACCATTTCGATTTCTCCGTGTAACTATGTAACCACATGCCAAATGAACATTTCTTTGGTAGTTGTTGTTATAAAGTTAGATATGATCAAAGTTTACTAACTATCTCTTTTCTTTTTATTTTGTTGTTGACAGAGAGATGTAGATTCATCAGAGAAGCATTTCGAACAATATTCGTAACGTCAGCGGCATAATGGTAGGAAATATTTTCTAACAAAGTTAACTTTTTTCTCGCACAATGTTTCTCAAAATATGTATCACGATAAACGAAGTTTATAAATTTCCTCTCATGTTTCTTTTGTTATTGACTAACCAATGAAGTTTTACCGGAGGGTGGAGGCAGCATGAACATCTTAACAGTGTTCTCGTGAGCGACGCAACAATGGTAAAACGAATCTTCTTGAGCAACTCTCTTTGGAAAGTATAAATCGTGTTTGGTACAAGTTATTTATGAACAAAACTTAATTTATTTTTGATGCACTATTTTCCTTGTTTTTTACGATGTAGAAGTCAATTATGATTTGAGTTAATGAACTTTCGATTTTATTTTTATTTTATTGTTGAATGATGAAAGAGGTGTACCAAATAAGCATATCTAGAAGTATATATATATATATATATATATATATATATATATATATATATATATATATATATATATATATATATAAATTGTGCTCACAAGGGAATCTCACTTATATGGAACTTTGACTAGTTAATTTTTTTCTCGCATTATGGTTACAAGGTCAATACTAATTAAAAAAAATGTTTATGAAAACTCTCTCATGTGTCTTTTGCCGTTGACCAATTGATGAAGTATGGCAAGTATTGCTATCGGAGCATCTTTAAGAATTTATTCTTGTAAAAGGTCCAACTCAGCTTCCTTGAGGCATTCCACAAAAGAGTAGAATCGAATAGAAAATGTGATAATTTACAAACATTGCTCTCTTCGTAAAATAGACCTTCTTATTCTAATGACTAATACGAAAAAAATAAAAAAATCACATCCTTCTTTTTAAAAAATAGGAATTTATTCCAAGAATATTTGTAATATCCCTCTTTGAATATGAATCCAAGGACTCCAATTTTTATCCCTAATATGACATGGCCAACTAAAGAAACATTCTAATTTTGCTTGTGACTTAAGTAAATCCATTGGAAATATGCAAAATTGATTATATATCCGATGGTTTGCGTTGAATCCTACCACATGGATGTTGTAGGATGGCGTTGGGGGCTTTGGAGGAGTCTATTACGTATTGGAGCCTTGTGTCGCTTATTTTTATTGGATTTAATCAACTTTGACATTTGGTTAAGTGTGATTGAATTCTCAGTATCGTACTTCGCTGATAGTCTTCTTGCATTGAAACTAACTACACCTAGTTTCTCCATATAACTCATTCAATTATATTGAGTGTTGTTATCAAGATTGCTAGGTGCAAAAAGTTGGTTGCCATTCCTTTAGCCCGAGGCGCAAGCCGCTAGCCTAGATGCTAGTGGTAGCCGAATGAGGCGCAACATTATATATTTTATGGTCTATATAGGTAGAAACTATTCGCTTCAGTCTCTTTGGTTGTCCATTGTTTTTTTTCTAGCTATAGTAGCTTCTCTCTTGTTCTTCATATTTTGCTATATCAGTCACATCACCTATGTTTTCTTGATTAGATGTTGTAACTAGTCTATTTGGTTTAGATTTTGGCAATATTGATACCGACCAAATAGAACAAGATGATTTGTCTAGAGTGTTTAGCCCGGGATGTAACTACATATGGATAAACCTTGAATAGAGGGCCCACCATAAAATCCATGGAAACGGCTTCAGACCATGATGCATACTGCATAGGTGATGACAATCCTGATTATAGCCCCTTCAAGTTGGAAAAAAACATAAACATTGGATGGGGACTGCACGAAAAAATCAATGGAAATTACTTCAGGCCTGGATGCATACCGCCTATTTGACGTCTGTCCAGATTTTTGACCGTTCAAGTAGAAAAATAAAATAAACTTTGGATGGAGGCGCACCATAAAATGTATAGAAAGTTCTTTAGGTTTGGATGCATCCAACCCTTGAACTCGACAAACAAAAATAAATATTTGGAAATAGGGAGCACCATAAAATCCATTGCAATTGCTTCAGGCCTGGATTTATATGATGACTGTCCAGATATTTGGCCCATTAAAGTCAGCAAACATAGTCAACTTCGGAAGGAGGGCGTACTACAAGATCCACGGAAACTTGTTGAGGCATGGAACATACTGTTTACATGACGACTAGCCAAATTTTATTCAAGGGGTCGAACTGAATAACCTTTGCATTAAAACTACTTAAGATCGGGATGCCTATTGTTTAGATATTCATGCTTTAGAAAATTATTGGATTTTACAAAGATAAACATTATATCGTGTAGTAAAAAGTAAGAGAAATTCATGTTCATATTGTCCAACCACATAGTTTACAAATGATAATAACATGATTTTTATATTTTCTAAATACATAATTAATTTGAAATAGAAAAAGCAAGAGAAATTCATGTTTCATGTTTCGTAACGACACATCTTACCTCTCATATTTTACTATTAGGTTACTTTTTCACGTGCATCAAATGCGAATATTACCTTAAGTACCAAGAAAAAGATTATTCATTTTTTCCTTCTCCAGCCCTTACCATCGACGCCACTACAAAGAATCGAAATCAAATACAACAAAATCTCCTAAAATTATTAATTAAAAATAACATTTAATAGGATAATTAATTTTTCGGTATGTAATAATAACGCATGGCCATTAGGCTGAGTAAGAATACAAATGTATTTAACATTTTTTTTTATTGTATTCTCTTCATTGCCTGACAGCCGTCTGGGCTTATATGCTTCAAATTTCAACCTGAAAATAAAAAATATTAGAAAATTGTTAGATTGCATGCTCATAAAATTCCTAAGAAAAATAAAATAAAGAAATATACGAACAAAAACGATAGAAACTCATGTTGCCTCCCGAAAAGCGCTAAGTTTATAGTCTTCAGCTGGATTTTGTTCTTTTATTTCAAGCAAAAAGTGATCAAATCCACTTGGCGTTCGTCGCTATTTTCCAAGTAATGTTTTAATCGGCTCTCGTTTACTTTCAATGTATGATCCGATTTACGGTCCTTTATCTCAATTTATTCATGCGGGAAAACTTCTTGGACGATGAATGGCCCCGGCCACCTTGATTTGAGCTTTCAGAAAAACAACTACAAGCGTGAATTAAACAATAGCACTGCTTGCCCTTTTTGAAAACTACGTTTCAAGATACTGTTGTCGTGCCACTATTTGACTTGGTCTTTGTAAAACAATTACTCTCGCATGATTGTTCTCTTTTCTCGTCTAGCTCATTGAGTTGCAATATGCATTTTTCGTTGCATTCCTTGTAGTCAAAATTCAATTTCTTCAACGCCCAATACGACAATGCTCCAACTACAATGGAAAATGGCACGCTTTTCAAAACACCGCACGATAAGGAGTCATTCCTAACAGAGTTATGTATGCCGTTCTATAGGCCCACAATTCGTCATCCAATTTCTTCGACCAATCTTTCCTCGTTGGGCCAACCATCTTCTCTAATATATTTTTGATTTCACGAATTGTAACCACAGCTTGCTCATTCGTTTGGGGAAGATATGCTAAGGCCATCTTATGCTTAACTTCATATATGCCCATCAAGTTTTCGAATTGCTTGTTGACAAAGTGCGAACCTCCATCGCTAATAAGCAACTGTAGTGCTCTAAACCTAGTGAGTATTTGTTTTTCAAGAAAGCGCACACTATTGACGAATCATTAGTAGGTGTGGCAACCGTTTCCACCCACTTAGAAACGTAATCTACGGCCACTAAAGATGTATTGGTTAAATGGGAGTTGGTGTTGTGCCAAAATATGGCCCGTTCGTTGGCACCCATCACAACTAATAGCAAATTTTTGCGAATCTTTAAAAAGAGTGGGCCAATAAAAACCTTATTGGAGAACCTTTCGTGTTGTCCTCTAGCCTACATAATTTCCTCCAGAATGTGAGCCATGGCAACGAATAGTATATCACTTCGCTCGCTCTCCAGAACACTCTCCAGAACACATCTCCCTACAAATAAATCACTACACCATCTAAAAAGAAACAGCTTTTCCCAAAAGTAAAATTGCAAAAGAAATCCTCTGTTGATGAAATGATGATCAGGTGGAAGTACTTGGCAAACTAAATAATTCTCATAATCGGAAAACCGAGGTACTTCTTTATCAACAGCAAGCAATTGTTCATTTGGAAAACTTTCGTTAATGCAAAATTAGTATTTTTCATTCACTTCATTCTCAAGCCTAGACAAGTGATCGGCTATTTGATTTTCACTACCCTTTCGATCACGAATTTCTATGTAAAATTCTTGCAACATAAAAATCCATCTAATAAGCCAAGGTTTTCATCTTTTTCTCAAACAAATATTTAAGATCCGAATGATCTGTAAACACAACCTAAACTTCTCAAAGGCAAAGACAACCGCTAATAACTCTTTTTTTGTGGTATAATTCAACTCCGCATCGTTAAATTTTTTACTAGCATAATAAATTGAACAAAAAAAATTTATCTTCCCTTTGACCAAGAACGGTACCAATGCCATAATTAATAGCATCACACATGAGCTCAAATGATTCATCCCAATTGGGCCGACAAATAATAAGAGCCGATACTAACCTTTTCTTAAGCTCATTGAAATCTTGGAGACACTCACCATCAAAATTGAATTATGTCTCCTGCTTGAGTAGGTTGCACAATGGCTTGGTGATTTTGGAGAAATCTTTAATGAATAGTCGATAAAAGCCCGCATGTCCTAGAAAGCTCCGGATCCCTTTGAACGAGATTGGTGGTGAAGTTGTTCAATTGTTTCATCTTTTTCATTATTAACCTCCAAGCCTTCTCGAAACACCTTATGCCCAAGCACAATTCCTTCGTTTACCATGAAGTGGCACTTTTCCCAATATAGCACCAAGTTGATCTCTTCACACCTGCGCAAAATCTTAGGTAGCATGCAAAGACAAGTGTCAAACGTATGACATAATATAGAAAAATCATTCACGAACACATCTAGGTCGTTTCCACCACATCGGTGAAAATAGCCATCGTGAAACTAGCTTGTGCATTACATAAACCAATGGGCATGCTTCTAAATGCAAAGGTGCCATACGAACATATGAATGTGGTTTTTTGTTGATCATCCGGTGCTATTACATTTGATTATACCCCGAATACCCATCTAAAAAGTAATTTTACTCTTTACCTGCCAACATATCAAACATTTGATCAATACAGGAAACATTTGATTTATGTTAATCGTTGCAAATTCTCCACCCCGTTGTGATCTTAGAGGCAATTAATTCATTATGTGCATTCCGAATGACCGTCATACCCCTTTCTTAGTAACACCTTGAACCGGACTTACCCATGCATTATAAGAAATAGGATAAATAGTACAAGCATAGAGCCACTTGAGAATTTCTTTCTTTACTACTTCTTTCATGATGGGGTTAAGCCTCTTTTGTTTCTCTGCCGATGGCACATGTTCGTGATGATTTTGTGAATGCAAAACGAAGGACTTATTCCCTTGATATCCACAATTGTCCATCCGAGCGCGAACTTGTGCTCACGAAGCACATCCAAGAGCCTTTGTTCTTGCAAATTAGAGAGAGAATCAAAAATAATCACAGGTAAAGTCTCGTTCTCACCAAGTTAGGCATATTTCAAATGTGGTGGCAATTCTCAAGATCTAGTGGCTCCTCCAACTATGTTTCCATGGGCGTAGTAAGAGTGGTGATATCCAAACTCTCAAATTTTGTTCTTAGAAGATTTTCAGCGGATTCCAACCAACAAACTTGATCTTCCACTCTCTGGTCTCCACAACTATCTCCTGCAACCAAAGATGTTTCCAAAGAGTCCAAGAGTATATAATCACAATTTTCAAGAGAAAAAAGGAATCGAAAACATTCATTGGAATCATGCAGACGCTTAATTACAGTAAAAACATTAAATCTAATCATCATACACAACCATAGTAAGATCACCACTAGCACAATCAATGATAGTCTGAGAGGTAGCCA
Source organism: Erythranthe guttata (assembly GCF_000504015.1). Next base: position 214,959 of record NW_012193676.1, read on the forward strand.
AAAGTGGTTTCCCCAAAATCATAGATATCTCCCCGTCCTCATCCATATCAAGAATAAAAAAATCAACAGAAAGAAAAAAAAATATCAACTTTCACTACCACATCTTCTAAAATACCTTTTGGGTAAACTGACGAATGGTCGGCTAATTGAAGAGATATAGACATCGGGCCAATATTTACTTCATATCGGAGTTTGAATTGGATTGTTTCCTCGATAGACTTGTTGTTGAGGGGCTCGCTGTTGATATTCTACTAGAGGTCTTTGGAATCCTTCGCATTGTTGATTGCCTGTATAATGGCATTGTGGTCTCCATCCTTGATTTTGGAATTGGCGAGGTGCATTGTTGACATAGTTGCGCGATTCCGTCCCTTGTTGGTATTGGTTTGAGTAATGATTGCCTCCTAAATTTCGCAGCATAGGGATACATCTGGTACCTGCATTGCATAGACTTGTTATGGTGGGTTTGCCTTGATGTGATTTATATAGAGTTGGTGTCGTTGAGCAATTTGGACCACTTGAGCTTTAAAGGTTGTGAGTGCGTCTAGTTCCAAAACTCTGGGAACTTTCTTGGCTCCATTGATCTTCCTTTCTCTTGTCTTGGCGAACCTGTTCAGAGCAATTTGACCCAACTAAATAAATGCATCATTAATAGATTGACTCGTAACATTACCTCCCGATGTTGTATTTAGGACGGTTCTCACATTCTCATTGATCCCTTAATAGAAGATGTGGATTTGCCGCCATTGTTCAACTTTGTGAGTTGGGTACTGTCTCAAAAGCATCTTAAATCTCTCCCAAGCCTCGAATAATACTTCTCCTTACTCTTGCACGACATTGTGAATATCCCTTCGCATTTTTTCATCCTTTTATGGTGAGTTGTAAGTTTTCATAAAGAGTTGTAGGAGTTGAGGAGATGATGTGAGGACCTTGGGACATCAACTATTGGCGACATTTTCCTTGCAATTTGCATTTAAAAATAAGTAACTGGAGTGCTTTTTGGGAAACACCGTTTCGAAGATGCGAATTACAGGTATCCAAAAATTTTATGAAGTGAAAATGAGGATCATCACTTGCTAAACCACTAAAAACCCATTATTTTGGAGCATCGTTAAAAGCCCTTGCTTGATCTCCAAGTTATGAGCTTCAATGAATGGATATTGGATGCTTGGGCGAAATCCGTCAAGAGTTGGGACTATGTAGTCCTGCAATGCCCTATTTTCTCCAACTAGCGGTAGTGAAAGTAGTGTGGTTTGGTCTTAAATTCAATTTCCATATGCATCGAGCAAATATCCTTTTGCGTCCTTTCGTTCATCGCCCTCCATCGTAATGTTCTCTCGATGAAGTCTCCTAGCCGCTCAAAAAGTGAGCTCGATCTCGGGATCAAACGGTACTCGGTTGAACTCAAGTCACATTCGCATAAAATGATACTTGAAATGAAAAAAAAAAAAAAAAGTGCTACACATTGTTAAGGAAGCCGTATTACTATTTGAAAGAGGTTCAAGTGAAAATCTGAGTTTTTGGAAAACAATTTGGTGAGCAAGAATAAGAGTTACTAAAATAAACGGACCAATTATATTAAAGTTTCAAAATGAGGCATGTACCGTGTTGGTCGAAAACCTACACGCAAGTGCACGTATCGTACAAGTAATAAAGTGGATTTTTAAGTCCAAGTATCGATCCCACAGAGAATATTTAATTATCTAACCCTAGACGCTAAATTCTACCAATTGTTATCAAGCCCACCCTACACAGTCGAAAGATGATTAATAAACTAAAGCAATTAAAAAGACAAAAACAAGAAAGCAATTAAAACGAAGATTTAATTAGATAAAACGAGCCTAGGATTTTATTCTTCCCCCTATGTGATTATTATTCCCCCAATTCCTTCAATTATGCAAGCAATTAACCCGGATTACTAACCTGAGATGCTAAAATAATCATAACCCGCTTCCGCGTGTATTACGATTCTAATACTCTAGATTCAATTACTATATTCCTATGCAATTAATTCTAGAACACAGCATTAAGCACAAATCTCAATAATGGCTACCTAAGAGATTAACTATATTCCTATGTTAATACCACAAAGGCTCTTCTACCACAGTTCTAATTATTAACCCGATCATCCGATTCATGCGATTAACAATAACATAAAAGCACATAAGTTGATCAAGTTCATGCACTTAATAAAACAAGTAGAAGAAATAATCCGGAATTAAAACTTGCATAAAATCATAGAATTGGGTTCATAAATCCCACATAGGGTTCCAAATAAAATCCTAGAAATAAAGACTTAGCTACTCGTGATTCTTATGATAAAGAAAATAAAATAAATAAATTAAATAAGAAAAACTATGCTTGAGTCTTCGTTGATCTTCGTTCCTCGCGTTTTGTGGTGTAAAATTTCGTAAAAAGATATCCCCAATTGTGTGCTTGGGTTGGTCTTATATAGGGTGAAGAACTTGGGGAAGAAGGCAGTTTGCTTGTGCAATTAAAATTCCTTTACTGCGCAACTTCGGAGTCTCGGACGGGGGTCCCACAATTTGAACTAAAACAGGGACGGGGGTCCGAGATTTAAATCTTTAGAATTTTTTTTTCACTTTTGGCCCATATTTTCTCCAAAATTGCAGTTTTGACCCCATACTTTTCCAATTCTTCAATTTGTACCTAAAATACAATAAATCAACTTTTTAAGCACCAATTATCATTAAAACACGCCAAACGCTCAAATAAAAAGGTACGATAAAGTGTAAAAATATACACTTAACATACCGATATAAGAGTTCATTTTCTCTAACGATGAAATACGGTAATTTGTAAGAACGGATATTTGAATTTGTCCTTAGATTACATCACCAAAATATTACTAGGATAATTTATAAGTTCCCCCGTACGAACGTCAAAAACATTTGGGCAAGACTCCGACCCACTTCTCGGTCCATTCCGGCGAGGGTTTACTACTACTACGTGCAATTAAAAAGTATCTATATGAGCTATTAACCCTAGTAAGAAAAAAGAATGAATAACGGGGATTTAAAATAGGTTTTACATATTTATATATGTATATACACATAAGCATCACACTTTATCATACGTCTGGAAACGAACACATAAGGACACTTAATTAAGATTAGCACGTAATTCACTCTAATACCGAAAATTACCAAATTACCCCTTCGTGCAAATGCATGAATGAAAACATTTTCTGTTGTCCGGATCCGTGAATAATTAACTTCTTTACTTGAATGATAAGCATATTATACTGAGCCCGTTCTTTTGGTGGAATCAAACCACCCCGTTTACTATACTATCTATGGTTGGGAAACCAGCCCTCCGTATCCCGACTCATCCAACCCACGCATTCCATCTATCTTTCCTAACTTTAAAATAAAACCATATATATACACACACACACACATATATATGCCATGCAGCCCCCAACAACATCATTAACAAAGAGCATTTAATCACTCTAATCATCCTCTTCAAATTCATATCATCTATATTCACTCATTAATTGTATTTCTCCCAATTTTATTTATTAATTATTGCCAACAAAATTCTTACTGCCCCTTCAACTGCAGAGTTAATCAATAAATTCCATATTTTCATAATCAATTTGTCAAGAATCTCAAAGCACAATGATTAGAGCATAAAGACTTCTTTTGTTACATATGCACAAATAATATTTTGAATTAATAGCAAATGACTTCCCAAAAATCACAAATTTTATTTTAAGACTCTTAACTGACTTAGTACTGAGATTCAAAAACAGTTCTGCAGTTTCTCCAAAAATCGTATTTTTAAAAATTAAAATACTATGCAAGTAGTATTTTAGCCAAAAAATGTTTTTTACAAAATACTAATTCCAAACCATGACCAAATGTCAAATAAACGAAATTGCACTTGCTATCTACTGAGATTTGAAGTTTCAAATATTGTTCAAGCTGAAATTTTGGAGAAATAGCTGATTAGCCCTTAAGATTCATAGATTTACACATGCAACAGCAAAAATCCCAAAAACTCATTTTCTTTTGCCAATATTCCAAAAAAATCCGAAATATTTAAATCTTCAACAACAAAAATACTTAGATTCACAGATTATAACATGGATTGGACATCCTCTTGTCCAACACCGCTTTCTTTTTCGGTATTATGTACGAAATTGCAAAATTTGCACAAAGGTTTCGGTTTTTTACACAAAAAACCCTAAGTTTCGAAAAGTGAAGAAATCTTTTAGATAATTTTGAAATCTTTTCCATACTATGATACTTTTTAGTTGAAGCAAGAAATTCAAGATTTCTTAACTAATACCGTAAAGAAAGGGGTGTTGGCCAAGAGGAAAAAATTTCAAAAGAAAACAAGGTTTTTTAGAAGCTCTAAACAAAGTGTTACCTCTTCCAGGAGGTTGCTCCAAAACCAAAACAAGTTAGTTGAATGGAGAATGAGAGAGATTTGATATCAAGTTGAATAGAGTTTTTCTCTCCCGTAAGAGGGCAAGTGTTTTTATGGTGTTTTTAGCATATTCAAGAGTGAAGCTTATATAGGGGATTTGCATCTTGAATTTCTCTATTTTTTCTTGGAGAAAATGAGGTAGTGGCCGATGGAGGTGGTGGTGTTTCGGTGGAAATGGAGAAGAGAGGACAAATGGGTATGGAGGTGTAAAATGATGAAGATGGAACAGTGTTATTTGGGATACTTAGCATGCTTGAGTATAGAATTAGTGTAAATCCTCACTCTTTGCCAAGTGTACAAGCATGCACATTTTCTTAATTTATTTTCTAATTAATAAAAACAGTAATTCTTCCTCTCTCACACACACAAAACCCAACACACACACATATATATATATATATATATATATATATATATATATATATATATATATATATATATATATATATATATATATATATATATATATATGTGTGTGTGTGTTATGCATGTATTTATGTATTATTATATGCATATATTAGTATTATATATATACTAATCATAAAAGCACTTACTAAAATTTCACACATAATTAATAAATTACTTTAATAATTTAGTGGTGTAGTTAAAATTCCTAACAATTCTTACGTAATTAATAAATTACTTAAATAATTTAGTGATGTAGTTAAAATTCCTAACAGTTCTACATTAATAATTAATCCTAGCAAATAGAGCACATCAAGCAATTAATTTAGTGATGTAGTTAAAATTCCTAACAATTCTTACGTAAGGATTTTTGGTTTGCGGAGATTTCATTTGGGATTATGGTTTCGAGAATGTGGGGTATCACAAAGATACTATATTATAAAACTTCTTTTCTCTCTAATTCTTGAATATTAATGGAGGTTGATTACTAAAAGCAGTGCTCCCTTTCCCGATAGTAGATCTATTAAAACGCTCTCTTCTCTCTACTACTTTGAAAACCCTAATCATCAGCCACCTTCTTCTTCGTCGGCATGCAACCAACGGATGTCCTCCATGTTAAGCATAGTAATAGTCCTTTCGCTATCGATGGCCAAACAAAACCCTCCTTCTCTTCCATGGTCGCATCGAAACGGTCGTCCCTCAGACCTCGCTTGGCCCCTGTCCCGATGGTTCGTAGACCTCATTTGGTTATTAAAAACGCTCCTGATATTTTGTTACCTCTGTGGAGATTGATCAACTCAATAAACCATGTGAGAATACTGTTAAGTATATATTTTTATACTTTATCGTACCTTTTTATTTGAGTTTTTTGTGTGATTTAACGATAATTGGTGCTTAAAAAGTTGATTTATTGTATTTTAGGTATAAATTGAAGAATTGGAAAAGTTTGGGGTCAAAACTGCAATTTTGAAGAAAATATGGGCCAAAAGTGAATTAATCAAAAATCTGAAGAAATTGGCACGGGACGGCCGTCCCAAATTTACACCTAAAAATGGGACGGCCGTGCCAAATGCAGAAATTGGGCAGAAGGTTTCGGCGATTCTCGCGCGGCCGTGCGAGAATTGCACTAATTTTCGCGCGGCCGTGCCAAATCACGCTGGAGACAATTTTGGACTTTTAAGCACACAAGAAAACCTAGAATCATCTACCAAGTTGGAACATCTATTTAAGCCCAAACCAAGCGCGAATCAAAAAACTTTGGACACAACCTTGGAGCGAGAGGAGCGAGAGAACGAAGAATCGAAGACGGAGAATTGACAAATCTTCATCACAATTCTTCTTTCACCTATCTTTTCTTAATCTATTTCGTTTTATATTTTTATTATGGTTTCCGTAGAGAACATCCGTAGCTAAGTTTTTAATCTAGGATTTTGTTGGAACCCTATGTGGGGATGGTGAACCCGTTTTCTTGAGATTATGCAATTATGATTTTATGATTATTTCTTCTACTTGATATGATTGTTAGTGCATGAACTTGATCAATTTATGTGCTTTATCTGTGATTATTGGGATTGACTCGACAAAGCTATTTCGATAATTAGACGGTAAGTAGAAGAACCTTCGAGTAGTTTTCACCGAATGAGTGTGTCAATTGCATGTGGTGTCGTAGACATACAGATATCACCTTAGGTAGCCATTTACGAGACTTGTTTGTTAATGCTTTATTCATAATTTGTTTGCATAGACATATAGTGAACCGTTTATGAATAATAGACTCATAATACACGCGACAGCGGGTTATGAGTAAATTAGTGTCTCGGGTTAATAATCATGAATCATGTATTTCATAATTGAGGGGTTTTGGGTGAGCAATTCTTGCATAGGGGGAAGATAAAATTCTAGGTCCGTTTTTATTGATATTTTCTCGTGTTTAATTGCTTTCATAATTAGTTTAATTGTTTAATTGATTTTATTTGACAACTTTGCGTAGGCTGGATAAAAATCATAATTGTTAGAATTTGGTACTTAGGATTAGATAATTTGAGTATTCACTGTGGGATCGACATCCAACTCTCACGAGTCCACTTTTACTACTTGTTTGCTTGCGATACGTGCACTTGCGTGTTAGGTATTTAGCCCCCAACAAATACTTTTTATGAAGTTCTCGTCTGGGCATCCTAGTCACCAAGAGATCCGTAATTATATTGAGGTTGAATGGAGACTAGATTCGGCTCAAGTTGTGGGTTTGCTGGATCCAAGGCACGTCACCATTTATATGGGACGTGTGAAGATACGAAGAAGGCCTTATCGTACAACTCTCACTCTATAAATAAAATCCTATACCGCCTCTTCATATGGCATCTTGATTTTGAAATTGGAAAAGATACCGCCTCTTCCTTATTTTAATTCGTCTCGCCTACAAAGAATTGGATCGTCGACGGGTACTGTGCTCCGAATTGATGATCAAACATTGGTACCCACAAATCCTATGTTCGCAAGAATGTACATTGAAATTGATGTATCAAAACCCTTACCATCACGGACATGGGTAGGAACCACGAAAGAAAATGGCTGGTGGTAGAAGATTGAATTAGAAGGGAACTATGCATATGATTGGGTTATGTAGAAAACTAAGAAATCCAAATTTGGATAATACCAATTCACCGAACTGTTGGATTACACAATAGCTTCAAGGAGCAAAATGTTCAAAAAATTATCTTAAACAGACCTACTGTTGTTACCCCTGTAGTCAATAGTCAATATGGCGGAAAACCAAGTGGACGATTTGTGAGTGTAATACCCAAAGATGCTTCAATGCAGCACATCAAAGTAACATCGAAGAAAACAAAATTGACTCACAACAATGAGGCACCTATAGGGTCACAATCCCATACTCAGCCGATTTCTCCAAAAGCATCTAAGGAAATAGGTGTTTTGTATAGTTATAACCCAATAAATGTTGGAGTTAGGGGAACACATATCGGAGAACACGAATGCCTTGGGGAACTAAATGAAGGTTAAGCGGTTTCCAATTGATTTCATGTTTTGTAAGTCGATGACGCAGCACAGTGTAAGGAAGTCGATGACGCAGCACAGTTTACTAATTTTTAGTTTTACGAATACAATAGTAGGACTTAATCAAAATACAAAGACTCCCTCTTTGTTGAGGCCGTTCTTGTATACTACGCTGAATTATAAATCTTCAATTTGCAGCACGTCCTTTACTCCGCTCGGTTGAACTCCCTTCAACGCTAAATCCCTCAGTCGGCGGATGGATCTCCTCCCGATATCTGTTTAGGCCCCTCTCCTGAAGAACCGATATTCTTTTTGTATAGAAGAAGCAAACTTGTGATAATCCTTGAATCTTGGTGTCTTCACCACAAAGTCTTGAAGCTGATATATTTTCTATGAAAATCACGTATCACGATGGAGTAATAAAAACGAGAGAAAAAATATTTTCTCTCGAACTTCTCTCGATGGAAAAGTTGTAGGAGCAACAAAGAAAGGAAAAAAAATTTTATCTAAAAAAAGCACGCAACGGCAACAAGAAGAAGAGAAAATTTTTTCTCTCCAAAAAGACGCCAATAAAAACGAGCGTAAAGAAAATATCCTGTGTAAATTTTTCTCTCCAAGAAGACGTGAAGCCTTATGCTGAGATTGCTCTCCTTTTATATTCTACGCCATAAGATCCCTATACAAGGAAAAGTTAGAGACCAAAATGTTACAAATACTCAAATCACGTAGGAAACTAAATCTTAGAGATATAGGAGATTTCTTTGCCAATAAATAATTCCCATATTTATTAAAACTCTAGCAATATATGACAATAAAATATAAAAAAGATAGTTATGCTTGTATAAAGATAATTTCCACTATTAATCAATTAATGATAAAATAAAGAATTAAAACACAAGGAAACTCCCCTTCTTATATTACGACATATCTAGACTTGTGGTACAAGTCTTTACACATTTCCTTGCAAAGTCAGAATCCAAAGGATTCTAACAATCACGATCATGTGCTGCTCTCGTATATATGCTCTCCTAAGTTTTTTGATTCACTGTATAACAAGGAAAACCAGAGTCCATTAGGGTTAGGAAACTTTTAAGAAGAATAATTTCTATTATAAATCAATTAATGACAAATTAAAAGAATTAAAAGCTACAGGGAGGACTCGATCTTCCCTTCTTTAGCTCACGGTATATGCAAACTTGTGGCACAAGTTTTATTAAATTCTCGTATAATTAGAATCAAGGGGATTCTAACACACTTCACTGTTAATGAGAGTACCCCTAATTTTTTTATTTTTTTTTTGTACTCCAAAAAAGGAAGAAAAACTCACATACCTCGCACGTTCAAGTGATTCCGGCAAGAATTGAAAGGAAATGATAACTTTAAGGCAGCGTTCGACAAGTTCAGGTAAAAACATATAAAAAACATTAGTATAAGGGGTAACGTGCAAAAATACACGATTGTTTGGGGGCAAAATGCCATTGGCCCTATCAATGATTGTTGGATGTGTTTAACAATTTGTTATCTATCTATCTATCTATTCTATCTATACTATCTATAAAAGCATGAACGGGGTGGTGGTTTCTTCCCTTTTATATAGTGCCTATTATACCCCTATGTTACTCAATTATAACATTAAGTGACCTTAGTCAATTAAGTAATTAAAAAATTAAATAATAAATAAATCAAATTACAATTATCATTCTCTATAAAGAAAACATTAAAGAAGTTCATTTAATTTAGTTTTTTAATTAATACGAAAAGTTTATTTACTAAAAATTAATCATCATAATTATAAATTATGTAGAACTTAATATTACGTATGGATTTCATGATTAAACTTGAAGCTTAACTAAATACAATTGTTATTTTGCACTTTTGAGTCAAATAAAAAATAAACCAAATAAAATCAAGATTAATTAGAAATTATAATCAAGATTCGGAGCTATTTCATTTTTGACTTTCTAGACAAATAAAAAATAAAAATATTTTAATACAAAATAGAATGTAATTTCATTTTTCATTCTTTTTAATATTCTTTTTAATAAAAGTAATTCATTACAAGATTGAATGTAGTTCCATTTTCTTTTGTTTGAATATATTAATTCAAAACATAATCAAGATTCAATGTTAGTTATATTTTTGTTTATTTCTCATATTTTGCGCTTGAATAATTAAAATTATTATTTATAACAATAATGTTATATGTTAGTATTTTTATCGCTCGGGTAAAACTAATTTACTCTATCGACAATTGTTATATATGTATGGTAACTTAAGAGAATACAGAAACAGAAAACATATGAAAATCATAAAATATTCGTAATTTATTATTCAATTTATTTTTATTTATGATATGGTACAAATTTATAACTTTAATAATACTTAATAATATTTAATTAATAAATTTAAATAGATATATTCGAGTGACATTTTCATATGAAATTTTGCTCCAAAAGATTAAATTACAGTGAGCTCGTAGGAAATTCACATGTCATAGCCCATAAATAAACGTATTTCATACGCTACAAGTGAAAAAAAAGGAGATCAAATAGTAATGCTGAAAGATTCTTTTAGAACTCTACGTGCGGATTTAAAATCTTTTAAATTAGAATTGATATTTAGGTCATTTTTCACATCTTCAAAATAATTTTGATTAAAGTCTTATTATGTTTTAATCAATTTAATTTTCATCACCTATGCCTTTTTTTTTCCCCAACATAACAATGTTCCACATGTTTTTGATATTTTGTAATATATTATGTAATTTTATGGAAAATTAGGATTTATTTAAATTATTTTGTACATTACAACTCAATCTAAATAAGAAGTTTTTGAAATTATATATTTTTTACTGCACTATGAAAAACATAAATTAAATTATGCTTTTAAATTCTTAATAAAAATAAAATAAATAAAAAATATGAAGTAAGAAATATAAAATATAAACAAGAATGATATTTGTTTTTCAAAGTTAAAATATCGTGTTGTATTCATTTTTTGGTTAAAGTATCGCAAGAATTTATGTGGAGTGCATGTTTCTATGAGATATATAATTTATAGTGAATTTTGCCAATTTTAAAATATTCGAGTTCGAAATGTCAATTAGTGTCAATTTTGAGATGCAAAACGCAATTCACTCGGCTATAAGGAAGAAATTGATGAATGATAGTGAGTTCCAATAAAACAAATGCAAAAAGAAATTAACTAAGAAGCAAGTAAATATCATTCAAAATTTTGATAGCAAAGATGATGAGCAGAAATTGTAATAATTGAAACGAAATGATAAAAAATAACAGTTTCATGAATATACATAATGAATATACATAGGTAAAACCGTATGAATATTTTTATATCTATTTTACTATTAATTAATAAATAATTTAAATAATATTATATACCAAATAATTATCAATGTCACCAAATATTTTTCTAATAACAATTTAACTATCAAATTAGATTAAAATAGAAAGAAAAATTAATATATCGCGTGCAACGCACGCACACCTTTCTAAAGTGCAAAAAAAATTTGTGAAAAAAATTAATGGCTAGAACCCGTCTTAGTCAAAGTCATACACTCCCTCCCTCTCGTTCGTGTCATTCACGTGCTATCTATGCGACTGCGTGTGCGATATGTTATGTGAAAAGACATAAATGCCCCTTAGAATCTCTCGGCTTTTCTGGTTCCATTTTAAACAAACAAAATAAAAGAAATAAATACTGAATATAAATAAATTAATTAAAAAAGAACAAAACAAAACAAAAAAAAAAACGCCGCCGGCAATTAGTTTAGATCTTCTCCAATGTCGTCGCCAATTCGAGCTCCGGCCATCTCCGCTTGCCGAAGTCTCCAACCAATTGCAAAACCCACCGCAAACTCTTCTCCTGCACATGGCCTTTCCGCATTTTGCGGGGCGGGGGTGTTTTGCATTTAACTCATTTGATATAATATAGGCTACTAGATAGTAATTTAACTATTCTTTGACCGTGGTTTAATGTTTTAACAATTAATAAATACAACACAACCCCCTGCATTTTAGTACCACTTGTTTGTTATACTAAAATATTCCCATACTCATTCTAAAAGAAAATTTAAAAGAAAAAAAAAAAAAGAATATTTCCATGATCTAGTAGTAAAAGGAATTGCAAATGGAAGCTTAGCATCATTGACATTGACATTGACAAAGCTCAAAGCTGTCATTCTAAATGTATCAGATACATTCTCACAACCTCTTTCACACAATTCATTGAGAAAATATGCGATGAAGTCTCCATCTCTGTATATCATCTTCGCCGTAGCTTTCTTCGTCTTCTTCATCGATCTTACCTGCGTCGAATCCCAGTCGTTGGATTATCCAACGGCAAACCTCTCCACTACTTGGATCAACAGTGTCTCCGCAAGTCACTCGGTCAGCTTCTCAGACAACTCAACCATCAGAGCAATCCTTCTCCGAGGAACTTTCGGCCCCAGATACGCCTGCGGATTCTTCTGCAACGGCACGTGCGACACTTACCTCTTCGCCGTATTCATCGTCCAAACCAACAGCGGCGGTGGCATCACTATGCCGTCGATAGGGTTCCCGCAGGTCGTCTGGTCGGCCAACCGGAACAATCCGGTCAAAATCAATGCAACCCTGGAGCTCACGGCCGACGGCAACTTGGTCCTGAGAGATGCAGATGGCACATTGGCGTGGTCGACCAACACCGGTAAAATGTCCGTGCGCGGCTTAAACATGACGGAATCCGGAAACCTAGTTCTCTTCGATTCGAAAAACTCCGTTGTCTGGCAATCATTTGATCACCCAACCGATGTACTTGTCCCAGGTCAGATCTTAGTATCCGGTAAGAATCTGACCGCGAGTTCTTCGCCTACGAATTGGACAGACGCCGGCCTTTTTTCGCTGTCAATGACTACCACAGGCTTAGTTGCTTCTATCCAATCAAACCCTCCGCAGGTATACTACGAAAATTCGTTAAGTGGCACCAAACAGAATACAGAATTAAGTTATGCTAAGTTTCGAAATGGGAGTTTAGATTTATATTTAAATTCTGTCGAACCAACCGATCCCGATTTATCGATACCGATTCCCGATGCTAAGTCGGCTCAATTTATTAAATTCGGGTCCGACGGGCATCTGAGGGTGGTTGAGTGGGGACAACCATGGAAGGAAGTAGCTGATCTTCTTACAGGCTTTCTCGGTGTGTGTAACTATCCTATGGTTTGCGGTACGTACGGAGTTTGCTCGAACGGGCAATGTAGCTGCCCGAGATCGGGTACTAACGAAGTCTACTTTTCGCCGAGAAACAGTAGGCGCCCTGATCTCGGTTGTCTCGAAGTGAAACCACTCGGTACTAGTTGTAATAATGTTTCGGAAAATCACGGGTTTGTGGATTTGGAAGATGTGAACTACTTTGAGTTTGTGACGGATATTAGTAACACTAATATGGATACATGTAAAGAGGCTTGCTTGAAGAATTGTTCTTGCAGAGCTGCTATCTTTCGATATGGTTCTAATCCTTCTGGCGGGGACTGCTATTTGCCGTCACGCGTCTTTTCCTTGATGAATAACAATCGAGCGCTAACAAATTTAAATTCTTCGGTTTCTTTGAAAGTGCAGATTAATGCTCCTCCTGCTGTGAGTGCTCCCCCTACTGTGAGTACTCCCCCTGCAGTAGGTACAGTACCCCCTACTACAGATTCCAAGGGAAATAAAAAAAGCTCTGTTGGAGCTATACTTGGATCAATTGTTGGAGTTCTTTTTATATCGGTTGTTATCGGAAGTGCTTTTTTCGTTTACCGAAAAAGGAGAAAACCCGATGAAGTTGAGGAGGATTATTTAGATCATGTACCCGGGATGCCGACGAGATTTTCTTACGAACAGTTGGAAGCTGCAACGGAGAACTTCAACAAGAAACTCGGTGAGGGAGGATTCGGTTCGGTTTTCCAAGGGTTGTTGAAAGACGGTACGAAAATCGCGGTGAAAACGCTCGACGGAGTTGGACACATCAAGAAGTCGTTTCTAGCAGAGGTCGAGAGTATAGGGAGCATTCACCACGTCAACTTGGTGAGACTCATCGGATTTTGTGCCGATAAATCTCACAGGCTTCTCGTTTACGAGTACGTGGTTAACGGGTCATTGGAAAAATGGATATATACAGGAAGACAAGAGAAGTGCCTCGACTGGAAAACGAGGAGAAAAATCGTTCTTGATATAGCCAAGGGATTAGCCTATTTACACGAAGATTGCAGGCAAAAGATCATCCACTTAGACATAAAGCCTCAAAATATACTTTTAGACGAAAATTTCAATGCCAAGCTGGCAGATTTCGGGCTTTCGAAGCTAATCGATAGGGACCAAAGTCAAGTTATGACAACCATGAGAGGCACTCCGGGCTATCTTGCACCGGAGTGGCTGAGCGCGGTTATTACAGAGAAAGTGGATGTTTACAGCTTCGGGGTTGTGGTTTTGGAGATTGCGTGTGGTAGGAAAATATTCGAGCAATCTAAGCCCGAGGAAGAAAGGCATTTATTGAGTGCTTTCAAGAAAAAAGCAGAGGAAGGGCAGTGGCTTGATCTTGTGGAGAATTTCCATTGTGAGGATGTGCAGTCGAACGTGGAAGAATTGGTTGAGATGATGAAAATCGGGGCTTGGTGTGTACAAAACGATTACACGAAAAGGCCAGCTATGTCGATGGTGATGAAGGTTCTGGAAGGTGGTAAAGATGTTGATAAAGATATTGACTATAGTAACTTCTTAACTCCACCGCGGTATGTAATGAACGATATATCGGGAATCGACTCTGAAGATGCAACTCGTTTGCTTCCTTCGGTTCTATCGGGGCCAAGATGAAGTTTGGTGTTTTCGGGGAGTATGTTATTCTTTGATTTCGTGTTTGATAATGTGAGACTTGTTTTTTCTCATTTGATTCGTTTGTTTGAGTGTGAGGAGTTCAATGATTTCGGGCCATTTGACTTTCCCTTTTTTACGTGTGGTGTGAAGTACAACAAAATTTGATCCGATATTGTTTGGATTTCTTGTGGATGTTGGATGACATAAATCCTCAACATTTTGTAATTATTTGATTTTATTTTACATCTTTCCACAGTATGAACAAATTTGTTGGTGTCGGTAATTGGGATAAAAATAGAATTTATTCTAAGTAATTTATTTTGGCTTTGCTTTATTTAAATTTAAAAAAACAAAAAGCCACAATCTATCTATATCTATATATATTGTCCTATATTTTAGATTATATTATATTAAATTATATTATATTATTATACTACACTACTTATAAAAGTACTAATGTGATTTGTGAATTTTTCTTCTTTTTTACTGTACAATAATATCCATTTCAAAGATAATATGATTCATTCTAACAAATTAATCCGCTCAATTTTGTTGTTATTTGGAAGTTTGTAGAATATGATTCTTTAATTTATAAATTAATCTGTACGATTAATGTGAAAGATGAATGTTTAGTGACAATTAGTTAACATCAATTTCATTGATAAGATATTTGTATGGGTTAGTCATTAATATGTACGTTGGTAATATCCCAAACAATTGCAATATAACTCATAAAAAAAATGGGGAAATTTGCTAGATACCCCTTATTTTGGACTTATGTAGGTGGAGATTCAAGCTATGTTGCACGGACACCTCTGGATGGTGAAGAATCCCTGTATCCGATACACGGACACTCGAAAACTTCCGGACACGGCTCGGACACTCGTGTCGAGCCGTGTCGTAATTAAGCTAAAAGTAGGACACCCATTTTCGAACTGTGTCTGCAATTTTAAAAAGTTTGGACACTTTTAAGTTTTAAAAGCCATCCCTAATAAAAATAACGTGAATCGCAATATGTTTTCTTCTCATAAAGCACGTCCCTCTCTTCTGTGAAAGTTCACCAAAATTCAAAAACCCTAGCTTTAATTTTATTGTTACTTAATTAAATATTGTTATAATTTATATTGAAATGTGCAAAGAAAAATAACAATTTGTAACAAAAAAAAAAGAATATATATATATATATATATATATATATATATATATATATATATATATATATATATATATATATACTAGCAAACAACACGTGCGTTGCACGTGGAAATGTATGATTTGACTTATTATATAAATGTATAATTAAAAATATTAAAGTTAGATGTAATATTTAAAAGTAAATTAAAATTAAATAAAATCAAGTAAGTATAAAAATTAATGTTGTTATTATGTATCTATGAATGGTAAAATATAATTATTTTAAAAATTATTTGAAAAGAATATAAAATATAAAACAAAATAACTAAATTTTTTTTCTATATATTAGTTCATACATGCTCACATTATGTTTTCCCTGATTTTATTGTGATTGTTGAAACAATTTTCATTTTAATGAGTTTTTCTATATCAGTATTTTTTAAAACTATTAAGTTTTTATTTTCGTGTTACTTAAGTTATGGTCTCCCTGATCAAAATGTCGACACTTGAAATTTGAATATTAATGCCTTCAAAAAATTTGAATATTAATTTAATTATAGCTATTATCGTTTTTATTCATCTTTTTTTTTTTCAATTTTCTTCAAGGATACATCTTGTATTTGTCACAGCCTCACAGGTGTCAGAATAATATACTTTTATATTTAAAAAAAAAAGAATGATATATCTTTATATTTACAAAAATAATTTTCTTAAAGAAATTTACTTTAGAAATATTAAAATATTTGAGATTCTAATGTAGCAAGGTTTATTGATGAAAAATATTAGGGTAAATTACAAACACCCCCCTGAGGTATGGTCAAATTACAAAAACCCCCCTCTTGTTTGAATAATTACATCTACCCCCTCAACTATGATTTTTTCTTAGACCTCCACCTTTATGGTGCCAAATTCAACATAGTCATCTAGATTCCGTGAAATC